>CM017561.1:35473653-35666361 GCA_007844125.1 Sinonovacula constricta | reverse complement strand
TCTTATATCTGTCTTTCTTCACCGCTTCTTCTATCTTTCTACATCCATATATCTTCCTCTTAACCGTATAAATATATTGTAACATCTCATAAACACACATGTACATCTTTGTCAAGGATCAACTTTTGATATGATTATTTACTAACATCCTCTTAATGTCATGAACCAATTTTTTTTTTATATTAACCCTGTTTAATTGCCTACAAAAACCAAGCATCTTTACATTATATCCTGCCATGATTTTACCTGCAAATTATTGTACTGTACGGGGAGAGATGTCTCTAAGTTATTGAACTTGTATCTCAACCCGTTTGCCTATATTTATTTGTAACTCATACCATGGTTTGTAAAAAAAAACATGTATATACTTGGCAATAAAATAAGTTTAAACTAAACTAAGTCAATGTCCATATTCGAAGGTGATATTTTTATCGAGATAATTTTTATTTCGACACCGTTTGATGAAGTAACAGTTAGGTCCCTTGCATGAACAACGTCATTTTAGCACTGAGAGGAATCTGTCCGCTCAGTTTATTTTCATTACGGTTTGAAATACTGAGTTCTACTGCATTAAATATTAAGCCATAATATGATCCTATATTTCAATTCTATTTTGACTGAACTAAAGATGATTAATAGTACATGTACATGGTTTTAGTAGGTCATAAGGTCATGCCGGAGTTCTTGTTGAATTATCATACTGAAAAATAGAACTTATTTTTATAACTTATCTTTACATTTAATGTAGGTATCCTGAGGGTAGGCGAGGCGACTATATTCAAATATGAATCTTAAGTTCAACATGGCAAAGTTTTAAATCTAGAAATAAATTACATTGATAACATTTACTAGAATAGAACTAAAATATAAGGCTTCATTTATTTCTTGAAAATGCTGTCCACAATCCTTAATTTATAGATGACTTCCCAGAAATAGTATTCAGTCCCTACTACAAAGCTTTTTTATTTTTAAAAGCTTGAAACGTAACTAGAACTTATGTGTTGTAAACTGTGTACAATTATTGCAGTCTGTCATTTTGACTCTTAAATTGCATGCCATTAAGTATATTTCCCCCAATATTGCAATTGCATTTGTTGTAAATTGGGTTTATTTCGCGATTCAAATTGTCATCCTTTGTTACTTGTAAAGAAAACTCAATCTTTCTTTTAACACTGATTTAGTTGTTTTGACGAAATCGAAGCTATAACAATTATCATTATAGCAACGTCCAGTTATTTGGAAGAGGAAGACTCCAAACAAATGTCTGGGTAGAACCACAGGTCAACTGGTAGATTTTGGAGAGAAGTCCTTCGCCTGAATGGGACTTGAACTCCTGCAATGGGAGGACAAGTCGGCAACTCTGCCACAGGTGCCCCACAATGATTGGTTTGTTTTCACAAATACATTGCAGTGACAGTACTCCTTCACCCAAACTGAAACTCGGACCTAGTCAATGAATAAGAGGGTAAAAAGTCTGCAACTTTCAACACTTTTTCCCTACACAACATAGCTGAAGTATTTTGACTGTTTAAAATTTTTAAAACAAGTATAAAAAGCTGTTAAATCAACTAATAACAAACCAGCGCAAATGGTTTAAATATGACTTTATTAACAGATGATGATGGAATAAAACTACAATGCTTATAATAAAAGTTTAAGTAGGAAAAAAATAATAAGTTTTAAAAATTTGTTGAAAATAAAAAATGTTTTGCATACGAAGAGAAGTTGGCTGTTTAGATGAGTTGTAAGTATGGTATACAATTCTATTAAAGCCAACATGAAAATGTCGACTCCCCAATGAACCAACACAAAGGAGATTTCTTGGCCCTGAGATCAACATCCGAATGTGTCACAAATTTTAATGGGACATTTTAATGATATCTTTTTCGTGGTTTCCACAAAATACAGATAATTTATTAATTTAACAAAGAAGCATAATCAAACTGTTACTTCTGCAATAAATAAGAATCAAAGATATTTATTACATTAATTGTAAAACATTTAACAATACTCGTTTGTCACTAATCACAACATGTACACTTTACACTACAGATGCTTGGTAAAAGAGATAGACAAGTCCTCCCAAGTTTGAATCCTCGTCAAGTTGAGTTTCTGTTTTCGGCTGGGACACGAGAAAGGTGAAGATGAATGTTGGTGGGACCCAGCGTCCTGGGTGATGACGATGAATGATACATGATATGTACAAGTCATGTTTGACATCTATAGTACACAACAGATAAAAACCAATGGTCACAGTGCCTCTTGAGGTAAAAAAAACAGTTGCCATAAACAAGCACGCACCATTACAATAAAAGTTGAGGAGTCTGTGGTCTCACTAGTTAAAGCAACAACCGTGTGATTAAGTTTTGTGTCAGTATTACTTTTCGAGAGCCAGAATTCCTGGTCATTGCTTTGGGATAGCTGCACTTCAGATCATTGAATATATTAAAACCAGACTGGCATGAAAACGTCAACATTCTGCTGCAGGGTGATATCCGAAGGTGTCACATGATTGTAAGTTGCTCCAAGTTAGAAAGTTGTCATTTCAAATCTGGTCAGAGAGATAGCAACAGTCATGAATCAGTTCATGTTTACTCATCATCATCTTCATCATCCTCCTCCTCTTCGTCATCATCATTCGCTGCTCCACCATTTGATTTTCCCTGCAGGAGAATAAAGAAATTATACTTTAAAAGTGGTGAAAAGGTAGTTGTTATTGGCAAAATGTATGCTAACACAAACACCCCAATTATTAAGTATAGCTTCGTGTCTAATAACTTATTGTAAGGCAAGTACACCTGCTGTAAATATTGTATCAAACAATGTCAATGTTAGGTTTTCTAATTTTCCCATACATTTTTCTACATGCATGGAGATACTATCATTCTATAATTTGGAAACAATTACAAGACCGCAGTTTGCATTAACATGTTGGAAAGTATAACCCAGGAAAATGAATACTTTTTGTCATGTTTATTTTCAGTCATTGTAGCCAACCCCTACCTTTCTGTATGCGGCCATTGCAGATTCATATTTTTTCTGTTCTCCTTGGCTTCTTTGTTCATATGGGAGTTTCTCAGAGTCACTCATCTCTCGCCACCTCTCCTCCGGCTGCAAACATATTTTAGGTATAATGAAAGTTTGTTTGATGGGTGATGAAAACAATAAATTGTTAGTTTTAACCGTAAAAAATGCAGGATCATTTAATGTTGCTGTAAATTCGAAAGACCTTGAATTTGTATATTTATTAAAGCATGTTCTTATTGTTTTGGCTAAACACCAGAAACATTTCATACCAACTATATTTCACTCCTTCCAAGGCTTGAATCAAAGGGTGCATTGAATAAAGTGCAAGGACTTAAATTTGTTTGAATCTTACCCATCTTGAGAAGATCTTTGTTCTGAATGTCTTCGCCCCTGTGTTGTTCCCTGAAGTCAGCCAGGAAGAGGAAATACCCAGTGAGAGGTTTCTTTGGTTGATTGGGGTCCTTTACTTACCAGAGTGTCCACCATAGCTGGCCATCTTAAAGAGAACAGTAATAGTGTCGTGCAAAGTGACATTCGAGTCAAGAATAAAAACATCTGTTTAAAAATTTAACAGTGTCTTGTGAATGTTTACATAATAATTAAAGCGCTCATGAAGTTCATCTTTGTTTTGTTCATATCAACTAATTTCTGATATTTTTCATACTTGCTCAAACAACAAAACAGCATCGCTGATGGTAGAAAAAAATGTTGAATTTTCACGAACCTCTCTGTCATATCTGGACTTATCAGCCGCTGCCTTGCCTTCGAAGACTTCCTTCTCCTTGGGAATCATTTCCCTCCATTTTACTGAACATTCTTTTGTGAATTCTGCAATTTTTGAAATGGATCTGCCTTGTTTCTTGGCTTGTTCTCGGCATGCTGCCAAGAAGTAGAAGTAGGCTGATGTTGCCCTCTTTGGCTTGTTGGGATCTTTAGCCTTCTTCTGTCCTGGTCTGCCATCAATTCTTGGACGACCTGTTGGCAATCAATAACATAAATTTGTTTGATGACCATTTTAATAAGATTGTCATTATAATACTATTTATCCAAACTGAGAAAATTTTATTTATTTAATACAATCTTGGTTATGAGCTGGAATTGTGATACGTTGATTCGTTAGTATACAGGAGCAACCCAGTATAATGATATAACTATCTTATTAATGAGACTGTTATGAACACTAAATGACAACTATAAAATTTCCTTTGAGCAATGTGCAAGTCAGTCTTTCAGGTTTAAAGTTTGGACCTCTGGTTTACTGGGCTGACAATAACTTGGATCAGACGAATTTTCCTAGATAGTGTTTAGCCTTGGTCAATTGTTGTTTTTGTTATGAAGACTTACTTTTTTTCAAATCAATACGTACATTAAAGTCATTTACAAATCTTATAATTAGGAAAGCATCATACAAAAAATTCAAAGTTGAATAAAAATCGATTGTCAAAAAATAAAATCGATTTTTATAATGGAATTATAAAACATAAACGTGTTCAACTACCGACACAAAATAATAAAATGCATAAAACACTTAATAACTTACAAGTGTAATAATGCACCGAATGCGCTTGACAGAAAAAAAAAGTGGTTACCCCACCCACCTCCATTAGACAATGAACAAAGAAATAGCGTAGCAGGCTTGGCAGTTGCACCAAGTAAAATCATAAAAGCTCGAAATATTTCGACGTCAAATTTTACCAACAGTGCTAAAATCAGCATTTCTGTAAGAACTCATATGTTGCTAACTAAAATAGGCCCGAAAACCTAGTGAACGCGTTACAATTACTATTGCAAAAAGTCCTATTTGTTTGCTTTCAAAATGGCACCAGAAACATGGCTACAAAATGTGTAAAATTCTGCATATTGTGCGCTGAAAATAAAGTGCTACATAGCTATTTTTTAGGAAAAGAGTACAAAATAAGTGTAAAAATAGTGCAATAAGTAGTAACATACCCATTTTGAATGTTTGTTTACAAGCTAAAAATTCAAATCGTAGTTCCTTCTTTGTTGTATGTAGGTCGTCCTAACCGCCTTTTCCTTCAGTGCGAGTATAAATGACCTCACGTGTACATATAGTCAGCCAATCAGCGATTGCAATCTTCCCGCCAGTCCGGCGTCCTAAAGGGAGGGTACTCCAATAATTCCCGGAGGCCTTCTAAGGGGAAATTGAATGACAGTTACCAAAGATAATGCATTAATCTGATCAAACTGTGACAAAGGTTATACAAAAAATAAAAGTTTTACTACTGTCTTGAAGTTATCACAATAAAAATTGCAAAAGAAAGTTTTAAGAAGTAGATTTCTTTAGATGCAGAGATATTTATCTAGATCTATAATGGGACATAAGTTTGAAAGATTTAGATGTACACATACTTTGTTGTGTAATTCCTCATATAATTGCCAGCGTAATACAGGTTCATGAAGTTAAAAATTAACACTTTATTGCATTTATTCACTTCTATATGATGGAATTTAAAAAAAAACATACACAAAAAAAAACAACAACGAACAATCAAACAACTCAACAAACCACACTTCATTGTCTAGATGCTTACGTCTAATATAAAATTAATTAATCACAGAAAGATAATTAAAAAGTAAATGCCAATGACACATATTGCTTGTATAACCAACAGCTAAATAGTATGAAATAATCATTTGTTCCCTTATGTAAGTGATAGAAACTCTTGATTAAATATTTATTTAAGTTTAATTATTATGCCATGCCATGCCATGCTATACTATAAATTTCGTAATTTTGTAAAATAGCAAGGAATTGCCGCTGATTTTTAAATGTATATATTGCAAAAATGAAATGCATTTACTATTTTATTGGGAATGGATGGGGCGTGTTTTTTGTGTGTTTTTTTTTTTAATTTTTAAATAAATCTTTATACACTTTCATCTATTTATATACAAAATACAAGGTTAATTATATCATAGTAAATGTTTGCTTAAAAACAATTTTTTTTTTTATTCATTTATGATTTTCTTCAATGCTTTAGATATGTTTATTTCATTTCATTTTTTTTCAACTTTGGGAGTAACTGTATTTATATTCTTAATACCATCGTAAAATAATTGTTTTCGTATTATTATTATTATTATTATTATTATTATTATTATTATTATTATATTATTATTATTATTATTATTATTATTATTATTATTATTATTATTATTATTATTATTAATAATATTATTATTATTATTATTATTATTATTACTATTATTATTATTGAATTAGAATAAATATTGGTAAAATCACAACCACTTGTGCCCAAATGAGATAATATTTCTCCTAACAATATCCTGTGGCCTTGGGGCATACGGGAGCTCGAGACTTTGACCGATTAATGGAGGGAATAATATATCCTTCCTCTGTATCTGGCAAGATCTGTGCATATAGAATCTCAACACAATAAAGACGTCACATTAACTTGTCACCCATCCCCCTCCCCCCCCCCCCCCCCCATCACACACACACGCGTACCCGTTTCCTGTCGCCTGTGTCACGTGCCCCACCCCTAGGGCTTATCAGCGGGTGAGATATGGAGCTCTATGTGTCAAGTGGATTGTCCTCATAATTATTCGGACAACTTCGGCAATTTTCGTAAGTTATGAAAATGTATTCTTGTTAGTCATTCTTTCGGATTTCTTACTCATTCGGATGATTCCGGTCTGGTAGTGCTAATGCAGGGCGAAAGATATTGGACTTCAGATCCCTAGACGTGCCAGTAGGAATGCCGACCGTTTGTGGACCGACTTGAGACAATCAATATAAACCCCTTATCATGCTACATTTATTTACAACAAACAAACTCTTAAGTTTCCTTGCTAATAAACATCTACTTGCAAAGGTTTCAGTACAGTTTGCGACAGATTCTGCAGCAAATGATGCAGCTCATGTTCTGATGAGACAGTTCACGGAAGGTGGGTGAGCTGGTTTATCTGGACCCACACCAGTTGTCTGAGCCTGATCAATTCGTGTTTAGCAGGCTAAGAGTTAATGATTTATTATCAAAACACAAAGGATGTCCCAGAGAGAGGGAAATAACAGAGAGCGAAATGTGTTTCAGGAAGCTCAATGCATCGATTGTATGGACACACATCAGAAGGTTGTCGGGGTGGTTAATAACTATTGCAATTTATTAAAGCCTTGTTTTTGTTTTAAATGTACAAATCATACAGTCCCTAACTCGCCAGAATCCATGTGTAGATAATGTAGGCCTAGTTCCGCCCATTTGATGTTAAAAGAAGATACGCGAATAGCAATGAAAACTATCAGACAAGTACATTGTTGTGGCTTAGCAATTATACCTTTTAAAGGTCTTTAGCTTTTAATTTATTTAATTTATTCGTTGTTAACGTCTGCGTGCTTTATTTTTAGCAACTGTGTAGACAGATCCAATTACCAAAGAACTTTAGCTAGCCTTTCTGGACCCAGTACTCAATCATATGCTATATGTTCCGTTGGCGAATACAGCGAAGGTACATGGCTTAACTCAACAACATAATCGGGTATGGTTAGCCTAGGGTTGGGCGAATATAATGTTTATCACACGTTTGAGCTGATCTCTAAGCAAACGGAAACTGTTCGCAACACCTGTAAATCCACTTAAAAGACTCTGAATGTTGGTCAATTCAATTCAGTTCTGTTATGCAAGCTGTAAAATGTGACGACATGCTGTATGGCGATCGGCAGGGCACGGGTCAGCTTGTATGAACAACAGTTCCGGATCAGGTCCTCCGATTGTTACAAAGGAGGTAATATACAGATGAGTGGGGGTAGAGGAGGGCCTGAGCGTAGGGTAGGGGATACATTTTACAGGGAGTGGGTGGGGGGTTGGGCAGTAGCTACTAGGACTACCATACAACAATTTTAAACATTTGTGTAGCAATTTTGTCATAAGGGGTGTACAGTAACTGTAAAAGCCAGTCTTTCATTTATCAATGCAATTGAAAGTTACCAGCTTTTACAAAAAAGTCAAACCTTTTCCATAACCATCCACTCTCTACCCAAACACATCTATAAGAGTACAACCCCTGCCAAAATACGTCCTATCAATAAACTCTCAGAGATATCGTGGCCTTTCATTTTTCCATCTCAATGTAGCCTATTATATCACCCTGGTCAATCCTGTTCTATCATTTAACCACCATGGCAGACGCCTTCCTCATCATCTCCAACCTCATCTGGACCCTTCCATAATTTACCCACCCCAGCCAAACCCCCTTCCATCATTTTCCCACCCTGGCTGAACCCCTTCCATCATTTTCCCACACTGGCCGAACCCCTTCCATCATTTTTCCACTCTAACTGAACCCTTCCATCATTTTCCCACCCGACTGAAACCGTCCCATCATTTACCCACCCAAGCCAAACCCCTTCCTTCAATTTCCCACCCCAGCAGACCTCCTTCTATCCCCCCAGCCTGAACCCCCTGCCATTATTTTCCCACCCTGGCTGAACCCCTTCCAACAATTTCACACCCCAGCTAAACCCATCCTTCCAACATTTCCCCACCCTGGTCAAGCCTGTTTCTATTATTTTTCCACCCCAGCCAGCATCCTTCCATCATTTAACAACCCTGTTGAGCCCCTGCCATCATTAACCCACACATCTGAACCCCTTCTATCATTTTTCCATCCTGACTGACCTCCTTCCATCAGTTTTCTATCCCAGCTAAACCCCTTCTATCCTATAGCCAACCTAACTGAACCTCTTCCATCATTTTTCAATCCTTTCATTATTTTCTCTATTGGCTAGACTCCTTCCATCATTTTCCCATCCCACCTGACCCCGGCTGAAACCCCCTCAACCATTTTCCCACTGAACCCCCTTAATCATTTTCCCACTGAACCCCCTCAATCATTTTTTCCCCACTGAACCCCTCAACCATATTCCCACTGAAACCCCCTCAATCATTTTCCCACCCCGGCTGAACCCCCTTAATCATTTTCCCACCCGGCTGAACCCCCCTCAATCATTTTCCCACCCCGGCTGAACCCCCTTAAGCATTTTCCCACCCGGCTGAACCCCCTTAATCATTTTCCCACCCTGGCTGAACCCCCTTAATCATTTTCCCACCCCGGCTGAATACTCTCAATCTTTTTCTCAATCCCTGCTGAACCCCCTCAACCATATTCCCACTGAACCCCCTCAATCATTTTCCCGTCCCGGCTGAACCCCCTCAATCATTTTCTCACCCCTGCTGAACCCCCTCAACCATATTCCCACTGAACCCCCTCAATCATTTTCCCACTCTGGCTGAACCCCCTCAATCATTTTCCCACCCCGGCTGAACCCCCCCAATCATTTTCCCACCCCGGCTGAACCCCCTCAATCATTTTCCCACCCCGGCTGAACCCCCTCAATCATTTTCCCACTGAACCCCCCTCAATCATTTTCCCACCCCGGCTGAACCCCCCCAATCATTTCCCACCCCGGCTGAACCCCCTCAATCATTTTCCCACCCTGGCTGAACCCCCTCAATCATTTTCCCACCCCGGCTGAACCCCCTCAATCATTTTCCCACCCCGGCTGAACCCCCTCAATCATTTTCCCACTGAACCCCCTCAATCATTTTCCCACCCCGGCTGAACCCCCTCAATCATTTTCCCACCCCGGCTGAACCCCCTCAATCATTTTCCCACTGAACCCCCTCAATCATTTTCCCACTGAACCCCCTAAACCATATTCCCACTAAACTCCCTCAATCATTTTCCCACCCCGGCTGAACCCCCTCAACCATATTCCCACTGAACCCCCTCAATCATTTTCCCACCCCGGCTGAACCCCCTCAACCATATTCCCACTGAACCCCCTCAATCATTTTCCCACCCGGCTGAACCCCCTCAATCATTTTCCCACCCCGGCTGAACCCCCTTAATCATTTTCCCACCCCGGCTGAACCCCCTTAATCATTTCCCACCCTGGCTGAACCCCCTCAATCATTTTCCCACCCCGGCTGAATACTCTCAATCTTTTTCTCAATCCCTGCTGAACCCCCCTCAACCATATTCCCACTGAACCCCCTCATCATTTTCCCGTCCCGGCTGAACCCCCTCAATCATTTTCTCAACCCCTGCTGAACCCCCTCAACCATATTCCCACTGAACCCCCTCAATCATTTTCCCACTCTGGCTGAACCCCCTCAATCATTTCCCACCCCGGCTGAACCCCCTCAATCATTTTCCCACCCCGGCTGAACCCCTCAAATCATTTTCCCACCCCGGCTGAACCCCCTCAATCATTTTCCCACCCCGGCTGAACCCCCTCAATCATTTTCCCACCCCGGCTGAACCCCCTCATCATTTTCCCACTGAACCCCCCCTCAATCATTTTCCCACCCCGGCTGAACCCCCTCAATCATTTTCCCTCCACCCGGCTGAACCCCTCAATCATTTTCCCACTGAACCCCCTCAATCATTTTCCCTGAACCCCCTAAACCATATTCCCACTAAACCTCCCTCAATCATTTTCCCACCCCGGCTGAACCCCCTCAACCATATTCCCACTGAACCCCCTCAATCATTTCCCACCCCGGCTGAACCCCCTCAACCATATTCCCACTGAACCCCTCAATCATTTTTCCACCCGGCTGAACCCCCTCAATCATTTTCCCACCCCGGCTGAACCCCCTTAATCATTTTCCCACCCGGCTGAACCCCCTTAATCATTTCCCACCCTGGCTGAACCCCCTCATCATTTCCCACCCCGCTGAATACTCTCAATCTTTTTCTCAATCCCTGCTGAACCCCCTCAACCATATTCCCACTGAACCCCCTCAATCATTTTCCCACTTGGCTGAACCCCCTCAATCATTTTCCACCCCTGCTGAACCCCCTCAACATTTCCCACCCCTGAACCCCCTCAATCATTTTCCCACTCTGGCTGAACCCCCTCAATCATTTTTCCCACCCCGGCTGAACCCCCTCAATCATTTTCCCACCCCGGCTGAACCCCCTCAATCATTTTCCCACCCCGGCTGAACCCCCTCAATCATTTTCCCACCCCGGCTGAACCCCCTCAATCATTTTCCCACCCCGGCTGAACCCCCTCAATCATTTTCCCACTGAACCCCCTCAATCATTTTCCCACCCCGGCTGAACCCCCTCAATCATTTTCCCACCCCGGCTGAACCCCCTCAATCATTTTCCCACTGAACCCCCTCAATCATTTTCCCACTGAACCCCCTAAACCATATTCCCACTAAACTCCCTCAATCATTTTCCCACCCCGGCTGAACCCCCTCAACCATATTCCCACTGAACCCCCTCAATCATTTTCCCACCCCGGCTGAAACCCCCTCAATCATTTTCTCACCCCGGCTGAACTCCCTCAATCATTTTCCCACCCTGGCTGAACCCCCTCAATCATTTTTTCACCCCGGCTGACCCCCCTCAATCATTTTCCCACCCAAGCTGAACCCCTTCCATCATTTCCATTCCCAGCTGAACCTATCCATCATTTCCCACCCTGCCTCAACCCCTTCTAACATTTTCCCACACCAGTTGAACTCCTATTATACTTTTCCCAACCAAGCTGAAGCCCTTCATCATTTTCCTACATCAGCAAGCAGGATTGGTACTTATAATAAGGGAAAATAAACAGAAAAATCTGACCTTCTGTAGTAAAAAAAGCTGTGATCAAAATACATTAAAACCTCACTAAAGGACCATTCCACCTTAGCAGGGCAACGCGCCACGTGGGACACTTTTTTTTCCAGAACCATTTTTTTCCCTTCTTTATTTCATTGTCCCACAACCTTGGAAAGTCGAGTACCCAATTATCAAGGACAGTTATTTCAGAACCAATAAACAAATTCACATCTATTTTAACTCTTGCTACATGGGAGAGCACCAGATAGTCCAATTATACAAGTGTCATTAATCAGTTTATCATGCCAGCAATCACTGTTTGCATACTTTACAAGAAGTTGATGTCACTTTTGTTGAGTAAGAAACTTTAAGTATAAAATTTTAAACCAAAACATTCTTAATACATTTCTCTTTTTTAGGACTGAAGATTATGTTAAATTTCTTTTAAAGCTTCATTTTGGATATTGTCTTTTCATTTCTTGATTTTTTAGTGTGCATAAAATTATAAGAAAACATTCTTATCTTGTAACTGAACTTTTCTTTCAGGACTTACCTTTATGTTAAATTTCTTTTACAGAAAATAATAAATACCAAAATTCTATTATATATTTATGTTTAATTCTATCCTAGTGAAAAATGACTAAATTCTAATATTATAGAGTATACTGTAAAATATAAAAAGCAGTAAAATGTATTGATTTGTATGCACTCACAAAGAGGACCACCTCGCTAAGTTGGACACTTTTGAAAAGAACCACAGGTGTCCCTCTTAGCAAGGTTTTACTGTGACAAAGGGTCATAACTCAGTGAAAATTTAAGAAAGAATGACTGGCTTACAAAATGGCAAGTAGAATTGTCTGACCTTAGTAGTATAAATGAAAACATGACAAGACAGATGGAGTTGTCAGGAGTGAAACAAAAAAAGACAGATGGAGTTGTCAGGAGTGGAAACAATACAAGACAATACAAGACAGATGGAGTTGTCAGGGATGGAAACAATACAAGGCAGATGGAGTTATCAGTAGTAGAAACATGACCAGATGGACAGAGTTGTCAGGGTGGAAGCATGACAAGACAGATGGAGTTGTCAGGGGTGGAAACATGACAAGAGGGATGAAGTTGCCTGGGGTGGAAATATGACAAGAGGGATGCAGTTGCCTGGGGTGGAGACATGACAAGAGGTGTGGAGTTGTCAGGGGTGGGAAAATGATGAGGGGTGCAATTGTCAGGAGTGAAAATATTACAAGAAGGATAAAGTTGTCAGGAGTGGAAACATAAACAAGAGGGTCATGATGGCCCTTAATCGCTCACCTGATGACACAGGCTTTACGTAGGCTCAAATCTGGCATTAAGTAATTAAGAGTTATTTACTTTAGAAATCTTTGGTGAAGATTGGACCATTAGTGTGGCCACTGGGTTGATAACATTTTCTAGAATTTTACCAAGTAACCTACTGAATCCACATGACTCACTTCAAAACATATGTAAGATTTCATACTGGCAAACATGATGGTCAAGTTTGGTGAAGACTGGGCCGTCAATGTAGCCTCTTAAGTGTTTTCACAAGCTTTTTCTAAAATTTAACCTAGTGACCTACTTTATGACCCCACGAGACCCAATAACGAACTCATCCAAGATTTCATGTAAACAAACATTCTGACAAAATTTGATGAAGATTGACCTATAAATAGGGCCTCTAGTGTGTTTACAAGCTTTTTCTAAGATTTGACCTTGTGACCTACTTTTTGACCCCACGTGACCCAGTTACGAACTTATCCGAGATTTCATGCAAACAAACATTCTGACCAAATTTGGTGAAGATTGGGCTATAAATGTGGCCTCTAGTGTGTTCACAAGCTTTGTCTAAGATTTGACCTAGTGACCTACTTTTTGACCCCACGTGACCCATTTACGAACTCATCTAAGATTTCATGCAGACAAACATTCTGACTAAGTTTGGTGAAGATTGGGCTATAAATGTGGCCTCTAGTGTGTTCACAAGCATTTTCTAAGATTTGACCTAGTGACCTACTTTTTGACCCCACGTGACCCCGTTACGAACTCATCTAAGATTTTATGCAGACAAACATTCTGACCAAGTTTGGTGAAGATTTGGCCATAAATGTGGCCTCTAGTGTGTTCACAAGCTTTTTCTAAGATTTGACCAAGTGACCTACTTTTTGACCCCACGTGACCCAGTTACGAACTCATCCAAGATTTCATGCAGACAAACATTCTGACCAAGTTTGGTGAAGATTGGGCTATAAATGTGGCCTCTAGTGTGTTCACAAGCTTTTTCTAAGATTTGACCTAGTGACCTACTTTTTGACCCCACGTGACCCAGTTACGAACTCATCTAAGATTTCATGCAGACAAACATTCTGACCAAGTTTGGTGAAGATTTGGCCATAAATGTGGCCTCTAGTGTGTTCACAAGCTTTTTCTAAGATTTGACCTAGTGACTTACTTTTTGACCCCACGTGACCCAGTTACAAACTCATCCAAGATTTCATGCAGACAAACATGCTGACCAAGTTTGGTGAAGATTTGGCCATAAATGTGGCCTCTAGTGTGTTCACAAGCTTTTTTCTAAGATTTGACCTAGTGACCTACTTTTTGACCCCACGTGACCCAGTTACGAACTCATCCAAGATTTCATGCAGACAAACATTCTGACCCAGTTTGGTGAAGATTGGGCCATAATGTGGTCTCTAGTGTGTTCACAAGTTTTTCCTAAAATTTGACCTCGTGACCTACTTTTTGACCCCAGGTGACCCAATAATGAACTCATCCAAGATTTCATGCAGACAAACATTCTGACCAAGTTTGATGAAGATTGGATAAAAATTGTGGCCTCTAGTGTGTTCACAAGGTAAATGTTGACGCCGGACGACGGATGCCGGACAAAGCGGTATCACAAAAGCTCCCCTTGAGCACGTTGTGCTCAGGTGAGCTAAAAAGAGGGTGCATTCGTCAGGGTTGGAAACATGACAAGAGGAGTGGATTTGTCAGGAGTGGAAACATGACAAGAGGGGCCGATTTGTCAAGAATGGAAACATGACAAGAGGGGTGGATTTGTCAGGAGTGGAAACATGACAAGAGAGGTGCATTCCCCAGGGGTGGAAACATGACAAGAGAGGTGCATTCCCCAGAGGTGGAAACATGACAAGAGGAGTGCATTCACCTGGGGTGGAAACATGACAAGAGGGGTGCATTCACCAGGGGTGGAAACATGACAAGGGTGGAAACATGACAAAAGGGGTGCATTCACCAGGGGTGGAAACATGACAAGAGGGGTGGATTTGTCAGGAGTGGAAACATGACAAGAGGGGCCGATTTGTCAAGAATGGAAACATGACAAGAGGGGTGGATTTGTCAGGAGTGGAAACATGACAAGAGGGGTGCATCCACCAGGGGTGGAAACATGACAAGAGGGGTGAATTCACCAGGGGTGGAAACATGACATGAGGAGTGCATTTACCAGGGGTGGAAACATGACAAGAGGGGCTGATTTGTCAGGAAGGGAAACATGACAAGAGGGGTAGATTTGTCAGGAGTGGAAACATGACAAGAGGGTGGATTTGTCAGGAGTGGAAACATGACAAGAGGGGTAGATTTGTTTGTAACTCTTCTCTTGCCTCATAATTCATTCAAACAGCATTACATGTACTGGTACTTATACAAATAAATTGTACTGTCAATGCCTTATTGCAAAAAGGCAGTCTAATCAAGGAAAGATACCATGAAATACATTGATAAGTTACATGAAAACAGTAATAACATCCTGCTTGTAGTACATTTTAATAATATAATTGAACTCTGTTAAGTCACAATAATTGATAAGAGCCATTTACTATTGTAATCAGGGGCAGATCCAGAAAAATCTTTGGGGGGTGGGGTTGGGGTGTATGAATCAAGACCCATTAAACTTTATCGCAGTAAATACTAGATATATATATATATACACAGTAAGGGACCCTTACTTTGACTTAATCAAATGTGCTTTAACAGTTTAAAACCATAGTATTTTTTAAGGTTACATGTATGTTTTCACAACTATTTTACCTGGTTGGGGTGGTGGGTGGGCAGATACATCCCCCACCCCATCCCCACTGGATCCATACTTGATTGTAATGTTTACATCTTAGTTTATTATCACACTGAAGTCAAATAAATTTAAATGCTAATTTTAAGTCATATTTCTAACAAGTCATTGTGAGTTTGTTTATTTACATAGTGTTTACATCACATTAGTATGATCTTCTTGTATGGTGATTAACCCTTTTGCTGCCATTTTCCACGCCCCTTTCTGAGGAATTTTCTACAAATTTCCTAAGAAAATGCCATACGTCACTAAATCGCTTATAATTTTGGATATGTAAAACTACATATCATTAGAAAGATAATTGAATATGGTGACTGAATAATATAAAATTTAATAATCATCATGTGATATTTAAATGTTAAGGACTTCAAAAATAGAAAAAAAGTTGAAAATATCCAGAATTTTTACTTTTTTTTCTTTGGCATTTCACTTCTACACCTTCAAAAATATGAATATTTTTTAAGAAAAAAACACTGCAAGTTACTGTCAAGGGAAGTAACTCTGGTCAAACTTTTATAGGAAATTAGCAATGCTGTAAACACTCAAAAATAGTTGTATACAGGACGTAAGGTGTATGTATGAGAGCATTGCTAGTGGTTAGAAATAGACGTACGCTGTACGTCAGGCAGCAGTGAGAGTATTAATGGTTACTTATATTTACATAAACAGTAATTTGGTTAATAACTATGAAATTATATGATAAGCATGAAATAATGATATGTTTATTGGGTTTATCATCCCTCCAGCAGTAATTCAGTTATAACTTGAAGCAGATAAAGTGTTGCCTTCACTGTATAGCGTGCCGCGAACACCTGGCATGATACCACACCCAGTCACATTATCCTGACAATGGACCAACCAGTCATGGAACTACCCTGATATTTGCTTGAGCGTTAGCAAGGAAGCTATACTACTACCATTTTTAATGACTTTAATGTCAGGGCCCAATTATCGAAACCAGGACCTCCCGTACCTGGAGCCAACACTCTACCGATTGCGCTACCAGGTCCGTTATAATATGATATTAAAACAATATTCTGACAAGTTGAAGTCTATTTAGTAGCTACAGCACAATAAGAATAAAATGGATGAAAGAAAACAACAATCCTCAGTGATTTACATGTTTTAATCTAGTCTTTCAAGATGTATTAATGTTAGAAAGTATACAAACATTTGTGTACAAGACAGAATAAAAATACACAACAAACTGTACAAGCCTGGATTCGAACCTGGGACCTTCATGGTTATATAGTAAACAACAAGGTCTATAGATCATCACATCTATGATTGAGAAATACAAAGAGTTGAGTGGATGACAGACAGGTTTTCAGTATACATGTACAACTTACAGCGCTCATGTGGGGTCTGTGTCACGCTACATGCAAACACAGTTTCCCCACGAATAACAGAAGTTATGTACTGACAAGATTTGAAAATTTGTCTTTATATTTTGAAAATAATTTTGACTAAAAAAAATCAACAAGCAATAAATCAGTAATGTTTTTTTTATAACAGCTTGAGTGATGGGTGGGGGTATATCGATAAAAAGGAATGTGATGCGATCTGTGATTTTGAGTCCAAATGCAGTAATGACGTTACACTAAAAAACGTGTTTAAACTTAACATACCCAAGTTTTAATTGAAAACCTCACATGTACGTGTATGCTTTTGTGTTTTCATTGTTTAGCAAGTGTAGAAATACCTAATTTACAGGATGTAAAATTGGGATAATCTTTTTATAAACAAAAAATGTACTCGTTATTTACCCAGAATCACAGATCACATCACAAATTTGCTTCTTATCATTTTGTAAATTAGAGAATTAAGCAACAAGTGCTGTCAAACCATATGAACTTGATTGGCATACAATATGTAGATCTAAGTTAAGAGAATAGATACACATTGAAATAATCTGACTCAAGCCGTACCACCAAAAAAATGGATACAGCTGGTAGTGAAAACCTCTGCACATTCATTATAATTTACATGATTTACTGAGAATGTAAATAAAGAGACCACAGAATTGACAGGAAGATCATAATCATTTAATTAGTTCAACAATAAAGTGTTAGATAATTGACACTAATGATTATATTAAATGTATAACCAGTGTAATATTTGGAATCAAACACACAGATCATATCTAGTAATGGGCACTTATTTCATTTAAGAACCTACACCTTGCTTACTCATGCATGTCTACACAACATTATACAGCCATTCTTACAAAATTATAAAAATAGTATACACAGTTTTTCATATGCCATCACAATTGTGTAAACTTATCATGATAATACCTCACACATATGCACCAAGTTTTCTCTTTACACACTAATAACACAAACATAAATGAAAATCTGAATACACAGAGTAATACAAACAGCGAAGTATGACCTAATACCATGAACGTACATAAATATATACCTTCGCTATCTTAGATGAGTTTTGGGATGGGAAAAATAGACAAACATCATACGGTACCAGCCAATCAAAAACAGTGTACAACACTCAGAATTGGCAGGAATTACCGTAATGGTCAAACTGCCAGAAGCTTTTATAACTCATGTACTTCCTTTGATTTTATATGGAAAATACCGGTATGTAACAAAATGCACAATTTTTTGTTCATTTCTGATATGCACTTAAGTTAATTGTAGTTCCCAACCATGAAAGGAAAAACACTGCTGATGACTCAGATTTGACAAAAAAACAGCCAAACTACAAGTAATGTAAACAACAAATAAACAAATGATATAGATATATATATACTTAACACAGGTTAAATCTGAAAACAGTTAACAATAACTCATAATAAAGCATTATGGTACAAAAATATAGTAATATAATAATAGAAATAATACATTAAAGGAGTTCAATGATTTCCATAAAACTGTGTATGAATATTAATGTATATGAACAAAAGTATTGAGCTTGCAATGGAAAGTAAAATTTAACAAAAGTACAAATACTTGATTTTTTTGAGAGTTAAACACAGCCATTTAATTGAATGATATAATTGTGTAAACAAATTTATCTATCTGTATTTACTTTAAAAAAGAATACAGGGTTTTGTATGCACTTTTTCAATAAAAAAATCAGTGTTTTAGATTGATTACATCATAACAAATATATTTGAATTTAACAGTTTAAGTATAGGGGCACTTTTTTCAACCTACCCCTAAAAATTAACACTGAACCTTCCCCCAAAATGTAATTACACTGGTTCTGACATGGGTTATCTTCCATAACTGGCCTGGAAGCCCCAGGCCTTCTGAGAGCAACAACCATGTTGCTCCAAGTCATCTTCCTTACCGAACCTACATGGCTGAAATAAAGTGGCCTTCAATACAGGTACTTGCATTGTTCTGTTTAGTTTAGCTAACTTTATGGATGATAACTGACTCAAACCTACCATGATCATTCCTTACTTCAACCTTCCAACATACTGTATGTATGCCACTAGTTGCTTCCCCTGACCAGCACCAGAATCTAGGATGACTGTGCCTTGTGCACCCTTATTTCCCTGGACTGATGTTTGTTGCCACAGCCGAAGAAACCACTGGGGTAACTGGCTTCATGAAACGTCTGATGGGACATCCCAAACCTGTTAGCCTATATCATGCTATCTTGCATTTATAAGAAATACAAGATCCAAGCTTACAATTATATGCAACTGTAACAAGAGTTACAAACTCAGCAGCAAGTAGTGCTCATACAACTCCCAACAGAAGCTGGCTTATCTCCATCTACACAAAGTAACTCAACTTGACCAATTCTTGCTTAACAAGCAGAGAATTAGTATAACCTTAACAAGCAATGTGCATGTTAGAGTTATCTTCCCCGATATGCCAATTGCCTGCAAGGGCAACTACCCCTAAGTACTCTTCCTGTTGCAAGTTACCTCCCTTGACAAGATCAAACCACCTGGCTGACTTGATTAGCTACTGACCTTTCACAAAATTAATTATCTCCTATTACACCATTTAGACAACAGAGTGCTGGGGTGACACCAGTAACATTTTAAATTCTTGAAATAAATAGTCTTCAACCATACTTAACTAACACATTTCACAAAAGAGATGAGCAAAATGCATTTAAAAAGGAATTATATGAGAACATTGCACTCTGTGTTTATGATCAACATATTTATCAACATAAATATAAACAACACTTAGCATGCGACACAAATGTAAGCATTCAATCATAATGATTAAGTACATCATTTTAAGCAAGGTTATATAGGCAGTTTGTGTGCAATCCTTAAGCATGGCTTTTATTTAATGATTTTAGCCATGTTAAGAAAAAACAGTAACAGATAATGTATATACACATTTATACAAAGAATCTGTTCAAACACTTTTGCTGTAGTCACAACTGATGCTCAATGCAATAATGAAGGTATGACAGATATATATTTACTAAAAACTTTTATGCTGTTGTTTTGTTCTGCAGATGCAGATGTTAGTAAACTTTTTGCGTTTACACATAAACAACAATATTATAATTTGCAAGCAGATCATTCATATCTTATATTTATTAAATAAAATCAAGGAATAGAAAAGATCATAGAATGTCAGCTTTCAGTCAAACTTCTAAGATACAGCATATTAGATCAGTGTGAAATCTCCACATATATCAAGTTCATCATAGTTATAATTTCTTGTACATGTTAATTCATATTAACATTTTTTAAATCAAGTAAAAGTAAAGATTCTATTTTCTATTTTTTTTTTTAATACTATCCAATTCAAGTGTTAATTGCTTATGTTTATAATGTACAAGGTCACATATATCAATTACCATGTATGGTAAGAGTCTTATCATGAACAAAGTCATACAATTTTTCATATAAAATCATTTGTACGATGGATTTTAGGCTAATGTCACAGTAATGAACATTTCTACCTAGGTCAAAGAGTACTCTTCATGGCTCGTAACGAGATAGGCGAGTCTTGAAAGGCTGCAAGTTTATAAACCTCTGGAACTCCAGTGAACCACTTCTCATCTCATATGTAATATACATTCCATATTTTTTAAAACATTGTTGGCGCTCTTATTAACCATTCCATCAAGACAAATCCACTGAGTGCCAGCAGTATAGGCTGTGGCGTTGATTCAATCGGAACACCTCGGATAATTCACGAATCATCTCTAGGAAGTATGTAGGTAGTCGTATCAACTCAGCCATTTCCCTAAATGGGACTTATTTGGTGACAGAAGGTCAAAACAAAGATGGCATCTCCGATGACAGCTTACTATTGTACGATGCCAGTTAAACTTCAATTTGTGACTACTTCAAATTTAAATCATTCGATTTTAATTTACTCAGCACAGCAGACATGCAGCTGTCAAAAAATGGCAGTGTTTATGTTTTGTGTGAACAACATAGGCATATTCTTCTTTCGACTTCCGGCGAACAAAACGATCATGATTTCCTTAAGTATTATTGCACCAGATACATCCGAGGGATGATTGTCCCGAGGACAGAATTACCCGAAGAGTTCCGATTGGTTTGATTGTGACAGAGAATCACTTGATCCGGAGTTCCAAGTCCAATTGGTAATTCTTCATCACAACAGGGCATCTGAACTTGTGAATGTGAAGCCATGGAAGAGGCGTTGGTTCATGGTTTTCAGAAGATCCTTATCTGGTGGCGTCAGGGTAACCTTCTCCATGGTAAAGTCGGTGTCGAAGTTAGAGATGTCACTGTCCGACTTCTGCAATAGGGCATACGACTGAGTGAATGGTCAGGGACAAATATATTTCATGGAAAAAGGGAAAATAAATTATGTTACAAATAAGATGCATGAACAAAGACACAATGATTAAAACATAACATAGATACATGTTTTCACTATGAATGAAAACCAATACCAGATGTAACACAAAACATTATTATTGTATTTCTACAGCAATTCTTTACTAGAATTAGGTTTTCCAGAGTCGTTATAATTAGGAAATAGATTTTAAGTTTGCATGATCTAATGCCCAATATTCTAAGGTTTTGTGTTTAAATGCGTATTAATTTAATCATGAAAGCTGTAGGCCTGAGTGATAAAATTTATGCATCTGAACAACAAACCATGACGTATTGGACGTTAGATCACGCAAACTTAAAATCTATTTCCATTCTAACATGTTCTACAAGAAAATTTTCTTCAAAGGGACACAAATGTGACCTACAATATGAACTACAATGTTGTTAGGTTGTTTCCTTTGACTGTTCTATTTCACCCCCACATACTTCTTGGTTATTTTTTTTTTTTAAAGAATATCAACAACCGATGAAATTGCAAATTTTATTTACTTATTTTCTATCATAATTTAATATATATTATTAGTACAACAAAACTGTTACTTTCCAAGATAGGGTAAAGTTTCAGGCGAAGGCCATGTGAACGAAAAGAACAACTTATCACAATTTGTCAGCTTGGTCAACAATATGAAAATGGGTAGGTATAGCTATTCTATTGCAGTAAAATAGTCCTGATTTATGCCATGATATATCGTTCATTTTATCATGGTAGAATGCTTCTTGTTTATAGAGGTAAAATATTGATAGTGTTAGAATTATCATTGAAAATATTAAGAAATTTCCAAGAAATACATTTGAAAATCATTGATGTCAGATTAATGAGACTTATTGCGAATTAATATTTCTAAAAAAGGCGGTCATTTAAAAATATATATAAGAGATATATGAGAAACATAATAATTTGTCAAGAATTAATATAAGACAATTAAAGCCATTGGGGAAATAAATATGACAAACAAAAAGAAATATATTAATAATAATAGTGTATCAAGTAATTGTAAATATTATATGTAGCTAACTTTTACAAAATGGCAGAAACATGTCAAACTTATTTATAACGAGTTGTTGTTAAACAGAGTTGTAGTTATATGGTCAGTTAATGACATGCTTAATGCAACATTAAGATTGAAAAAAAACCAACCTATTCTCAGAAACTTACAATCTTTGGTTTGAAGGGCGGATCCACCTGTTTCTTCTCTAGTTTCTCCCATTCAATGTTGCGGAAGTAGGGCACAGCTCTGATTGGCCCTGCTGGGCATGTTGGCATCCCAAGACGGTCATTGGGCTGACGCTCAAACAACTGGAAAAGCAAAAGTGTTTATAAATGCCAGTATTGACTTGTTCGTCTACACTGCACTGATGCAGTTATGGTCATATTGGCGTTGTCAAGCTAAGTATTGGTGGGGGGAGACCAAAACTTATGTTAGGGTGGAATCACAGATGCACCACAGGTTGGCTGGAAAACCCACCCAAGATGAAAATTCTCACCTATAAGGGACTTTGAATACACTGGTATTGATTCCATTACTACTGTTTATGGTGAAAATGGTAACAAAGAAACCTCAGATGGAGAGCTGATGCTTATAAAACTAGATTAGCATGTATGCTTACATTTAAACTTGTAAGGGTTGGTAAGGTGAGAACGGGTTAATATAGAAACAGGTTCACAACATGCAGTCAATGTGAGAGTAGTACTACATTGTTAATACCAATTCAAGTTTAACATTGAATCTGAAGGTAGAACATCAAATCAAACCAAGAATGTTACCAAGCTAAGTATGGAGCCAGCTTCCTTTGGCAACCATCTTGGATAATGTGGTGTGTCATTCGTGATGGAGTGGAACAGATCCTCCTCGTCATCACCGTGGAATGGCGACTGGCCAATCATCATCTCATAAAGCAGCACCCCAAACGACCACCAGTCCACAGATGCTGTGTACTTCAGTCCTTTTAGAATCTACAACCAGGACAACAACAGTGTAGGTGAGCATGATGTAATAAGACAGCTAGTGTGTGATAATAACTATTGAATGTAACTGATGATCATGACTAAGAAATGGTAGTTCAACAGATATAAAATGGTAAAACCTGTTCCTCTGTTCATTGTAATTTTCCAAAATATATATTTTACAATATAACAAGACAGTTCCAGGTGGTAATAATGTAATGGCATTCAGACCAATTGGTTAATAGAAACAAACAAGTTATTGTTGAAGAGAAGCTCTGCCAGAACAATAATAGCAATAATCAGCCAGATAATACTGTGACTGGGCTATTGCATCAAGGTTTTTACACTCTGCACAGGGCTCAACAGTAACTTCTGAGTGTGGTTGCCCAGTTGGGAAAGTACCAAAAATTTAAGTTGCCCTTCAAAGATTTTAACTTGCTGAAATAAAAATATATATAAAAAAAACCCCATCTACATATGTGATAAAAGTGACAAATTTGCAGAGAAAAGAATGTTTACTAAAGTTTTATTAAGATTATATGTTCCCCAAACCTCTCACAAACAGTGCAAAACATTGTCTATTTTTCATCATTTTAGGGAAATCATTGGTAGTCTGACTGCCATTTAGGCAGAAAAGCATGTTTTCTTTTCAATTCAATACTTTTTCTACATTTTTACAATCCAATTTTTCTTTCGATTCAAATAGCTTTTCCTTACTTGTGCTTGACTTTTCAGTGAAATCTATCTTAAACCCTACATTTTTCTTCATTTTTTCCAATTATTACAAATGTATACAGACGTAAACTGATACATTTTGTATTCACATTTTATTAATTAAGTTTAATATTCAATGTTCAAACTAATCTTAATGTAATATGTTTTATTGCATTAATTGATCTACATATCTTAAATTACACTAGAGGATAAATTCGAAAAAAACATGTCAATTTGGACAATTGTGTAAACTCAATGGAATTTTTACTGCTGTGTATTAGCTTATGAATATTGGTAAATGTGAGACAAGAAGTTGAGTGGTGTACCAGACTATGTTGCAAGCGCATCACGTTATTAGTTGTTTTTTTTGCTGTTACAATGCAATATGTTATCAGTCTTTTTCGCTTAACTGTTACAATGCAAAATAAAAAAACAAATGCATTATACATATTAAAATGAGCCAAGCATTGGATATAATGGATTAATGATTTAGGTTTTTTTTGTTGCCCAATCAGACAACCTGCACCGAAAACACGTTACCCTCACTAGGTTTTGAGTTGCCCCGAGAAATCAGACAACCGTTAATGTTGAGCCCTGTTTGCAGCTCCTTCAGTACATCAGGAACTAACTGATGAGGTGAGATTAACATTATCAGGAACTTACTGATGAGGCAAGATTAACATTATCAGGAACTAATTGATGAGGCGAGATTAACACTATCAGGAACTAACTGATGAGGTAAGATTAACATTATCAGGAACTAATTGATAGGGCGAGATTAGCATTATCAGGAACTAACTGATGAGGCGAGATTAACATTATCAGGAACTTACTGATGAGGCAAGATTAACATTATCAGGAACTTACTGATGAGGCAAGATTAACATTATCAGGAACTTACTGATGAGGCAAGATTAACATTATCAGGAACTTACTGATGAGGCAAGATTAACATTATCAGGAACTTACTGATGAGGCAAGATTAACATTATCAGGAACTAACTGATGAGGCAAGATTAACATTATCAGGAACTAACTGATGAGGCGAGATTAACATTATCAGGAACTAACTGACGAGGCGAGATTAACATTATCAGGAACTTACTGACGAGGCAAGATTAACATTATCAGGAACTAACTGACGAGGCAAGATTAACATTATCAGGAACTAACTGACGAGGCGAGATTAACATTATCAGGAACTAACTGACGAGGCGAGATTAACATTATCAGGAACTAACTGATGAGGCGAGATTAACATTATCAGGAACTAACTGATGAGGCAAGATTAACATTATCAGGAACTAACTGATGAGGCAAGATTAACATTATCAGGAACTAACTGATGAGGCGAGATTAACATTATCAGGAACTAACTGATGAGGCGAGATTAACATTATCAGGAACTTACTGATGAGGCAAGATTAACATTATCAGGAACTTACTGATGAGGCAAGATTAACATTATCAGGAACTTACTGATGAGGCAAGATTAACATTATCAGGAACTAACTGATGAGGCAAGATTAACATTATCAGGAACTAACTGACGAGGCGAGATTAACATTATCAGGAACTAACTGACGAGGCGAGATTAACATTATCAGGAACTAACTGACGAGGCAAGATTAACATTATCAGGAACTAACTGACGAGGCAAGATTAACATTATCAGGAACTAATTGATGAGGCGAGATTAACATTATCAGGAACTAATTGATAGGGCGAGATTAACACTATTAGGAACTAACTGATGAGGTAAGATTAACATTATCAGGAACTGATTGATAGGGCGAGATTAGCATTATCAGGAACTAACTGATGAGGCGAGATTAGCATTATCAGGAACTAATTGATAGGGCGAGATTAGCATTATCAGGAACTAACTGATGAGGCGAGATTAACATTATCAGGAACTAACTGATGAGGCGAGATTAGCATTATCAGGAACTAACTGATGAGGCAAGATTAACATTATCAGGAACTAACTGATGAGACAAGAGTACCATTATCAGGAACTAACTGATGAGGCGATATTAACACTATCAGGAACTAACTGATGAGGCAAGATTACCATTATCAGGAACTAACTGATGAGGCAAGATTAACATTATCAAGAACTAACTGATGAGGCAATATTAACATTATCAGGAACTAACTGATGAGGCAAGATTAACATTATCAGGAACTAACTGATGAGGCGAGATTAACATTATCAGGAACTAACTGATGAGGCAAGATTAACATTATCAGGAACTAACTGATGAGGCGAGATTAACATTAAACCTTTTGAGAAGTATTTTTAACATTAAATAAAGCATGAAAAAAATACACAGTTGCCTAAATGAAAATATTCTCACCTCTGGAGCTATGTAGTCAGGTGTACCGCAGAATGTGCTTGCTCTGTTCTCGCCAAATATGCGCTCCTTACACATGCCAAAGTCAGCTATCTTGATATGGCCATCTCGGTCCAATAAGACATTGTCAAGCTTCAAATCTCTGTAAAATGATTGTTTAAGCATTCATTTATTGAAAAATCAGCAACAAGCAAAACAATAACTTAACAGCTGCATGTTAAATGTTGAAAGAGACAGATATGTGATTTGCATTTGGTCCCAAAGAGGGACCTCCCACAAAGGAGACATTGGGTGCCAGGGAGCAAACATTTTCAATGCATTTTTGAAATTTATCTTTAAAGATAAATATTTCAGTTCATAGTCTAGACATAAATTTTATAGTTATGTAATAAAGCTTGTGAACTGTATGTGGGTTGGCGAGGGGGCTGTAAAAGATTGTTAGTGTAAGATTTCAATAGGAGATGTGATAAGGTCTGTTGGGTATTTTAAATCAGTCGTTTACATGGACTCAGTGTAAGGCCTGAAATGAGGCCCTCAAAAGGAGTCTTCAGCAAGTATCATGTGCGATCACATACTAAAGAGAGTTTTAGTACTGATAATTAGGATTATATCTTGTGATATCCTCCCAAAACACACCTACCTGTATATAATCCCATTTGAATGAAGAAACTGAAGACCTAGAAGGATTTCTGCTGCATAAAATCTGGAAAGGAAAGTTGTTTGTCATTAAAATACAACGAAATCTAGAGCATGAGTAAGATGTCAATGTCTATCTACTATAAGGTTGAACATTATGACCAAACCTTATACCCATATTGTAGTATTACATGTACTTTGTTACAAGGTGCTGTAATACTTGGTTGTATTCATTTAAATAGACAGTGCAACTCATGACCTTAGGTGCAAAGCACAGCTGGGGATGTTCTTGGTAACTATCCCAGTCTAGTTCCTGATCTAGTTTAATTAAAAGAGAAAAAAATATTAATAAAGGTGATGAATGTAGTACATCATGACGCCAATAAATGTAACTTAATAAAAATATACTGAAACTTATCCCTCCGTTAAAGTTCAAAAAAAGGTACTTAGAGGATCAGTGAAAAGAAATCATAAATACTTATTATTGTAAGCCTATTTAAAACTAATTACAAAGTACACAGTGTTAAACTATGGCCTGAGTCTATGGCCTGTTTAACTGAAGAACTGGATAGTTCTGTGGTTAAACAAACACTGCATAACAGGATTTGTGTGTTCAAACCTTGATCAGGTCACAGCTAATATCCATATAGAAAGAAAGTAAGCTTGAATTGTTCCCCTCCACTTAGGCGTATAAATAGGTACATGTGAAGGTTATTCAGGTTATGGACATGACTTCCAAGCCGTATTCTCACCTGTTAATACTGCTTTTGCTAATATAGTTAACAACCAGGGGATTATATATTATGAGGTCTGTTTTTATATGCATTGAAGTAGAAGCAGACAATAAACCAGACCTTTATCTTTACGTTTTAGCTTGCCCAAAAGCTACATATGGAACATAAAGAAATATTTACTTACTGAGCTCGTGGCATTTCAAACTTGCCAGACAGTTGTATATGGAACATCAGGTCACCGCCATTCAAGTACTCCATCACAAAATATAGGTGGCTCTGTAATATTATTTGTGATGTTAAATAATAAAATATTATGCCTTTACTAAAACAAATCAAAGCTCTATACTGTAAGGATTACTGTATTTAAAATGCTATATAACCTGTATATATAACCTATTAATATTTAAAAAGAGGTTCAAAGATTGTATTTGTATGTATGTATGTATGTATGTATATATATATATATATATATATATATCTTTGAACCTCTTTTTAAATATTAATAGGCATTACTCATTAATGCCTGTATGGTAATTTGATCCGGCATTTCAAATACAGTAATCCTTACAGTATAGAGCTTTGATTTGTTTTAGTAACGACAAAAATATCTCTCTCTCTCTCTCTCTCTCTCTTTCTCTCTCTCTCTCTATCTATATATATATATATGTATACAAACCAATAAAGTAAATATTTCTTTGCCCGCAAAGAAAGAACTGATCAGACTTAGGCAAACAGTATTGATTCTGATTTGTTTACTAGGTTTATCGTCTTGTCCCACCCACACCATTTCAGTTATCTGGAGACTGTGTCCACTTGAAGCAGATGTAGAGCTGCCTTCATTGTGTAAAGCATGCCATGAACACCTGGCATAATACCACACCCAGTCACATTGACCTGACACTGGGCCAACCAGTTGTGGA
Organism: Sinonovacula constricta; assembly: GCA_007844125.1. Lineage (NCBI taxonomy): Eukaryota > Metazoa > Mollusca > Bivalvia > Cardiida > Solecurtidae > Sinonovacula > Sinonovacula constricta. Next base: position 35,637,504 of record CM017561.1, on the reverse strand, counting down.
AATACCGTTATATTTGCTTAAGCATTAACATTTTTTATGGCTGTTGTATGTCACAGCCTGGATTTGAACCAAGGGACCCCCATACCTTGTGCTGATGCACTACCAACTGCACTACCAGGTCCAGTGTGTTGATCCTGATCACCCAGCTTTAGTTAGGAGCTGTCTAATCTGGATATACATTTTTTACTGCTAAGTCGCAGATAAAATAACCAGTTACCTTTGATTATAGTTGTTATTTAATTACATTGAATGCAGTATGAGTTATTATTAAAAAATGTTGCAGAATTAAGTTGACCAAGCAGTCCTGCCAGGCTCACTTACTGGTGTTTGGAAGGTGCTGTGAAGATGAGTGAGGTAGGGGTGACTGCAGCCCAGAGCAAGGACACGTTTCTCGATCATCGTGCACTCAACATCATCATCCTCCAATACTACATCCTTCTTTAACACCTTTACTGCATAGAATTTGTTCTTCCCCTTCAGTTCAGCCAACATCACCTAAAATAAAAGCAGAAAATAAATAAAATAACAATTGGTTAAAAGATGTCATATTACCGCATTTTCTGGAATATACCTTTTTTTTATTCAAGTGGAGACAGTGTCCTCTTGAAGCAGATGTAGTGCTGCTTTTACTGTGATAAACACCTGTTATGAAACCCCTCTGTCACATTATTCTGATACTAGGCTGACCAACAAAAAATAACAACAGTCCAATAACAACAACAAAAAAATGTTAAAATTGCTTGAGAACAAGCAACAGAGCTATAACATTGCATTTTTTTTCCAAATGAGCCGATGGACAAACCCTAGTCCTTCAGTAACTGCAGCCAACACTCTGCCTGTTGCGATTCCAGGGCTAGTGGATTAACTACCTTTAGCCTTTTGTAAAATTTAATCTTTTTTTTTTCGTTACATTGCACTGCCAAAATCATGGTCGTATTTGCATCGTACAGCTAATTATTGGTGGAGAAAGACCCTGATACTAATTCATGGTTAAAACCATCGGCACAAGACAAGTAAGCTGGCAAAACCTCCCCACATGAAAGTTCTGCCTGACAGAAACCCAAATGCAATGCAGTGAGGAGGGTCTGAGGAGTTACAAGTCAGCAACTCTAACCGCTTAGCCATGGCACTCCTTGAATCTTAAGTGCAATAAAACTGTAACTGTCTTTAACTTTTAGCATGCTTAATACACATTGATCAAGCAAAAAGTGAAGATCCATATCAGTCAGCTCCTTTTCACAATTTGCTGGTCAGAACCTAGAGATGTCTTGTTATGTAGTTGTAGGCAGATAACCAAACCTTATTACAGATAACTACCAAATGATCCCTGCTACGGGTGAACAAACATTTACCTTGCCAAAGCTTCCCTTGCCTAGCACCTTGAGCATCTGGAACTGATCTGGCGTGAACTTGACAGTGACCGGCGGTGCTGGGGGTCGGTCACGGTTCTCCTTGTCCCACACCTGCTCATACTCATATGGATTTTCGTCGTCTGAGGAGTCATCCTCCTTAGTCTGGTAATAGCAGAAGCAGGAATATAGGATATAATATTAATGGATAGGCTGGCAGGAATAAAGGATGTAAGGCCCAAAGACAGACTGGCATATGTAGTCAGTATGCAGGACTATAGAAGGATGTAATGTTACAGAAGAGGATGGCAAGTATATTCAAGAAAAGGAATACAGGATGCAATGCTAAAGGAAAGGCTGGCACAAACATAGGCTGTAATGTTAAAGAAAAGACTGGCAGAAATATAGGAGGATGTAATATTCAAAGAAAGACAGGTAGAAATATAGAAGGGTGTAATGTTTAAAGAAAGACAGGCAGAAATAAAGGAGGGTGTAATGTTAAAGAAAAGGCAGGCAGAAATATAGGCGGATGTAATGTTAAAGGACAGGCTGACAGAAATATAGGAGGATGTAATGTTAAAGGAAAGGCTGACAGAAATATAGGAGGATGTAATGTTAAAGGAAAGGCTGAGAGAAATATAGGATATAATTTAAAGGACAGGCTGAGAGAAATATAGGAGGATGCAATGTTAAAGGAAAGGCTGACAGAAATATAGATAGATGCAATGTTAAAGGACAGGCTGACAGAAATATAGGAGGATGTTATGTTAAAGGATAGGCTAACAGAAATATAGGAGGATGTTATGTTAAAGGACAGACTGACAGAAAAATAGGAGGATGTAATGTTGGAGGATAGGCTGAGAGAAATATAGGAGGATGCAATGTTAAAGGAAAGGCTGACACAAATATAGGAGGATGTTATGTTAAAGGAAAGGCTAACAGAAATATAGGAGGATGTTATGTTAAAGGATAGGCTAACAGAAATATAGGAGGATGTTATGTTAAAGGACAGGCTGACAGAAATATAGGAGGATGCAATGTTAAAGGAAAGACTGAGAGAAATATAGGAGGATGCAATGTTAAAGGAAAGGCTGACAGAAATATAGGAGGATGTTATGTTAAAGGAAAGGCTAACAGAAATATAGGAGGATGTTATGTTAAAGGATAGGCTAACAGAAATATAGGAGGATGTTATGTTAAAGGATAGGCTGACAGAAATATAGGAGGATGTAATGTTCAAGGATAGGCTAACAGAAATATAGGAGGATGTTATGTTGGAGGATAGGCTGAGAGAAATATAGGAGGATGTTATGTTAAAGGATAGGCTAACAGAAATATAGGAGGATGTTATGTTGGAGGATAAGCTAACAGAAATATAGGAGGATGCAATGTTAAAGGAAAGGCTGACAGAAATATAGGAGGATGTAATGTTGGAGGATAGGCTGAGAGAAATATAGGAGGATGTTATGTTAAAGGAAAGGCTGACAGAAATATAGGATGTAATGTTAAAGGAAAGGCTGAGAGAAATATAGGATATAATTTAATGGACAGGCTGAGAGAAATATAGGAGGATGCAATGTTAAAGGAAAGGCTGACAGAAATATAGGTAGATGCAATGTTAAAGGACAGGCTGACAGAAATATAGGAGGATGTTATGTTAAAGGATAGGCTAACAGAAATATAAGAGGATGTTATGTTAAAGGATAGGCTGACAGAAATATAGGAGGATGTTATGTTAAAGGATAGGCTGACAGAAATATAGGAGGATGTAATGTTCAAGGAAAGGCACACAGAAATATAGGAGGATGTAATGTTCAAGGAAAGGCACACAGAAATATAGGAGAATGTAATGTTCAAGGAAAGGCTGACAGAAATATAGGAGGATATAATGTTCAAGGAAAGGCTGACAGAAATATAGGAGGATGTAATGTTCAAGGAAAGGCTGACAGAAATATAGGAGGATATAATGTTCAAGGAAAGGTACACAGAAATATAGGCGGATGTAATGTTGAAGGAAAGGCACACAGAAATATAGGAGGATGTAATGTTCAAGGAAAGGCTGACAGAAATATAGGAGGATGTAATGTTCAAGGAAAGGCTGCAGAAATATAGGAGGATGTAATGTAAAAGGATAGACTGGCATGTATACCCAAGAAAGAGCAACTAATAAAACTAAAAAGTCATTAGACACAAAATTACATTAAATAAACATGTTGAGTTTGAGGCGAGACTTGGTAAGAACACTTTGTTGTCTTGCTTCAAATCACTGAAAAAAGTTAGGATGGCATGGTGCAGCAGTCTTACTTCTTAATTATGTGCGGAAATACTTGAGATGGGAGATGGACAAAACTTTCCTTACTTAATCCCTTCTGTGCAATTTAGCATAGAAAAACACCCTTAATAAATTTACAGATTTACTTTTTTAATTATATAATAGGGGCACTTGAACTGATGTCGGATACAAGGAAACTTTTTCTTCCTTTTTTTGTGTGTGTTTCCGGCTCATAGGTAATGAAATGAGACTTTGAAGGCATGAATGCTGATAATTCTATGTGACTGACCTTGGAGAGAGATTTCTCTGGTGACATGGATGCACGTCCCTCTCCACTAGATTTTTTCACCTGCTGAAGTACCTCACCTAGCAATTTCTGGTTCACGCCGCACAGGTTTGGGATAAAGTTCTCGCATTTTCTGTGACAGTTTACGCCACATGCTGAAAAATGGATATACAATGGGACTGACAAATGAGTTAAAATGTGTATGATATTACAACAACACTTTTTTGAAGCAGTTGGAATTACAACTTAAAAGAAATTCTTTTTTGCAATTTGAATACCAGATGACATTTAAAAAAATGATTTTAACTATGCCATAATGATAACTTTCCAAACACTAAGAAAATGGGATAAAGAATACGTATTTTAAGTACAAATTAGCAATAATCTAACATGATGAATACAGGCTTCAAAAATGTATAGGCACATGCCTTTATGTATAGGAAGCTATGCATGTGTTCTTTTCAAATTTCAAATTAACCCTTTTGCTGCTAAGCCATTTTCCAATAATTTTCAATAAATTTCCTAAGAAAACGTCATACATCACTAAATTGCTTGAAATTTTGGAAGTTTTATAGGTAGATATGTAAAACTATATATCATTAGAAAGGTAAATGAATAAGGATTCTGAATAATATAACATTTAATAATTATCATATGATATAAAAATGTAAAGGACTTTCAAACATAAAAAATAAGAAAAAATCAAGAACCTTTATTTTTTCCTTTGGCATTTCACTCTTACACCTTCAAAAATATGAATATTTCTAAGAAAAAAACACTAAGTAAATGTTTATGGTGAACAAGGGGAGTAACTCTGGTCATACTTTGACAGGAATTTAGCAATGCTGTAAACACTCAAAACTAGTAGTATACAGGACGTACGGTGTACATATAACAGCATTGCAAGTGGTTAGAAATAGACGTACACTGTACGTCGGGCAGCAGTGAACGGGTTTAAAACGAGCTGTGTCTGTAATACAACACAGATGACATGAACATGTTTAAAAGGCATGATTACTGTCAGCTGAAATATTCAACATGTACAACTTTGTTCTGCATACAAACTCTGAATTGGCAAGTGCAAATAATTGATCCACACCTTGACATTTGAGTCCCTGTCTGAATAGGCCATATAGTAGAGTTCCACAATGATCACAGAATGTTGGCGACATGTAGTTGTTCATCTTGAATTTGTGTGGAACGTTGATGTTGAATCGCTCCGTCAGCATCTGTAAGAAGAAAAAGAATTAGGATTCAGAACATGCACACAACCACCAGAAACAATGTAGGATGGGATGGGATGGGATTTGCTGGCATTTTTGCCGATACTGTGCAGCGACATTTCTATCATTATAGCACAGGGGCACTTATGAGGTGCCCAGGGACTGAACCCGGCCAGTCCATTATACTGACACTGACAAGTCAGGTGTAATGCTGTCCCCTTAGCCCCACGCATTAGGAGGGAGGCCACTTCTACCAACTTTAAAGTCTTTGGTTTGACCCGGGTTTGAACCCGCAACCTCCCGATCTGCAAGCTGAAGCTCTACCACTTGAGCTATTGCGACCGGTCCAGAAACAATGAACCACCATGATAATATATGCAACTTTGAAAATGCAAGGAAGATAACTTCACAAAAACAGGACTTTGGAAGAAAGAAGATATGGGTGAGTCTAAAATAATAATGTATAAATTTTGCAAACTCAAATTTGTTTCTTTATTCTGTAATTCCAAGGCTTAAAAACTTGAGCATGCATTTGCATTGTTTCAAGATTTTCTCATGCAAAATGTTCAATGATATTTAATTATCCAAAACATAATCACTAATTCAAGATAAGAAATTACCATAACAAGTATTAGTTTGTAACAAACATTTGACCTTCAAAGATTTGACCTTCACAGATTTGACCTTCAAATTGACCTTGACCACTCACCTTTGTTTCCCGACTGTCCTTGGCACTGCCTGGACATGTACCCAGAATTTTGCCATGGCATTTTTTGTGAACTGCACAGTTACACACTGCAAGGGAAATAAACATGTGTGGATTAAAATGAAAGTTTTCAAAGAGATGTCGAACTTGGTTTAAAAGCTTGTTTAAAGAAAATACACTAGCTTTTGTTCATTTTAAAGTTTTATTTAAAGTCAAAGAAGTGGAATGCTATCCATTTAAATAATATACAATTTTTGTTTTTGTGAGCTTTTTGACAGTAATTTAAACAAAAAAAAAGTTTATGCAATAAATATATAATTACTATATACTTTGCATCAAGTAAATCTGCATCTGTATAATTCTATCTCAAACATGGATCATATTTATGTTTGTTTTTTTTTTTTTTACATTGCACCAACACAATTATGGTCATATTGGCGACGTCCAGCTAATTATTGGTGGCAGAAAACCCCAGACATATGCTTGAGTAAAACCACTGGTGCACATCAGGTTAGCTGGAAAACATTCCCACAAGAAAGTTCTCGTCATGACCGGGATTTGAACCCACTCGGTGAAGGGCTGAGGAGTTACAATTCAGCTACTCTAATCACTTAGCTACGGGCGCCCCCTGGATCATGTTTAAACACCTACCTTTGCATTGATATCCCTGCTTGTTCAGCCCCCTGCAAAGGTAACATATTGGCATTTTAACTGATAAAACTACAAGAATTATAATTATCTAATTTATGATTGCCAGAAATGTTGTATTCACTCCTTTCTTTAAAACACTGAAGTTATATTAGACCATAGTAACAGTTTGGATACCAGGAGGTACTATTAACATACTACCTGAATGTTTAAAGAAGTTGTGACCTTCTAAATTAACAACTTTTGTTGTTTAACATTAAAATAACATCGAGATGGAAAATAACAGGGAAATAATGTATGGTAGTTAAATTTTATCATGGATTCTGTAGACATTTTGTTTATAATGATCAAAATCTATTAAGAAATTTGTAATCTATTTTCTATTATATATATTCTATATTATCTATTTTCACTACACCACCATATCTAATGCAGCAAAATGGCAACCGCAAAATGAAATGCAGCAACTCATATGGTAACACATGTAAGTAAATCTATAGATACGCGCCATTGGCAAACAGAGCATCCGCATTTTATTTATAAACTTAGAATGCATTGGCATGGTAATTTAAATTTTCTGTAGTAAAATTTTTAAGCAAGAGACATCCTTGTTGGGATCTGTCTGATCAGGATCTACATTATTAGCAGCTTAGTCTCTAGTCTTATATCCAAGCTTCTTCTATATAAGGTGTACAAAGAGGAGTTAATGGAGTAATGATCAGTATGGGTAATTTACATAATTGGGCACAATATGGGTTAAATGGAACAGGGATCAAGTGATATTATATAACTATAGAGATAAGGTGTGCATTTCATCATGAAGCTTAACATCGTTTTTTTTCGTAAGAATGGTTTTCCTTCTTAAGAGTGGTTTCATTAATATTTCAGAAATCGCGCTCAGAGCAAAATCGCTATTAAATCGTAAGATTGCTTTTGGGTACTCTTAAGAGGGAAATGTAAAAAACAACAACAATATAGAAGCATTACTTTTAGCAACAATGTTTAATAAGTTGTTTTTCACTCATTTTTGTTCTATTATTGATAGTGAATTTACGTCTGCTAGCACGGACCCAACAGAATGCACTGAAAGTTAACATGTAGTTACACTATTTTTTTAATAACTTTTGAAGAGTAGCTCATAAAATCAATTTGCCACCAATCACACTTACGACAGTTTGTTGAAACACACTTAGGAGGACTGCAAGACCGAAATTAAAGAACGTTTTTCCATCGACCTTAAGATTTATGATGAAACCCACCCCAGATGACTCCTGATCTGCACTAGTTATCTTTCCATTCTTAGGGTACATATTAACTCTCTGATAACACAAACAATGTACATATTAACTCTCTGATAACACAATTTATAAAAACAAACTTACAAACATCTCATATAATCTGTAGTCTATATATTTAAACTCTATGCCCACTAAGTGCAAATCTGAGCTGGGTAAACTGTGCAGATTATGATCAGCCCCATGCCTAAAAAAGATGGGAGCTGTCAGGATCTAAAATATCTGTACATCTTGTTACCTACATGTAAAATGTAAAGTTTGTTTATTTGTCTGCTCATTAGGTTTATCGTCCCACCAACAGTATTTCAGTTATTTGCAGTCCACTTGAAGCAGATATAGTTCTGCCTTTCAGTGTGTATAGCATGCCGTGAACACCTGGCATGATACCACACCCAGTCATATTGGGTGCTTGAATGTTAGCAAGGGAGCAATATCACTACAATATTTAAGGACTATGGTGTGTCACGGCCTGGGATCGAACTGGGGGCTTCCCACAGATGGAGCTGATGCTCTACTGTTTGCGCTACCAGGTGCGGTCAATTATATATTGTTTTTGTTTATGTTACATCACATTGACACAATTATGGTCATATTGGCAACGTCCAGCTAATTATTGGTGGAGGAAGACCCCATAATAACATCTGGGTAGAACCACTGGCGCAGCCCAGGTAAGTTGGAAAACCTCCCCAAATGAAAGTTCTCACCCTGACTTGGACTTGAACACATGCAGTGAGGGGCTGAGGAGTTTCAAGTCAGTGACTCTAACCGCTTGACCATGGGTGCACCAAAATTATATATTAATTATTAAAAATGTATCACACTATGGGTTAAAAATAGTCATTGATGTAATAATTTGATGGAAATAAAATCTCAAATTTCTCACCAGCAAAAATCGTTACAGTATGAGCAGAATGTTGGCTGTCGGAAGAATTTTGCGATAAATTGGTGTCCTCTGACCTCATGCACCTTCTGTTGTTTGATAGCACCACGGCGACGTGTGATCCCACCCACATTGCGCTCACTATTGTTCTTTGGGATTTGTTCTGAAAGTCAGAGAAAGAATAATGAAGACATCTTTTAAAAATTATGTGCCTAAAAATATGAGAACCTCCTTGTATGGAAAAATCATACGGATGCAAGAACATTGAAGTATTAATAAAACCGATTCAAACACAATTAAAGAGAGTCAGCCAAAACAAGACCATCTTTGTATGCATAAAATAAAGTTATCATGTTTAAACAGAAACAAATATTGAAAATTGTTTATCGTTTAACTCATACACTAAATTATTATTATTATTATCATTAAAGATAGTCTTTATCTTAAAGAGTTTTTTTTAAGAGTACATGGAGAAATTTATGCAAAACAAAAACATTACTATTAAAATGACAAACATTTATATATTTCAAGATTTTCCAGCCATAAAATTATGAAACAGCTAAATTTATGGTTTAAAAAAGGTAATCATAGAGCATGTATATGATTTTGAAACTTCATTTAATTTTGTTGATTTTCTTTAAAACAGTTTAAAGTATTTTTTATACATGTATGTTCAACATATAATACTAGTTCTTGGGCTAAATCAGTCCACACATAAACCATTTGTTGGGCAGATCCTACAGCAGATAAGATTGATAGCTGTGGACCTTTTATCACAGGCGTAAACAGGTCTATGCATGAATGAAAGGGCATTCTGACTTCTGTGAAGCAATGTAACTGGTATAAAACAATTAAAAAACAAAAGTTTATTGTACAGAAAACTGGCCAAAACATAGTGATTGACCCCTAATTGGGTCCTACTTTCTTCCATAAATATAGAGACTAATTGGGTCCTACTTTCTTCCATAAATATAGAGACTAATTGGGTCCTACTTTCTTCCATAAATATAGAGACTAATTGGGTCCTACTTTCTTCCATAAATATAGAGACTAATTGGGTCCTACTTTCTTCCATAAATATAGAGACTAATTGGGTCCTACTTTCTTCCATACCGTAAATATAGAGACTAATTGGGTCCTACTTTCTTCCATAAATATAGAGACTAATTGGGTCCTACTTTCTTCCATAAATATAGAGACTGAACCTACAACTTTATTCCAAACAAAAGAGAAGTGCTATCAAAAAAGTCATAGACTGTGTTATGCAATAACCATGTTTATTACATGAACTATAGACACAACACGGTTGGTTACACCCCCAAAATAGTCGAGTCAATAAATATTGATATTAACCCGCTTTCGTTGATATTAACCAGTCTATTTATAGAATGCGAAATTTCCATCAATATAATGTGCGCGCATCTACAAAACTTCCTTAGAATTGTATGCATTGTGGGATAATAATTTTAATGAGAACTATTTTATTGCATTTAAGTTTAGATAATAATTAAAGAAATAAAAACGATTTATCGTTCGTGTAATAAAACAGTTATTTACTAATTAGCTTGGAAATATGCTGTTGATATTGACCGCAAAAATCGTTATTGACCTCGACTATCGCCTCGGTCAATAACGATATTTTGGTCAATATCACAGCATATTTCCCAGCTAATTAGCAAATAACTGTATAATAAGAACCTATACAAAATATACAAGACTTCATGGCAGAGCTGGTAGACTGCAATACCAACCCAACCAGGGTTCAAATCATACAAAAACCAAACATTTTTTTATTTTATATTTTTTGCTCCTATTCTAATTTTTATCTTTTTCCCCATTTTTAACTAGACAGCAGATTTAAAGCTTCTTATTTTTTCCACAAATAAAGTTCCTAGTTTTAATTTACAACCACAGAACCTTTTAAATGGTAATGGAGAAGATAAAACAATGTGTCTGCCACATCAATATAACACAAATATTAATATTGATTATTTTTTAAAAACATTGCAGCAACCATTTATGATCATTATAGCAATGTCCAGCTTTTTGGTGGAGGAAGACCCCAGACAAATGTCTGGGTAGAACCACCAGCGCACCGCAAGTCAGCTGGAAGACCTTCCCACATTAAGTCCTTTACCCCAAACGGTACTAGAACTGAGAGGCTAAGCAGTCAGAGGAGTTACAAATCAGCAACTCTACCACTATGCCACGGGCGCCCCTATTGTTAACAGTTATTAACTTTATTAACTTTATTTTGATTGTTTTAATTCATTCTTCTTTTTAGAAAAAAAGTCCCTATAACCAATGCCTGGGATTAAATCTAAGTTTTCTAAAGACAAATTAATCAGACTGACAAACAGTGCAGATACTGATCAACCAGCGTGAGAACACTCTCAGATCAGAATCTTTTCTATTCACTCATAAATCTGAACATTTTTAAAACTCAAATGTTTGGCAAGCTGCCTTTTTCAAGAGTTTAACACAAACAATTGCTCCCTTTACATATTTGCAAACGTTCATGTGTGATGCCGTATTAGAAAATTTGTTTTCCTCTTTTGTTTGAAACTCTTGAAAAAAGCAATTTGCTGAAAAATTGAGTGTGTGTTTTGATAAAATATATTTCAATCATGTTTTGTTATGTTTACATGAAGATGTAAGAAATTGCATGTAAAATTGACAAATACAGCAGGCTTAGTCTACAAAATTAGAGTCTGTCAGTGATCAATGACATACAGCCCCAGGAGAACAGTTCTGCTTTTTTTCAGAGGGACTAGCCAGAAAAACCAGAACCAAAAAATATACAACACCATTACCCTGCCACATTTTTTGTAAATATCCCATACTACATTATGTTATTGGCTAAAAATTTGCTAATGAAAACGTGCAAACTGCTACAAGATCTGCAAGAAATATTGCAGATCCTGAGCCAGACAGTTTCCAGTGGAAGCTGGATCATCTCTATCTACAAATTTTGCTTATGCCTTTTCAAGGACCAATACTGTTTGGATATGACTTTTAAAGGATCAATATTTTTTGTCTATTCCTTTTCAAGAATCAATACATTTTGCCTATGCCTTTTCAAGGATCAATATTTTTTTGTCTATACCTTTTAAAGGATCAATACATTTTGCCCATGCCTTTTCAAGGATTAATACATTTTGCCAATGCCTTTTCAAGGATCAATACATTTTGCCTATGCCTTTTCAAGGATCAATATTTTTTTTATTTGTTGTTTTTGTTTGCTTAGGCCTTTTGAAGAATGGATGTATTTTGCATAGGCATTTTCAAGGTTCTGCTATTTTTATTTTTGTGGCCTTTTGAAGGATCAATTCATTTTACATAGCCCTTTTCAAGGATCAATCCTTTTTTCTTTGCCTAGGCCTTTCAATTAGTTCTAAGCAGAATGAGAGTTTGTTAATTTTAATTTCAAGCATTTGATTAGTCAATTTTGACAGAGTAATCTAACCAATCAGATGCTTTAGAAAAGCTTCATGCTTAAGCTTATGTCTGCTAACATGTAATTGGACATGATGATAAGTCAAATCACCATGTAAATCACAATACACGTAAAAAACAAAGAATAATAAACATAGCATCAGACCTCTTAATTGCAAAAACAGAAATAATGCATGATGGATAAAAAATGATATAGTATAAAATGGACAGTAAACAACTGCTAGAATGATACAAGGAAGAAATAGTGATAAATAATACCTTATACAGGTAAACATGTACCTCAAAGATGTCTATACAGTACAGTGGATAATGTTTATGAGAATAACAGTATACATGTTTTTTACAGAATGAAAATTATATAACATACATCAATATGTATTATATGAATATGTATTAAAGGTTGGCCTGTCAGTTCTGGCCTGTCAGTTCTGGCCTGTCAGTTCTGGCCTGTCAGTTCTGGCCTGTCAGTTCTGGCCTGTCAGTTCTGGCCTGTCAGTTCTGGCCAGTCAGTCTGTATCTCAAAAAGAGCATGTTCAACCCTAACTTCAGTGTAAAGTTCAAAACTTCTCAATAGTCTAGGTTTAAATCCTTTGTGATGCCATTTTTTTTTTACTTTTTAGAAAAATTAGTAAGGTGGGTTTTTTTTCTAGATTTTCTTTTTTTTACTAAATTTATATTGCAAAGATAAAGACAATCTTGTCAATTAGTAAAATGTCGGGAAGTGGTGGAGAGGGCCTTCAAAAATAATAATAAATAGTTCTTTATCAAATTATTAAAGATGTTGGAATTTAAATTTATATTAAGGTTACATGCCATATATCCCATAATTATAGATAAATCATATAAACATTATATTTAAAACTGTATGTGCATCTACCCTTCTGACAGAACCAACATTTACTAAAAAGAAAGGTGATGAAAAATATATAAAATGAAAATATCCTTCAATAAATTTAAAAACATAATTTGGCAAATTCGAAATTCGACTGCAGTTTTCCTTTCAAAACATTTCTTCAAGACTCATTTTAAGTTACTTTGCTACAATGAATGCATAGGATAATGACATGTTTGTATGAGATTAACACTTGTAAACTTTCATTTTATAACAAGTTTGTAAATATGTTATTTCAGATGGCAGTAATACTAACATATAAACTTGCTAGCTAACAAGTAATGGTTGAGAATTACATGGAGAATCTGTTGGAATGTACAAACAACATTTATGAGGCACCTACTGATTGTTTTGATATGCAGCTAGTGTTGGGGGAATAGAGGAGTAAACACACACACAAATGTCTGAGGGGAACCAGAGAAGCACAGACAGTCAGCTAGATGGTGATAGTAATAAGCCAACAATTCTAAACATCTATAAAATTACGAGTCAACAACTTTTACCCAAAAAACAGACTCTGAAGTTTGGAGTCTTTAAGTTTTATCCACCAAATAGGACCCTGAAGTTAGGAGTCAACAACTTTTACCCACACAATTGGACCATGAAGTTACAAGTCAACAACTTTTACCCCCACAATGGGACCATGAGGTTACAAAGTCAACAACTTTTACCCACACATTAGGACCATGAAGTTATAAGTCAACAACTTTTACCCACACAATGGGATCATGAAGTTACTAGTCAACAACTTTTACCCACACAATGGTACCATGAAGTTACAAGTCAACAACTTTTACCCACACAATTAGATCATGATGTTACAAAGTCAACAACTTTTACATACACAAGGGGACCATGAGGTTACGAAGTCAACATCTTTTGCCCACACAATGGGATCATGAAGTTACAAGTCAACAACTTTTACCCACACAATTAGATCATGAAGTTACAAAGTCAACAACTTTTACCCACACAATGGGACCATGAAGTTACAAGTCAACAACTTTTACCCACACAATGAGATCATGAAGTTACAAGTCAACAACTTTTACCCACACAATGGGATCATGAAGTTACAAGTCAACAAGGTTTACCCACACAATGGGACCATGAAGTTACAAGTCAACAACTTTTACCCATACAATGGGACCATGAAGTTACAAGTCAACAACTTTTACCCACACAATGGTACCATGAAGTTACAAGTCAACAACTTTTACCCACACAATGAGATCATGAAGTTACAAAGTCAACAACTTTTACCCACACAATGGGACCATGAAGTTACAAGTCAACAACTTTTACCCCCACAATGGGACCATGAGGTTACGAAGTCAACAACTTTTACCCACACAATGGGATCATGAAGTTACAAGTCAACAACGTTTACCCACACAATGGGACCATGAGGTTACAAAGTCAACAACTTTTACCCACACATTAGGACCATGAAGTTATAAGTCAACAACTTTTACCCACACAATGGGATCATGAAGTTACAAGTCAACAACGTTTACCCACACAATGGGACCATGAGGTTACAAAGTCAACAACTTTTACCCACACATTAGGACCATGAAGTTACAAGTCAACAACTTTTACCCACACAATGGGATCATGAAGTTACAAGTCAACAACTTTTACCCACATAATGGGACCATGAAGTTATAAGTCAACAACTTTTACCCACACAATGAGATCATGAAGTTACAAGTCAACAACTTTTACCCACACAATGGGACCATGAAGTTACAAGTCAACAACTTTTACCCACATAATGGGATCAGGAAGTTACAAGTCAACAACTTTTACCCACATAATGGGACCATGAATTAACAAGTCAACAACTTTTACCCACAAAATGGGATCATGAAGTTACAAGTCAACAACTTTTACCCACATAATAGGACCATGAAGTTACAAAGTCAACAACTTTTACCCACACAATAGGACCATGAAGTTACAAAGTCAACAACTTTTACCCACACAATAGGACCATGAAGTTACAAAGTCAACAACTTTTACCCACACAATAGGACCATGAAGTTACAAAGTCAACAACTTTTACCCACACAATGGAACCATGAAGTTATGAGTCAACAACCTTTTCCCTTCAGCCACAAGCACCTAGGAATCAGTAGCTATAATGGGTTGCTTAAAGACCACTAAATGAAAGTTGTAAACTTAAACATCTTCAGTTTAATATTTAAAAGCATTTTCTTTAATTTTTGTTTTCCATGTCATTCTGCACTATATTTTTTTGTAAACTCACCAAACTTAAGTTTTCCAGACTTCCACATAATTTCCAAACCCATTACTGAATGATTATAAACTAACAAACTCATCTTAAAATACACATTTAATAATATACATGCCACTTACGATTGAAAAAACCAATAATGAATTTAAATGACAAATTTGAGTTGCACATAGTATAAACATAAATTACATTATTGACAAGTTGCCTCAGGCAAAAAGAAACCTAAGAGTCATGTAATGGCAGACAATAATCCAGTTTACATCCTGTAGTATTCCTTAAAACTGGTAATAACTGTAGTGAAAACCCTGGCAGGGTAGTGATAACCCTGGTGTTTAAGTGATAACCCTGGTGATAAAATGGTAATCCTGGTGGTATAGTGCTAACCCTGGTAGGGTAGTGATAACCCTGGTGACATAGTGATAACTGGTGGTGTAGTAATAACCCTGGTAGGATAGTGATAACCCTGGTGACATAGTGATAACTGGTGGTATAGTAATAACCCTGGTGGTGTCATGATAATTGTCGTGATAATGCTGATTGTGTATTTAAACTTTGTTGGTAAAGTGCTGTGATGGTACAGTGATTACCCTGGTGGTATATAAACAACCATGATGGCTATGACCCTGGTGGTGGTGTGATGACCCTGGTAGTGTTAGTGATAACCCTGGTTGTATGGTGATAATCCTGGTGGTGTAGTGATAACTATGATGGCATCACCATAACACTGGTGATGTAGTGATTGCCCTGGTGATGTATTGATTTCCCTGGTAGGGGTAGTGATAACAATGATGACTTAGCGATAACCCTGCTGGGGTAGTGATAACCCTGGCAGGAGTAGTGATAACAATGATGGCATGGCATTAACCCTGGTGATGTAGTGATTTCCCTTGTGGGGGTAGTGATAACCATGATGGCTTAGCGATAACCCTGCTGGGGTAGTGATAACCCTGGCAGGAGTAGTGATAACAATGATGGCATGGCATTAACCCTGGTGATGTAGTGATTTCCCTGCTGGGGTAGTGATAACCCTGGTAATATAGTGATAACACTGGCTGTGAAATTATACCCTGGTGGCACAGTGATAACCATGATGGCATAGTCATACCTATGGTGGTGTTGTGATGACCCTGGTAGTGTTAGTGATAACCCTGGTTGTATGGTGATAATCCTGGTGGTGTAGTGATAACTATGATGGCATCACCATAACACTGGTGATGTAGTGATTGCCCTGGTGATGTATTGATTTCCCTGGTAGGGGTAGTGATAACAATGATGACTTAGCGATAACCCTGCTGGGGTAGTGATAACCCTGGCAGGAGTAGTGATAACAATGATGGCATGGCATTAACCCTGGTGATGTAGTGATTTCCCTTGTGGGGGTAGTGATAACCATGATGGCTTAGCGATAACCCTGCTGGGGTAGTGATAACCCTGGCAGGAGTAGTGATAACAATGATGGCATGGCATTAACCCTGGTGATGTAGTGATTTCCCTGCTGGGGTAGTGATAACCCTGGTAATATAGTGATAACACTGGCTGTGAAATTATACCCTGGTGGCACAGTGATAACCATGATGGCATAGTCATACCTATGGTGGTGTTGTGATGACCCTGGTAGTGTTAGTGATAACCCTGGTATTACAGTGATAACCCCAGTGGTGTAATAATAATAATGGCTATGTAGTTTTAACACTGATGGTATAGTGATAAAAAACTTGGGGAAGTTAAAACACTGGTCATGTAGTAATAACATTGTTGATAGTAATAACCTGGTTGTAGAAATAACCCTGATGGTCTTAGAAATAACTTTTTAGTGATTTAAGTAAAACAACTTGGAGCAGTTAGTAATAACTCAGATGATAATGTCATAACTCTTTACAATACAAACACAAGAGGAACTGATATCAGCATAACATTAAATAGTTAGAAGTTGCATTTCTAGCTCTTGTAGAGTCTGGAAGTACCTCCAAATGTTACACATAGAGAGTGGGGAAGGTAGATACTTTGTACTCTGAATTGTCACGCAAAGCGAGTGGGAAAGGGGTATCTGTTGTACTTTGAACTGTCACACAAAGACAGTGGAAAAGGTGGATACTTTGTACTCTGAATTGTCACACAGAGAGAGTGGGGAAGATATACACTTTGTACTCTGAACTGTCAAACAAAGTGAGTGGGGAAGGTAGATACTTCGTACTCTGAATTGTCACACAAAGAGTGTGGGGAAGATGGATACTTTGTACTCTGAATTGTCACAAAAAGAGAGTGGGTAAAGTACATATACTTTGTACTCTGTAACTGTCACACAAAGTGAGTGGGGAAGATAGATACTTCATACTCTGAACTGTCAAACAAAGTGAGTGGGGAAGGTGGATACTTTGTACTCTGAACTGTCTAACAAAGTGAGTGGGGAAGGTGGATACTTTGTACTCTGAACTGTCACACAAAGTGAGTTGAGAAGGTAGATAAGGATTGGATTTGGATTTGATTTGCTGGCATTTTGCCGGTACTGTGCAGCGACATTTCTATCATCATAGCACAGGGGCACTTATGAGGTGCCCAGGGACTGAACCTTGCCTGTCCATTATACTGACACCAGCAAGTCAGGTGTAATGCTATCCCCTTAGCGCCAATGTAAGGAGGGAAGCCACTACTACCAACTTTAAAGTGTTTGGTTTGACTCGGCCGGGTTTGAACCCCTGACCTCCCGATTTGCAAGCCGATGCTTTACCAATTGAGCTATTGAGGCCAAATTACAAAGTGAGTTAGGAAGGCTGATACTTTGTACTCTGAACTGTCACACAAAGTGAGTGGGGAAGGTGGATACATTGTACTCTGTCACACAAAGAGAGTGGGGAATTAGATAGTTTGTACTCTGAACTGCTAAACAGAGTGTGAGGAAGGTGGATACATTGTTCTTTGAACTGTCACACAAAGAGTGTGGGGAAGGTGGATTCCTCTAACTGTCACACAAAGAGAGTGGGGAAGGTGGATACATTGTACTATGAACTGTCACACAGAGTGTGGGGAAGGTGGATTCCTCTAACTGTCACACAAAGAGTGTGGGGAAGGTGGATTCCTCTAACTGTCACACAAAGAGAGTGGGGAAGGTGGATACCTTGTACTATGAACTGTCACACAGAGTGTGGGGAAGGTGGATTCCTCTAACTGTCACACAAAGAGTGTGGGGAAGGTGGATACCTTGTACTCTGAACTGTCAAACAAAGAGTGTGGGGAAGGTGGATACATTGTACTCTGAACTGTCACACAAAGAGAGTGGGGAAGGTGGATACCTTGTACTCTGAACTGTCAAACAAAGAGTGTGGGGAAGGTGGATACATTGTACTCTGAACTGTCACACAAAGAGAGTGGGTAAGGTGGACACATTGTACTCTGAACTGTCACACAAAGAGAGTGGGGAAGGTGGATACCTTGTACTCTGAACTTTCAAACAAAGAGTGTGGGGAAGGTGGATACATTGTACTCTGAACTGTCACACAAAGAGAGTGGGGAAGGTGGATACCTTGTACTCTGAACTGTCAAACAAAGAGTGTGGGGAAGGTGGATACATTGTACTCTGAACTGTCACACAAAGAGAGTGGGTAAGGTGGATACATTGTACGCTGAACTGTCACACAAAGAGAGTGGGGAAGGTGGATACCTTGTACTCTGAACTGTCAAACAAAGAGTGTGGGGAAGGTGGATACCTTGTACTCTGAACTGTCACACAAAGAGTGTGGGGAAGGTGGATACTTTGTACTCTGAACTGTCACACAAAGAGTGTGGGGAAGGTGGATACATTGTACTCTGAACTGTCAAACAAAGAGTGTGGGGAAGGTGGATACATTGTACTCTGAACTGTCACACAAAGAGAGTGGGGAAGGTGGATTCCTCTAACTGTCACACAAAGAGTGTTGGGAAGGTGGATACCTTGTACTCTGAACTGTCACACAAAGAGAGTGGGGAAGGTGGATACCTTGTACTCTGAACTGTCACACAAAGAGAGTGGGGAAGGTGGATACATTGTACTCTGAACTGTCACACAAAGAGAGTGGGGAAGGTGGATTCCTCTAACTGTCACACAAAGAGTGTTGGGAAGGTGGATACCTTGTACTCTGAACTGTCACACAAAGAGAGTGGGGAAGGTGGATACCTTGTACTCTGAACTGTCAAACAAAGAGAGTGGGGAAGGTGGATACCTTGTACTCTGAACTGTCACACAAAGAGAGTGGGGAAGGTGGATACCTTGTACTCTGAACTGTCACACAAAGAGAGTGGGGAAGGTGGATACCTTGTACTCTGAACTGTCAAACAAAGAGAGTGGGGAAGGTGGATACCTTGTACTCTGAACTGTCACACAAAGAGAGTGGGGAAGGTGGACACATTGTACTCTGAACTGTCACACAAAGAGAGTGGGGAAGGTGGATTCCTCTAACTGTCACACAAAGAGTGTTGGGAAGGTGGATACATTGTACTCTGAACTGTCAAAGAGTGTGGGATAGGTGGACAGTATGTGTATTTTGTTTGACTCATTTATTGTCATACTGGCAACGTCCAGCTTATTACTGGTGGTTAAAGATGCCTGAGTTATATCTGGTAACTGTTCTGCCACGGGCGTCTTTTGACATTACTTACTTCAAACTGTCACACAAAGAGAGTGTGGTAGTTATGTATTTTTTAAAATGAACTGTCACATAAAAAAGAGCAGGATTCTTTGGGTGGAATAGGTAGATATTTTTAAGAAAAAATTGTCACATAAAGATAGTTGTAAGAAAGGCAAAATCTGGGTCTACAGAAAAAATGCAGAAAAAAGATCTGTAAAATAAAAATTTTCTTAAGATGAGATTAATATTTGTATTCCCTTCACTGAGTCATTTTAAATTTCAAAAGCCAATCTTTCATGCTAAGATATTTGATAAAGAGTCTACAATCTTAGGAGAAATTATTAATTTAACTGGTTAACTAAATGAACAAAAAATTCTTGCATATTGTATCATTTAATTATTCTTGAACCATTTTTAGAAAAAAAAAAAACACCACCCAAAATTATATTACATACTTTTATATAACCTTAACCTATACAGTGAATTCAAGCATCAACAAAAAACCCTGATACCAAATCTTGCAATCTAAAAAATGCTACTCTTGTAAACCATTGGTATTGCAGTAACAATTAATTAGTAGAAACTAATATGTAAGTACATTACAGTTATAAGAAATATGATATAGGTGTTGGTATGATGTTATATACAAAGAATATTTATGAGAAGGTTATAGTAAGCCATGTTAGTAAGACAGACATAAATCTAAAACAGTAGCCGTGAATTACCTCCCTTCCGAGACCTCTGTACTTCTGTAAACAAGACAACAACAAAAAACATCTTCAATGCACGGGTCAAAATACCTCGACTGTTGACTTTGTGACAATGAACTGCTTGCACTATCACATACACACCTGTCTACATCAAAGATCTATTTCACCTGAATAAACATTAACATTTTAAATATTAGGTTTGATAAATTTTGATCATTGTCATATCATTAACCTTTACAGCATAACAGACCTAAAAAAAATTTTAAAAAAAAGTTATACACTTTCTTTTAAATAGTTGTATCCGTTCTTCAGTCTACCTTTTTGTTAACAAATCTCATTATTCTCTCATTTGTTAAAAAGCATTATTTAATTTAGTGCATCATTATTAGTAAATTGATGTTCTTTAATTACATTTATTATTTACTGGCTAGGAACAGTTGTTAAAAAGTTATTATTAGTATAATATTTTATAACTTTGCACTTAATGGCTGGTCTTAATTTGTATATATATAAATGGGAACTAACTTGAATTATTTTAATGTTTAAATAGATTACGAATCTTAGAGATTTAAAATCTCAAAACTTTGGCAGCTATTCTTTGCCACATAGGAAAGGAAAAATTCACTTTACAACAATGGTTATGCTCAAATCATCTTTTGATGTGCGAGAAGCTTGGATTGATGACAACGTTACAGACTCTAGACCATTCAACCAGGATGTTAGAGTCACAACAGTGAAGAGAATGTACCTCTGTAGTGCTTAAACCATACCCAGACTACATTTGTTTATACCCAGGGCTGGAAAAATATGGTAGCCAAACGTCCCAGAAAAGTCCAAAAGCAGTTTCAGGCTACTGGTCATTGGCCATGAAATTAGTCCAGGACAAGTCATAAATTTAGCATTCAGACAAGTTACAAATAAACAGTGGTTTCTAATAAGCAATGAAGACAATCAGTTTCACGCCAGGAGCATTTATCAACAACATGTTAAGGCGGAACATGTACAATGCACGCACCTGTTCAAAAATAGCCAATCACGATGCGCGATACATTAACGATTCTAGACAAAGAATAAAAGAAACAACTTGTTGTTATACCTTGTTTGTTACTTTTAAACATGACAAATGTGTTGTTGTGTTTGTTAATTGAAAACAAGGCATATTTTCAGACAGTTATCTTTGTCATTTTTGTCCAGGTTACTAGTCAGGGACTAGTCACTGAAAAGAAATTTTTTCCAGCCCTGATACCCTATCCAAATTAAAAAATTATTTGAAAACAGTATAGCATAGGTACATGCTGAAGACATAACAGCAAATATTAAAGATAATGGACCATTGGGACTGGCTAATCCAGATCCTCATTATTTTCTTTAATTCAATTTTCAATTTATTTATAGCAAGCAAGACTCTTTAATCACACATCACAATGTTTACATTTTTATTTTAGTTTAAATCACATTATATTTTTACAAGTTTACACAAATTTAACTTAATTATTTTTTTGTCTAATCTTGTATTATTCACTATTTAAGTCATCAGGAGTCATGTTTGGGTTATTTGTAACATCTGTAACTAAATGGTAAAACATTGGTACAGCCCCTTTAAACATGCAAGTAAAGCATTAACTATATATAATGTTACTGCCAAATACAAGTTTTATTACGTCATGCAATATCAATTTCTTATTAAATCACATAAAAGTAACTAATATGGGATAACACATTTAATGTAAAGCAAAATTTCTGCAGAAATAACAACAGATTATGAGGGTATAAAAATTAGATCTTGAGCATGTGACTATGCTCAAGCATTCCATTGGTCAGACTTAAGTATAATCTGAAAACCTGACCAATAAAATGCTTTGTAAAAACTCAGAATTTTTCTTAAAGTTTTAATAGTTTTTTTTCCTTGCCCTTGTTTGTTTTGTTTTTGTTGTTTTTTTTTTTATATCTACATCGCAGCGACCATTTATAATCATTATAGCGACGTCAAGCTATTTAGTGGAGGAAGACCCCAGACAAATGTCTGGGTAGAACCACTGGCACAATGCAAGTCAGCTGGAAGACCGTCTTACATTAAGTCCTTCACCCCTACTGGGACTCGAACCCATTTGGTGAGAAGCTAAGCAGAGGATATACAAATCAGTGACTCTAGCACTACTTCATGGGTGCCCTTTAGTCTTGCCTTTGAATGTCTACCTTACAAGAGAAAACTGAAATAAGAATTATGCTGGTAATGGTGTGGATGTTGGAATTTATTTTTTGTGATGTGCATAATACAAAACAGAAAAAAGGTACTTTGGAACAGAGTGGTCTTTCCATAAGACTGATTGAGTACAAGTAGTTTAATAGGAAAAGGGATTCTGTCAGAAAAATGGTGAAGATGTCATTAAAAAACACACGTGAATTTCGTATATTACAAGCACAGTTGTTTTCCTGTTGGACAGTTGTGTGAAAAAGGAAAGAAAACTGATACAAAAACTTGAGTATTATATAACTTATAATATATACTTTTTGGTTAAAGTTGTTATTTTAATGACTTCCCAAGCCAATGTTCAGTACAATATAGTAAATTTCTTCAAATGTTTGTGTATTCAAAACAATGGCTGGGTGGCTATGACATGATGATGGTGAGAAGTTGGTCAAAAAAGGAGACCCGCAGGTTGTGAGTTATTTAAGCAAATTACTGTAGTCTTATGTCAGTGTATCAAGACAGTGTAATACTCACCTTCATTTTCTGTAAAGTATCGGATCTGGCACTGTAGTCTTCCAGATGGCTTCAAGTCCAGCTGAAATGATAAAATAGCAAAATGGATGAATCATTCATTCAAAATACAAGGTTTCTTACAGATTACACGGGGAATCTAATTTCTGATATTAGTTTCAAAGAGTAATCTTATTTGTCTAGCAGTCTCCATTTATGGCAGAAAACATGCAACTGCTGCAAAAATTATGACCAATTAAAATCTCAAATTACTGCAACAAAAGCTATGACAGGACTGCGAACTTAAAAGTACCCGCACGCAGAACTTTAACCTGCATTCACATGCATCAATATTTTCTAAAGGTTAAACCAGAGCAATATTTCACACAGAATCCTACGGGCACATTCAAATTTCAAGTTATTACTAAGATGACATGCAACATGCCATTCCAATGTGCTTACTGCTATATAACCCTGTTACCACTGTTGTACACATAATTTCAAATAAATCTGTTTTGATAAAAAAACTGCAAAAAATTATGATTCTTATAGCAACTTCCAGCTACTTTGGCGGTGGAAGACAGCATACAAATGTCTGGGTAGAACCACTGATACACGGCAGGTCAGCAAAGTCCTTTGCCCAGACTGGGACTAGAACCCATAAAGTGGCTAAACCGTCAGAGGCATTAAAAATTAGCAACTCTACCACTATGATAAGGGTGCCCCTTAATTTAATTCAACATCAGCACTGACAACAATGATAAATGGACTTGTCTCTTTATAGAACAGTTAACCTTACTAACATGGCTTTATTTCATAGGTGAAGTATGTGGTTGGTTTAATTAATAATGCATTACATAACATTAACTTGAAAATTATTCCCTTTCTCTAAGTAAATTATTTTTTTTATTTAACGTTCTCCGTCGTTAGTTTCTTCTCTTCATTCTTCTGATGTTTAATTTTAGTATCTTTAAGCTAGAGGCTCTTTCAAACAAGAATAGCCTTAAACTATGTGGCTGTAATAGAAGGAGGGTGTTTACAAGGAACACATTATTCATTTATTTGTTTAAAGACATCCATAACCAGCTTTCAAAGGAGAACCACATGAATTTATCATATAATAACAATCAATATAACAATCAATAAAATAGACAAATTAATCATACAAGCAATTTAATCATTTACTTCAAATATTTATTTGAAACATTTTTTGCTGTAAATTCTGCAAATATAGCTTCCAGAATACACGTAGCCTTCAAGGAAAAAAATCTCAATCATACAGTTAACATTTGATTTATGCTATCTGCATTTTCAACAATAATTTCCTATGCTAAAAGGAAAAAAAACTCATTTTGGGGTTTGGCAATAACATCTGTGAATGGAAAAGGGTTAAGCTCATCATCATCATCATCATCATCATCTTGTTTAGATTATCCAGGCCTTTGATGAATCCTTATCCAAGGCGAGGCCTGGCTGTCCTGTCAAGAACGAAGTCTTCCTCTCCATGTTCGGCAATCCAGTGAATTAGTGTCACCCATTCTTTGGGATGTAAGGCACCATTTCAATAGGTCATTTCAGGCCAGTTAAGGTCTACCCAAGGCCCGATGACAAGTGAAATTTAGAGTACTGCGTTCTACATGGCAGAGTCATCTCATCCTGCTCGTCTGGAGAAATTGAGATATCTTTGATTTCTAGCTGAGAGAGATGAGACTATTGGTACATCGTCTTCCGGTTTGACAAGGCAGATCCATCTGATCATGGCTCTTTCAATGCATCAAAGCCTCTTAAGAGTAGCTGCTGTTATTGCCCTTGTTTCAGAGCCATACAGCTGAGTTCAAAAAACAAATGGTCTGATGGGATGTTTCAAATCTGGGCAAATCTTTGTAGATAACCACATACCAAATTTCATTTAAAATGAATGAGAAATTTCAAAGTAAATGAATTTTGGGTCAGGCTTGTGTTTTATCTGTATCTTGACCTGCCATACCTGAGGTAACCATGCAATATTTGATTTAGGTCTGTTGTTAAGGTTTAAAAGATAGGATGTTTACATAACTGGAAAGTTCCCTAGAAATGCAGTCTGAATACATTCTGTACAGTAAACAGACCAAGTGAAGAAAAATAAACAAAACAAGAGTTATCCCTCCACTGCTACTTTTATAAACATTACACTTGTATCGTCTTCTAAATGTTGCCTCACCAGACACAATATCGAATATCCCAAACAACAGAGCATGCTGGTAAATAATGTAGTGATCATTTATTTCATGATAAAACTTCTCCAATTAAGAAAGAACCTGAGCTGCGTGATTGAATCTGGATATTGCTCTGGGACAGAGAGAAATGAACACTGGCAAGACCCGCTGACCAAATGAATTAATCTCGCTCAATCAAAGTGGAAATGCCACTAGGCTATGCCTAGCTGGACCACATAGCACAGAAAACAGCTCTGTAAGCTAATAGGACAATACAACAGCTACCAGCATTTAAATATAAAAATAGTGTCTGTTATGTATGGTAAGTAAGCATATGAAACAGAAAGACAATAATTAAAATGTGAAGGAATTGTACGTAAACAGATACAAAAAGAACTAACATTTGTATGTTAGTTTATAAAATTCTTTTTTAAATCATTGCACTTATTATTAATGCTGTAACACAAGTCTAACATGAAACAAAAATACAATTTTCGTTTTGATATTTATTTGTTTGTCACATTAATCAACCAATCAGAGAGCCATGCACACATCATATCTAAGGGTTATAGTTCATCACAATCAGTCAAACGTTGGTATAAGACCATTTTTCAAATAAAATACATGAAAGAGCATTTAAGCCCTTACTTCCATTGTGGTCCTTATGGCACACTTCCTGTGTAGAACCAATATTGACCACCAGGGGCAATACACAGTCAACAGTCTTACTTCTAAAGATATCATATCAGGCATAGGATCTGAACCTGGGACCATCCAATCCTGAGTCCAATGACTTAACTATTAGGCCAATAATGAGTAATCAAGCCTTACAAGTTTTAGCCAGGGATAACACCAGCCTGAGGCTATCCAGGTCAAAGTGTGGCACATGAACACAACAGTCATTATTCTACCTAAGAATTCTGATACAAATACGCAACCAAATAAGTGATGAGATGGGATTTGCAGGCATTTTTGCTGATACTGTGCAGCGACATTTCTATCATTATAGCCCAGGGGCACTTATGAGGTGCCCAGGAACTGAACCCGGCTGGTCCATTATACTGACACTAACGAGTCAGTCGTAATGCTGTTCCCTTAGCCCTGAGCGTTAGGAGGGAAGCCACTTCTACCAACTTTAAATTCTTTGGTTTGACCCGGGTTTGAACCTGCAACCTCCCGATCTGAAAGCAGACGCTCTACCACTTAAGCTATTGTGTCTGGTCAACCAAATAAGACTTTCAGATCGAAATAAGTGTCATGGAAGTAAGAACAATGTTGAAATAATAATGAAACTTGAGGTTTTCAATACCATCCTGGTTTGTCTTGAACAAAGTCCACATTGTTCATGGGAGTAAGAACAATGTTGGAATAATAATGAAACTTGAGGTTTTCAATACCATCCTGGTTTGTCTTGAACAAAGTCCACACTGTTCATAGCAAAAACGTACTGACTAATTCACTGATTCTTGAACTTTAATGGCTAACAATGAAAATAAGGAACTAATGTTAGAAGGGTCAAAGTTCAGATTCTTCAGCATTGTATCATAAAGATTCAGCCCATAAACAGAGAGAGACTATTTACATAACTTGGTCCTTAAACTGAATGAATTTAAGAACTGTTTTAAGGCCCTTGTTTGTTTTCCATAATGTCCAACCAAGAATAATTCTGTCAAACAGTTATGTTGTGCTTAAATTTTCTACATTGCTTTCTTTACAATATAAAAGGATGTAAACATATAAGTACAGAATTTATTATACTTCAATAGATGTCGTCTTACAAATGCCTAAGATATCAATTTATCTATAGAAGCCATTAGAAGGTTTTGAAAAAAATCTTTTAAAAAAACCTACCCATGCTGTGACTATGTTTGAGTCTGTACATTTGTCAGCAAGCGCCTTGGCACTGATTGTTGTGTCTGCAAGGAAACGGTTGGGCCGCTCCATAGCAACCATCTGTACAACACGCCCCTCGTATAAGTGGGCATCAAAACATGTGTTCCACTCTGGGTAGATAGTCTTCTTCCTCTGTACTAGCTGTATGCCTCGACCTGCAAATAAAGTAAACCACATTGTGTCAAAGAAATTTAATAAAAAAACCTGTAGTGTATGCTGCGACCTTCAAACAAAGTAGACCACATTTGTCAAAGAGATTAATTAAAAACCTGTAGTTTATGCCTCGACCTGCAAATAAAGTAGACCGCATTTGTCAAAGAGATCAACTAAAAACCTGTAGCCTTATCAATACATTGTGTTTCCTATGATTTGTTTATTGGGTTTACTGTCAAACCAACAGTATTTCAATTATTTAGAGCTCTAGTCCACTTGAAGCAGATACAGTGCTGAATTCACAGTGTATAGCATGCCAAGCCATGAAAGCCCAGCCACATTATCTTTACACCGGGCCACCCAGTCCAGGAACTTTACTTATATCTTCTTGAGCATTAGCAAGGGAGTTAAACTACTTCAATTTTAACAACTGTGGTATGTCACAGTCTGGGGTAGAACCCAGAGCTCCACACTCTACGGATTGAACTGGTTTTCCGATGTTTTCAGTTGTCAGCTGATAACAAAAAATTCAGTATTGACAAATGAAGCATGATATGGGTTGAAAATTTTCTTTATATAATTGAGCTCTGGATTGGTTTCATTAATAAACCATCCTAGTACCCGAATTCTGTGAGGGACTATTGAATAAGACTTAAGTCACATTTGTATTAAAGTTAAACAAGAAATTGGTAGAAAGGAGATATGCTCCATAAAATGATTGTGGACACAAGAGCATATGCAAGTCAAAAAATACATGATAAATTAAATATTTATATGGTCTTGTATATGGTGCTCTATCTTGTATATTGATAATAAAATTAAAATAAAATAAGAGAGATAACTATAAATTAAATGTAAGTAGTAATGGTTCTTATACCATGTACTTCTAATCATAAGGTACCTATATAGCAAGCTTGAAGTAGACCCATGCAGAAGTAATCAAGTTATTCTCTGGACAAGCAAGTTGGACAAAACAACATAAACAAAAACAAAGGAAGAGAAACTTAAAAAATTAACATAAGTATAGTTACGGTTCTTAGACACTGCACATCTACTTACCAACAAGTATCAGTAAACCAAGTTTAGAAGTACATCCATCATGATGTTTGTCATGGTTTTATCCTCACAAGGAAATTAAACTAAGGCAAATAATTCAAAATTAATTGGTACTGATGTAGTGCACTTTTACGCATTAAGATCTATCCAAAGTCCAAGGTTGACAAAATTATGTACAATGTATCATGGGATTATACTTTGGACCATTTTATAATGGTTTGACAAATGCAGTAACTATATGCTCTTCTCTTTTAATACATATAAAAAACTGGTCATGACATAAAACCACTGTCTAGTCTTGGGACTGGTTATAATTTTATAAGAAATGAAATTTGATAAAATGGCAAAATGATTGAATGCTTATACCAGGATTTATTGTACAATTTTCTTTTATTAAGGTAAACTTGATCTCTAGCCCCACTGACACAGTCTATTTTAGTCGTCTGTCTGGTAATAACAACCATTCACTTAACCTTTAGGCCTTATTTTAAAACCCAAACATAGCATTTCAATAACACTAAAACTATCAGTGCCCAAGTTTATTGCCATCATGGAACCAGGACTAGTATCTATTTACTGGATAATAAGCACCCATCTTGCAACCAATGCAATACACTGGGGGTTATTTGAAACCATTGGCAACACTTTATTATTTTACAGGAATTGATTTCCTTCAACCCCTGTAATTTTTGTTTCATTTATGTTTTGTTTTTGAAATACATTGCAGCGACCAATTATGATCATTATAGCAACATCATGCTATTTTGGTGGAGGAAGATCCCAAACAAATGTCTGAGTAGAACCACTGGTGCACCACAGGTAAGACCTTCCAACATTAAGTCCTTTGAATGGGACTCGAACCCACGTGAGGGGAGGCTTAGTACTAAGAGGAGTTACAAATCGGTGACTCTACCACTATGCCACAGGTAAGTCATATTTTTGTGTGTTTTTCTTATGTTTGTTAAGTAGGACTTTGAGTGCAAGTCAATCACTCGTATGGTAAAAAAACAAAACAGTTTGATATATACATTAGATTGCGTGCTTTTGCTTCTTCTGCTGCTAAAGCCATTTTATGTTGAATCTATGCAATCTTTATTTAAATGTGAGCGGTTGGATTCTATCAATGTGTAAGGGTATTGTTGGAGATACATATTTTCATTGTTATTGCATCTTTGGTAAATGGTTATATAGGGCAATTTTATTAAATTATATATTACAGATTAGAAACAACAAAAATAATGAAAAACATGTATGTGTATTTAGTTAAACAACATCAACATATGCAGTACACTCGATTAGTCGAACGTTATGGATTGACATAATCAGATCACACTTATTTAATATAAGCAGTTGCAGCATCTGTTCTCTTGCATCATTCGCTAAGCACAACTTATATCTCTAACGAGTTTGAAACATGTTGCTTTTTTTTTTTTTAGAATACCTTAACGCCAATTTGTATTTTCTAAATTTTAAGTGAAATTAGCTAACTATATGAACCAAAATGCCTGCCTTTGTGTTTTTTCTTCCCAGGTGATTTCGTTGCGTTATTTGATATGATTACATTATAAATGTGGACATAGGCTTATAAACCTATACAACAAGCAGACAATATAAAAAGAGAAAATGTAAAAAATAAATAAAAAATATTTAAATATCAAGCATACTGATATAGTTTCAAAATGCTGCATCAATAAATCACCCCTTACCCTGGTAAAGCATCGTTTTTAATGTCTTTTTTCACATCTTTAGTTTTTTTCATATTGGCAAACTGACATTTTGAGTTGTACACCCAGGCGTACAGGAGTATGCCTGGCTAGGCCAGTGTATACTGCTTATATTTCCCTGGCATACCAGAAGCCCATTTATATATAAACAAAAGGGGTTTATGCAATTAACTCAACAAATATCAGATTAGAGGTAAACAAATTTTCAAACAACATATACATTAATACATATTCGTTCAAGCTGAGAACCGCCAAGTATGGACCACAGAACATTCTGAACTCCCAAAGCATTATGTCGACAACCCATCATGACTGCTAATGATCCCCAGTCCCCACATGGTATACACAAGTGGAGAACCTACATGTGACCCATCATGTGAAACTGTGGAAACAAATCAACCAATGTGTGCTTATTGAACAGATAGTTCCCACCTCAGTGAAGATCCCTTATCTTGGCAGCCATCTTTGATAGCAACTTCAAGGGATTTTCAGATGAATTGCTAAATTTTATTTTCTTGTTATTTCCTTATTTGTGGTCCAAAAATAAAAATGTATACACCATTGGAAAGCTCTTAAAATTCATATTTTTAGAATACAATATTTTTAAAATTGATAAATGCTCAAAATAATTAATACATAGAAATAAATACAATTATTGGCTCATCCTTAAACATAATGAACAGTGTATCTTTTTGGGTTGTATTTTTCTAAGCTTTTAAACTATATAATATATGTATTTCATAATATAGTTTTGATATTTAAAAAACTTTATAAAAGCTGTTTAAATTGATGTACAATTTAGTAAAATAGACTGAAAAATAAAAACACAGTGGTCAGTTTAATACAGCACATATTTCCAGATTTCGGCCTGTATTAACTTCTTCCTTCAAAGATGGCTGCCTTAAACTGCCTATGACATCACATGGAAACCATCTATTGGCTGTTTCAGTCATTACAATAACAAATAATACTAAATAGTCAACTGATTGCACTTGAGATATTTGTCCCTTTTTTAAATAATATTGCAATTTTTTACTTAATTGAAAACATAACATTTTCCAACTTTTTATTTTATTTAAACAACTTGTCCTTACAAATACAACATGTTTTTATCAGAGGAAAGAACCATTATCATAACTCATGTCCTTCAACAATGTCTTATATCCATTCTAATAATTATTCTCAGAGATAGGCATATTTTTACAGCTTAGACTTTTGAGCATTATTGTATTATTTAAGTGATGAATCTGAGTTATTGTATCCATGATTTATGGTCTCAATGCCATGCATTTAAAATTGTTGGTTCAGAGTTTACTTCCTTTAATATAACTTCCGTCATAACTTTTTGCATTTAAACATGCACAAAACTTGAAACAAGAACTATCAGCAGACAGCACACCCAACTTTTCTCAAGGCTGGAAAGTTTAATGTTAAGCCCTAATAATCATAAAAAAATTGTGAAAAACAGTGCTGAAATTAATTTTAGGGTCACCACCCTTTTAAAATTGTTTCTGCTGTTGAGACTGATCAAGTATGTTTTAGTATTTATTATGAGACAAAATGCAAGAAAACTAACCAATGCAGATGTGGACACCAATGAGAGAATCAGAACAATATCTCTATGTTTGCTTCTGTGAACAACAAATAAGCAGCAGCCTGTTGTATTTATACAAATCCGCAAACTTTTAAGCAATATGAAATCACTCAAGTTATCTGCTAATAATGGCATGCATTGGCATGTAATTAATTAGATACAATATTAATTTACTTATTTACTGGGTTTATCGTCACACCAACAGTATTTCTGTTAACTGGAGAGGGTGTATACTTGAAGCAGATATAGTGCTATCTTCACTGTGTATAGCATGCCTTGAACACCTGGCATGATACCACACCCAGTCACATTATCCTGACACCGGCCAACCAGTCGTGGAACTACCCGTATACTTGCTTGAGTGTTAGCAAGGGAGCTATACCACTACCACTAGAGACTCAGCAGCAAATAGTGCTGATCCCGGTCAGAGACAGGATAATCTGGGTCTACACTGTTTGCCTAAACCCTTTTCATTCTTAGGTAAAAGAGTCAATATAAGAAATGCTCTGTTTGTTTTGTGTGTTTTTTTTCATTTCGAAGTATCAAATACTTTGATATGAAACTAAAAACAAGTGTAGATACCTGACGACAGTTAAGTTAGTTACCTGGTGTGTTAATCGCCTCCTTCACATTGACAGCGATGTATGGGTCGAACACTTCCGCCGTACTGTCCATGCTGGGTCCACGCTCCACTTGGAGCAACTTGACCCGGATAAACCCGACTGATGGCATCTTCGGCACCTCCTTCTGCGATCTAGCTCACACCAAGGATAGTTTCTGCTATATCACTCACTGAAATAGATATGATATAATAAGTGAAAACAAGATATAATAGTTGCAGATAAGATACAAAAGGTGCAGATAAGATATAATAGGTGCAGATAAGATATAACAAGTTCAGACAAGATATTTTGGGCACAGACAAAATATAATAGGGGCAGAAATGATATAATAGGTGAAAACAAGATATAATTGGTGCAAATTAGACATAATAGGTGCAGATGAGATATAATATATGCAGACAAGACATAAAAGGTGCAGACAAGATATAATAGGAACAGACAATATATAATAGGTGTGGACAAGATATAATAGGATCAGACAATATATTATAGGTGCAGACAAGATATAATAGGTGAAAAATAGGTGTAGATAAGATAAAATAGGTGATATAATAGGTGCAGACAAGATATAATAGGTGCAGACAAGATATAATGGGTGCAGGTAAGATATAATAGGTGCAGATGAGATAAAATAGGTGTATGAGATAAAATAGGTGCAGATGAGATAAAATAGGTACAAATGAGATATAATAGGTGCAGATTTGATATAATAGGTGCAGAAAGATATAATAGGTCAGACAAGATAAAATAGGAGCAGACAAGATACCATAGGTGCAGACATGATATAACAGGTTCAGACAAAAGATAAAATGTGCAGAGAAGATATAATAGGTGACAGACAGCTCCACATAGACGTAGTATTTAAAGTTTCCAGCCTAAAAACAACAAACCACCCTGTTTGTAAACTTATAGCAGGCTATATCGACTAATAATTTATTATAAATTCTTAGATTTTGCGATTGACTTTATGGCTAGGTAACAAGAATTCCATTGAACAGATTACACAGCAAATAGTTTGTTATCAGACAGTACCCAGCAGGCACTGGCATAGCTAGCTTGTCAATATTTTTTGAAGGTAAATCAGATTCAAGCATAGCAAGCATTTAGTCAACAGATCTAATGCTTTCATATGTTAACACTTATCATAAACATTAAAGGTGGTATCTGACAGTTTGCCTATATCTAATACATGTAACAATATCTGACCTCTGTTTGGGGTATTTGTGCATAATTTCTGTAGAAAAACATCATACTTTACTCTAAGCTTTGGTGATTTTCAACAGTATATCAATTTTGGGGCAGTAAAACTAGTTAATCGACACTTAAATGTTCATTCTTTTCAAATCTATAAATAAGAAGGATCGAGATTTCGCTAAAAATAGACATGGTGGTCATAGTTTAAAAATAGCTAACCATGCAGGGTGGCTAAGATAGGAAATACACGTTTGTATTGACCATTGTGGTGTTAGGGTACACTTTTCAGACAGGTGTGGCACATAAATAAATAGCATTTTGCGAGATCTGTTCAGGTAACAATAGTTTAATGATGTTTAATTGATTTTTTTTTGTCCAAACTTTTGGATACCACATTTAATGTTATTGTTTATGCTTCTGTAATTCACTCTTAAATTTGATTTATTTATATTTCCGTAATCTTTGTTACTTGGTTTGCAGGCAAACTAGCTAACCAAAGGTACGTGTAACAAATATGAACTTCCATGCATATAAATATTAAGCAAGTGTAATTGAAAATATATAGAATTTGAAAATAAACAACTGATACTTTAATGTAAATTTGTATGCCAAATTTAAAACAAAATTCTCCATCCAGTTTTGAATTTCTGGATATGTTTTTTTTCTTAAATTGGTACTGAAGGTGACCCTTTTTCGGAAATAAAAAAGAACTCCAAATATTATGTTATATCCCCTTCAGGAGAAGTGTTTTTTTATTTTGTATTGTTTGAAAGCAAATTATAGTACCGGACCTGGTAGCACAATCAGTAGAGCGTCTGCTACAGGTCAGGGAGGCCCCGGGTTCGATCCTGGACAGCGACATACCACAGTCATAAAAAATGGTAGTGGTATGGCTACCTTGCTAATGCTTAAGAAAATTTAAGGGTAGTTCCACGACTGGTTGGCCCATTGTCAGGATAATGTGACCGGGTGTGGTATCATGCCAGGTGTTCACGGTATGCTTTACACACTGAAGGCAGCACTATATCTGCTTCAAGTGGGCACCATTTCTAGATAACTGAAATACTGCTGGTGGGACATAAACTCGATTAACAAACCAACAAATTATAGCATTAGACAAACCAACCAAACATGTTACTTCACTGGTTTGACTCAAACTATCTCCAATACATAATAAATTATTTAAGTCGGATTTTCTAATTTTTCTGCTTACTGTGTTTAATTTAAAAATCATAGAGCTCTTGACAGCCAAACAACTTACTTCAGAGCTGCACAAAAGGTCCTATAAAGTATTTTGGTTGGTGCTGCAAATTATAAAATAGATTCACCACATGCTTTTAATTTTTTACTTTGAATATACCAAATTTAGACCAATTATTTACAAAATAAAAATTTAAAACTACACAGGTTTTCTTCTTTATTTTGTAGAGTGATGCAGAAATAATTGTCAAAGTGAAAAAGTAGGAAGAAAAAAAGTAGGAAGAAAAAAAGTTGATCATTCATGCCCATATCAGGATTCGAACCCTCAACCACCAGTTTTGAAGCATATTAACCCAAAATTTGATACTCTTCAATTGGAGATGCATTATTACATTTGCTCTTCCTTAAGGATGTATACAACAGTTTTCAAAACAAGATTAAAAGTTCAGCTTTTTTTGTTATTTACATTCCTAAACTTGTAATGGTTAGATATATGTCTGATAAAAATATATGCTTTCTAATAGATTGGATTGGATTGGTCGGCATTTTTGCTGATACTGCGCAGCGACATTTCTATCATTATAGCACAGGGGCACTTATGAGGTGCCCAGGGACTGAAACCCGGCCGGTCCATTATACTGACACCGACGAGTCAGGCGTAATGCTGTCCCCTTAGCCCCGAGCGTTAGGAGGGAAGCCACTACTACCAACTTTAAAGTCTTTGGTTTGACCCGGCCGGGGTTCGAACCCACGACCTCCCAATCCGCAAGCCAACGCTCTACCACCTGAGCTAGTGTGGCCGGTGCTTTCTAATAGTGTAACACATTGATAAGATAAAATACATGTTCAATTTAAAAATACGCCAGCATGTCTCATTCTTGTACAGTATGGAACACCATTATGCTTTCTATACATGGATGTATTATCCATTACTCATTCAAGGTGGTCACCATGTAAATATAAAAAATTTTAAAAATACAAGTGTGTCAACAATTTTTAGCTAGTTTTGATTTCATTATACTTGGGACATAAATGATAATACATTAAAAAATGAGAACATTCTATCAAGAAGAAACTGCAGAAAAACATCTGTAAATGATACAGGACCTTTAAGCTTTCCTTGAGTTTCAGTCAAATACACAATGTTTGTTGGTAAATAATACCGGTATTGTAGAGAACCAGACAAAAATTTTTTTATTTTGTTTAAGATTTTTATGTAAATTCATAGTTTTGGGGGAAATACTTTTTCAACTTATATAAATCCCCGTTTCTTCCAACTTGTTAGGTAGAATCAGTTCTCAGGTGCCTTGAGCAATCTTGCCCCAAGACTAACATCTCACGGTCAGTTAGGAATTCAAACCCAGAACTCTTTTGATTCCCTTTCCAACGTCTGAACCACTAGATAATGGATATTCACATTGTAGTTCCTTTATCAAGTCACATGAACGTAACAAAAATGAATTTCTTCCGGTACCTTTACGACTCAGTTTATATTCAAATTAGTTCACAGATGAATAAATACACAGGAAGATAATATGAAACTGGATGCTAACATGCACTGTGTACCATCAATATCTATGACCAGAATTAACTGGTATCAGGAAACAATGAACTATAAACAAAATAAAGTCTTATAGGCTGACACTGCAGCAGACACTGCTGTTCATGATCAGACCGATTCCAGCGGACCTGAGTCTACCCTACTTGTTTGTTTATTGGGTTAATCGTAGCCCCAACTGTCTTTCAGTTATCTGGAGACGGTGTTCACTTGAAGCTGCCTCCACTGTGTATAGCATGACAACCAGTCATCAGGATAATGTGACTGAGTGTGGTATCAAGCCAGGTGTTCATGGCATGTTATCACAGTGAAGGCAGCACTATATTTGCTTAAAGTGGACACTGTCTCGAAATAATTGCAATACTAGTGGTGGGACTATTAACCCAACAAAGTTTGAAGACAATAATGATAACGTAAAGAATTATGAATATAATGATAGTTATAATGAATATAATGAAAAGGATGCTACTGATAATGATGATGACGGTGATAATGAGGATGATAATGATAATAAGAATGGTGAATAAAACATATAACAAAGATGAAGATGATAACTGCAGCTATTACAA
This sequence comes from Sinonovacula constricta, assembly GCA_007844125.1. NCBI lineage: Eukaryota > Metazoa > Mollusca > Bivalvia > Cardiida > Solecurtidae > Sinonovacula > Sinonovacula constricta. The sequence continues at coordinate 35,600,466 of CM017561.1, read as the reverse complement.
TTGTGATATGAGTAAGGCAGATAAAATACATAAGTTATATCAGGTGAAGGTATCCAAATACAGAGACAATATAACTAAATATTTTTTCTCTAGTAATATCACTTACCCGTGCTGACTAACACGACTTGAGAGCCTCTCACCTGAGCAGCCAGAGGTGTTCCATTATTACCTGAAACAGAGACAAGCCACTTAACTCCAGTCAAGCTACATCTGTTGGTCAGCATGACAAAATTTTAAGATATTGTTTACAAACTACATGCAAGGTATAGCTCGAGACCCAGCGGCAAACACTGAAGAGAGCTGGCTGATCCGGATCTACACTTTGTACTTAAACCTGATCAGTATGTGATGAGCAGGCTACAGGAAATACATGTCAAGTGAGAAAGTGTGACTAAAAACAGTCAAGACCACCTGTATTTCTCAAAGTAATTGTTTTTGAGAGCAGCAACCATTTATGATCATTATAGCAACGTCCGGCTGTTTCAGTGGCGGATACCCACAGACAAATGTCTGGGTAGAACCACCGGCACACCGCAGGTCAGTTAGACGACCTTCCTACATTAAATCAGTTGCCATGAATAGGATTCAAACCCACGCATGGAGAGGCTAGGCCGTCTCAAAGTAAAGTGCAAACAGATTTCAATTGCTGTTAAAATGGAGATAGAATTAAAAACAATTCATATTAAATTAGGACTTGACCTCTAAAGAGTGCATTAGGAATTAGTAATTTTGATGTACATGTAGTTTGACAAGTAAGAACTCTGAGGTTTCTCATATAAAAAAAAGGGGAATTATGAGATGACTTTAAAAAGTGCAAATAAAATGTGAGATGGTATTTAACTAGATCAAATTGTTCTGCTAAGCACGAGTTGATCCAGCTTAGGCAGCCAGCTGTCTGCTGCTTAATTATTATCTCTATTAATACAATTTGTTGCAAGCAGATATTGTTTGGTTACTTTCAAAATACATCCCAGAGACACCATTCTGGTCAGCCTAATGATGTCCACTTATTCTAGTGGCAGAAAACTCTAGGCATCTGTTATCTACACTATTTGTATGAGCATAATTAATGTGTGCTTAGTAGATTAATAACACCTTGTCACAGCTGGTCAAATCTGCATTTTATTTTAAACTTTTCTTTAAAAAAAAAATAAAAAAATTGGTGAACCCCAATGAATAATGGGATTAACTTTTATTTCTGATCACTATATTTTATGCAAACATGCTGTCCTTAAAGTAAAGCCAGTGTAGTAGAAAATGTATAAATATTAGAAAATTAACACAACTGATGGGTTGTATACTTTAATGTTGATGAGAATGCCATTTTAGGAGAATTCTCCATCTGAATTTATGGATTTTTTGTCTTTTGAAATTGGTATTTAAGGTGTCTTGAAATATTATGTAAAATCCTCCTTTTGAGAAGGGTTTTGCTACTGAGTATCATTTGGAGACAAATTATAACATTGTTTCTGTTATATCACCGGCATCACAAACATCCCTATTACAATCAATCACTGTAATCACCAATCTCATTGATTACCATTACCACTATCTCCATGATAATTATAACCATCACCATCACATATATAACCATGATAATCAAACACCAGCTATCACAATCATCTTAACCACACTCACCATAACCACTATCTCCATGACAATAATAACCTTCACCAACCCACCAGCACCAGTTATTTTCACAATCACCAGCGCTTCAATGAACCTCAGCACAGATCACTCAAAAACATCAACAGCAATAAAACAAACAACTAGTGTAAAATTGACAAATATGACTTCCAGGCCAAATAGGACTGCATCTGTGCCTGACATGGTTCCAATACATATCCTGGCCTTGTACAGCACATATTCTGATAATGACAAGTTATGATGGGACTAGAATCACAACAGGTATCAAAGGTTGTCAGTTTAATCATAGCCAAGATTCTGACTTATGCTTCATGTTAAAGGTGGTATCCAACAGTTTGGACCAACATTTTTTTCATCAAATAACCAAATCAGTCATTGTTACCTGAGATGACACTTGTCATTGCAAACCAGTATTTCCTATGTAAGCCTAGCTGCAGAGATAGCTATTTTTAAATTAAGAGAACCACATGACAGCTAACTGACGAGAACGAGTTATATCGTCATCCATGTAGTCCACTCTGATGTAGGTATATCCTTTTTAGCAGAGATCACAATTGAGCCTATTTATAAATGAGGTCCCTGGTTCGATCCCCGGATGCGACATACAAAACTTATTCAAAATGAAAGTCGTATAGCTCCCTTGCTAACGCTTAAGGAAATATAAGGGTAGTTTCATGACTGGTTGACCCAGCATCAAGATAATTTGACTGAGTGTGGTATCATGCCAGGTGTTCATGGCATGCTATACACAGTGAAGGCAGCACTATATCTGCTTCAAGAAGGACACCATCTCCAGATACCAGAAATAATGTGGGTGGGACGATAAACCCAAACAAACAAACAAACCTTTGAAGTTATCTTTGAACAAACCAAACTTTTAAGAAATTAGCATTTTGCTTATAAAATCTTTATTTTCTGCTTCGTTTTAGCACCTTAAATAGGACTTGATGTAAACTTTATCATTTCTAGCCATTTTACATGATAAAATTGAAAGAACTATTAAAAATATAATTTAAACTTGACAAAGGCAATTCATATCTGTTTGAACAAATAAATTAAAAAGAAAATTCTTCTAATTTTGACAACTTGTTTGTTTAGAAGCTTAACTTCCTTCTGACATAAAAGACGAGTTTAATGTTTGAGGTAGTGCTTTGTGAAGCATAGTAAATATGCTTATCTTGCCAAACAGCAACAAAATTCTGCTTAAATCTTTACCTGCTTTATCAATTAATAACACATGTTAAAGGTGATATCCAACAGTTTGGAGAAACAAATTCTTTCTCAAATAACTAAATAATCATTGTTACATGACCAGAACCTTAACAATGCTGTTCAATGATGCCCTGATCTGTGTGATGCTGTTCAATGATGCCCTGATCTGTGTGATGCTGTTCAATGATGCCCTGATCTGTGTGATGCTGTTCAATGATGCCCTGATCTGTGTGATGCTGTTCAATGATGCCCTGATCTGTGTGATGCTGTTCAATGATGCCCTGATCTGTGTGATGCTGTTCAATGATGCCCTGATCTGTGTGATGCTGTTCAATGATGCCCTGATCTGTGTGATGCTGTTCAATGATGCCCTGATCTGTGTGATGCTGTTCAATGATGCCCTGATCTGTGTGATGCTGTTCAATGATGCCCTGATCTGTGTGATGCTGTTCAATGATGCCCTGATCTGTGTGATGCTGTTCAATGATGCCCCGATCTGTGTGATGCTGTTCAATGATGCACTGATCTGTGTGGTGCTGTTCAATGATGCCCGGATCTGTGTGGTGCTGTTCAATGATGCCCTGATCTGTGTGAACAGTCAAGCAAACATCACCACTTATCACTGCAAACAGATATTTGCTATCCAAGCCATGCTGCAAAGGAAACTATTTTCAAATTGTGAAAACCATGGGACCACTTACTTTTGAGATCACGTTATATAGCCATCTGGGTAAACTGTTTTGACACCGATATCTTTTTTTAGTAGAGCTTTTTATACAGTTGGAAAGATTACACATTCAGAGCGATTAGTTCTGTCTAACAATTCAGTTAGCTTTCAAAATCGTAGTTATTAAGACTAAAGTATGGGTTTTAAATAAATTATGCCCAAAGCAGTAGTTCGATATTGTTATATATTATTGATACAAACTGTTGGATACCACTTTTAATTATTTAGTGAAAAAGAAAATCCACTAAGATATATTGCAGACATCATAAGGTGTTGAATTCTTTTTTATCAGTATGTTAGATTTTGCTATTCCTTATCACTTATAATTAAAAACCTTGACATTTTCAGCAATATGTGAATTGTGTAATGTCATTAATTAACTTGTATCATGCTAAAATTTAAGTATTAATCAATACAGAATCTTGTTATTTGCAAACTGCATGCAAGACAAGACAGCAGGTTATGAGTTAAGACTTCCTCTTCTCCACTAGATTTGTCGAAATATCAACAACATACAATCTGGTACCACAAGAAATTAAGTTTATGAGAATGCATGTACAGACAATTGGTCACATTCTGTTGACAATATACTGGTTAACTAAACAATATTTACATATTTATTGAGGTAAAAAGCAAACAGGGAAAAATATAATGATTCTATTCTAATCCGACTAATTTTTTGTTTTTCTTTTTTGTTGCATTACACAATTATAGTGATATTGGTGATGTCCAGCTAATTATTGGTGTAACTCCTAAGCTGCTCACTGCATGGGTTCAAGTCCCGATCGGGGCGAGAAATTTCATATAGGGAGGTTTTCCAGCTTACCTGCGACCTAAGAAGTCAACAGACAAAATTTACTTTAAGAGCTAGGTACCTTTTAAGCCTACATGTATGTGTTTTCACAACTCTACACTTTTACCTGGCTGGATCGTTCCCTGAAGTGTGGGAATATACTTTCAGATAACAGCTTGTGAATTTTTAGATTTATACTGATAATATCGCCATCTTTTGACCTTATTGCAGATTTCAAAAGGAATAAGGACTTAAGTAAGTGGGCAGTTTGACTAGGACTTGGATAAGCAGTGACTTTGTTTGAGGTATAGGATTTATTGATTGGTTTGATAAAATATATATTGTAATTATTTGTAACGTGTTTTATAAAATACATTTGTGTTGTAAACCTTGTTTCTGTCTTTAACTTTCTGTTGGGCCATTGATTGTAACATTAGACGAATAAGGTTGATCCTGGGTTGGAGATTTTGAGTCTGAGTCAGAGACCATACTCTATCATTTGATTGGCTGGATTCAAATAAAGTTTGATATCTGACCAATCAGATGCTTGTGACCCATATTCTCCAGTTACTGTAATCAGTGAATGTGTCATGTTGAGTTATTACAGTGAGGGTGAAAAGAACATAAGCATAAGATTTTTATCAATGATTAAATTTCTGGAACAACATTTCTCAAACTTTATCAAAACTATACTTGATCAGTCTAGAACCTGTTTGACATCTGCCATATCTGCAATAGTTACAAGTAATACATACCATGACCTTTGCATGTAGTTTGTTTGAAAAAAAGAGAATCAGAAAATAAAAATAATTTTAAAAAATTGTAATGTCTTAAAATATATGTATCATGGAGCCTACCATGCACAAAGTTTAAATGTCATAGATAATGACTGGGGGGAGTGGGATAGATAATTATTGTCAATAGATAGTTTCCACATCAGTGAAGATCCCTATCTTTGGCAGCCATCTTTGATGGCAACTTCAAGGGATTTTCAGAAGAATTGTATAGAAGGGTAAATTTTATTTTCTTGAAATTACTTCATATGTGGAGCAAAACTTAAAAGCTACACACCATTGGAAACCTCTTGAAATTCATATTTTAAAAATGCAATATTTTTAAAATTGATAAATGCACAAAGAACTAACACACAGAAATAAAATTATTGGCTCATCCGTAAACAAAATAAACAACTGTGTAACTTTTTTTGTTGTATTTTTTTTATCAAAGTATAGTTTTAATATTTAAAATACTTCATAAAAGCTGTTAAATTTGATATAAAAACAAAGTGGTGAGTTAAATACAGCACATATTTCCAGAGTTTGGCCTGCATTAGCTTCTGCCTTCCAAAATGGCTGCCTTAAACTGTCTTATCAGTGCCTATGACATCACATGGAAACTATCTATAGTTGTTTCCAAGCCATAACATATTAACCACCATCACCTCTGCCTCTGTATAGACCTTGTAGTCCAATAAAAACTAACAACAAATGTATCGAGGCTTCTTCACTTTAATCTTAAGCAGTGAATGAAAAAAACCTAAGACCATCAATTTGTTCAAAGGTACTATCGCATAATTTAGACCAAAATCGTTCTTTCAAAAAACCAAATAAGTCATTGTTACCTGAAAAGGTCCTGCAAAATGCTGTTCATTGATGCTCTAGATCTGTGTAAACGGTGAAGCATAAGTCCCCTTTTGTCAATGCAAACTGGTATTTCCTATCTGAGCCAAGCTGCAGAGACAGCTAGATTTAAACTTTGACAACCTCATGGCAACTTACTTTTGACATTAACTTGTCATCTGGGTATGCCGCTCTGATGTCAAATCTATTTTTAGCAGAGATAACAATCATGATTATTTACAGACTAGGAAACATTATCATTTTAGCGATTTTTAATGATTTATACCATCTAACAATAAAGGAAGTGTTCAAAACCATCTTTATTTAGACTACAGTATGAACTTTAGCATAAAAATGCCCATATTCCCCAAAGCAGTGGTAAGATATTGTTAACTCTAAGACAGCTTTTCACATATTTATAATGCTTAGACAAATAGTTTAGATAGATCCAGATCATCCAGCTCCAAGCAGGGAGCTGTCTAATCAGGATCTACACTATTTACTATTCAATCTCTGTTAATAACTATATCAACCTTGACAAATAGCATATATATATATATATATATATATATATATATATATATATATATATACATATATCCCAGCAGGGAGCTGTCTAATCAGGATCTACACTATTTGCCACTCAGTCTCCGTTTATAAGTTTATCAACCCTGACATGTAACATATATATATATCCCAGCAGGGAGCTGTCTAATCAGGATCTACACTATTTGCCACTCAGTCTCTGTTAATTAGTATATCAATCCTGACATGGACCATGCAGTATTAAAGCAAAAAGAATTTAGCATTGGTTTAACAACAAAATGTTTGTTTTTTGTTTATTGGGTTTATCGTCCCACCAACAGTATTTCAGTTATCTGGAGACGGTGTCCACTTGAAGCAGATATAGTGCTGCCTTCACTGTGTATAGCATGCCATGAACACCTGGCATGATACCACACCTACCTGTCATGATACCACACCTAGTTGCATTATCTTGACACCAGGCTAACCAGTTGTGGAACTACCCTTATATTTGCCTGAGCGTTAGCAAGGGAGCTGTACCACTACCATTTTTAACGACTTTGGTATGTCATGGATTGGGATTGAACCTGGGGCCTAATATACCTGGAGCCGACACTCAACCGATTGCGCTACCAGGTCCGGTTTAACAAGTTAAGGGTTAAATATAATTGATATAAGCAAACTGTCGGAAACCACCTTTAACAGTATTTCTATCTTTCATCTTGAGATAACCACTTCTCTGTTTCTTTTTGATGTTTGAATTACTCCTAAAATATAAGATAACAAATGAACTGCAACACTCTAAATGTGACAGATGAAAAATTTTGAAGTCAGATGACAATCAAACAAACAACATGATTTTCTTTTCATGTCTGACCTTTGTTAAAAAACATGAAACGATTCCCATATAAAGAGCTGACTAGATAACGCTAAAATTGAGTAGAAATCATGCTGCCACTTAAAGAGCTTGCTACATGTGTGTTTGTAAAATAAGAACTTTTCATTCCTAAACCTAAGCCAAGATTTCTGTAGATGTTTTAAATTAGCAACAAGCTGCCAAAGCTTCTGGAAAAGAACAACCAACAGTATAGATTTCAGTAAAGGGCCACACTAGAGGATGGGAAATTGTTATGTCTTTATGGGAAAATGTAATACCATTATTGTAAAATAGACAATAACAATTGTTAATGAATATTTTGTTATGTATTTTTGTGCAGCTTCACTGTAGCAAATAACTGTTAATTTCAAACTTACTGTTAATTGTCATATCCTTAGAGGTCATATCTGACAGTATGTCTTATACAACTTACCCCATTTTGGAGAAAGGAAAATAATTGCTGCAAAAACTAATACTTTAGTGTAAATAATATTTGCTTATAACAGAGCCTCAATTGTTAGACAGTTCAAATCAAGAAAGATATCGATATAAATGTCCATTATTTCCATAACTATAAATAGATATGATGTGGATTTCGGCTAAACATAGATACTGGCGTACGAGCAAATTACCCCGATATTCATGTAACATATTCTCAAACGTAACTATGCAGCATGGCCCGGATAGGAAGTACATTTTTGTATTTTAAAGTTTAGTGGTATACTTTTAACTTTTCACATGGATGTAGAGCAACATTAAAGAGCATTTCAGGATCTTTTCAGGTAACATTAATTTGGTTGCAAGATACACAAAATAGTCCAAAGGGTCTGATACCACATTTAACATTGGAATACCTCTTAATTTGTCAGTTGTGTTTATGTATTATTTCTTTACGCACTCAATGCTCCAGTGTGTAATACTAATTCTTTAACACATAATGACAGGCAGCTGGTGGATTTAAGATCATCTTATGACAAACAGACAACTTGATGAAGGAGAAGACACTTCAATAGCTGGTGTGGTTATTGTATATGTAGTGTACTTTTGGGAGTCTTTTCTCACAATAATCATCTGTCAAAACACCATCCTGCTGATATTCATAGTGTCACACACTTGTCTAGGTGGAGCCACTGTTTTACGACTTTATTCGTACTAGATATCCGAATTGCACTTTGGGATTTTTTAAACAACTAGTGACCCATTGTATATAATCAACTACCCAATGTCAGCAATGAAAATGCTAAGATGTTACTACTAATCCAGCTAACGAAGAAAAAAAGAGTCTTTGCATGAAATGCTATTTCCGAATGTCTACTAAATGTTGAAATGTCTACTTCCAGATCAATGTCTTTAATAGCCCTCCAGGAAAGCTTGCTTTCACTGTTTTTTTACTATGAGGGGCTCAAACAGAATGTCAGTTTGTGAGTTTGTTCCTATAACTTTTAGCCTGTCATCACATATTTAAAGGGGCGCAAGCAGCCAAGTGGTTAGAGTCGCTGAATTGAAACTCCTCAGCCCCTCATTGCATGGGGCGCTTATGAGATGACCAGGGACTGAACCCGGCCGGTCCATTATACTGACACCGACGAGTCAGGCATTATGCTGTCCCCTTAGCCCCGAGCATCAGGAGGGAAGCCACTTCTACCAACTTTAAAGTCTTTGGTTTGACCCGGCCGGGGTTTGAACCTGAGACCCCCGATTCGCAAGCTGACGCTCTACCACTTGAGCTATTGCCACTGGTCCAATTTATTTGCTTACAATTTCAGACAAAGGAACAAATATAACAAGACAGTATTAGAGACACATCAGAAAATAAAACACATCCTTATTAGACAGCTTCCAGTGGTAGCTGGCTGATCTCGATCTACAATGTTGATTAAACCTGATCAATGTGTGTTGAGAAGGGTGGTAAAGGCTGCAGAGATGGCCACTAGATATGCACTTGCAATTTTGATGGAAGCCAGAAGGTTGTATGAATAATTCATCAATGCTTATTTTCAGAAATAGACTTATCTTGAAGGCCTATCCTGAATGTTCATAGTGTACTGATATCAGAAGATAAAGAATCACTAAAACTAGGTCATTTGCTGTAGTTACAGTTTGTGAAGAAAAAATATAGGTCAAACAGTGTTAAATATTTAGTAATGTGAGTTATATAATAAAATAGACAACAAGCTCCACTTTTCTTAGCGCTGGATAATAAAATGAGAATGCTAAGTCAAAATACGGGGAAATGTTGCTTATTTAGTAAAATATAGTTTCTACAAAGAACTGCCTTAAAGTTATGTATGGTTTAAGAAATTCTGTGTTACTTTTTTTGTTTTATCAAATTCAGTGTAACTTTTTGCGTTATATCAAATTCTGTGTAACTTTTTTCGTTATATCAGATTCTGTGTAACTTATTTCTATATATTAAATTCTATGTAACTTATTTCAATACATCAAATTCTGTATAACTTTTTTCTATATATACAATTTTGTGTAACTTTTTTCTATATATAAAATTCTGTGTAACTTTTTTTGTTATATCAAATTCTGTGTAACTTATTTTTATAAATCAAAATCTGTGTAACTTTTTTTCTATATATAAAATTCTTTGTAACTTTTTTCATTGTATCAAATTATGTGTAACTTATTTCTATTTATCAAATTCTATGTAACTTATTTCTATATACATCAAATTCTGTGTTTTATGAGATATCATTTGATTGAACGCTTGAATGTGCAAAACAAGTCAAATTTACCTGTCATTTTACTACTAATTTTAAAAATAAATAAATAAACTTTACTTTTAATTTCTTCACCTTAGCCAATCATGCCTTGAATTTTATTAACTAATGCGCAATCGGCAGCAAATAGCAAAAATCCTAATTAACCAGCTAACAAGCTTGATGTTTGAGATCTACACTAATTGTCTAAGGTTAATGAATACATTCTAAAAGAGTGAATTTGATTTGAACAATTGCCTTGAGAAGGAGTAACATATCATAAATAAATTAAAGCTGTCATTTTTTGCTCTGGCAAGAAGCCTTCAGTAGGAAATACAAAGAAAACATGCATCAAAATTAGGAAATAGATTTTGTTTTTACATGCTACGAACAATGTACAGAGCTATGTTAAGATGTGCAGTAACGGGATGGGATGGGATTTGTTGGCATTTTTGCCGATACTGTGCAGCGACATTTTTATCATTATAGCACAGGGGCACTTATGAGGTGCCCAGGGACTGAACCCGGCCGGTACATTATACTGACACCAACTAGTCAGGCGTAATGCTGTCCCCTTAGCCCCGAGCATTAGGACAGAAGCCACTACTACCAACTTGAAAGTCTTTTGTTTGACCCGGCGGGAGTTTGAACCCCCGACCTCCTGATCTGCAAGCCAACGCTCTACCACTTGAGCTATTGCGGCTGGTGTGTGCAGTAATGTAATTGTTAGTCTGAATGATTAAATATAAAACATTTGATAAAAAAATTGTAGATTACAAAATTATTACTCTTAACTTTTTAATCTTCTCATATGTTTGTTTATTGGGTTAATTGTCCTACCAAAAGTATTTCTGTTATCTGAAGACAGTGTCCACTTGAATCAGATATAGTCCTGCCTTCACTGTGTATAGCATGCCGTGGGTGTACCACACGCAGTAACATTATCCTGATACCAGGTCAACCAGTCGTGGAACTACTCTTATATTTGCTTGAGCGCTAGCAAGGGAGCTATACCACTACCATTTTTAATGACTTTGGTATGTTGCGGCGCACGATCAAACCTGGGGCCTCCCATACTTGAAGCCGGTTGCGCTACCAGGTCCTGTTTGATTTTCTGTTTGATTTTCTTACCTGGTGTTCATGACATAACCGAACGATACATGACATCATTTGTTGTTATCATTATTTTGATATGTGAATTTTTTATTCGTGAATTTTTCCCAACAACTTTGAGGTTCTATCCATGCTGGATGTTGTTGGCTTTTTCAATCAACAATTGCTGTGAGTCTTTACATGCTATTTAACATCTTCTGTTATGTAGTCAGGTTAAGAGTTGTTTACCGTTGTGGTTTTGATGACATAGCATTCACGTAACTGCCAGAAAGAAAAGGGATCATGCAAGAAAGTTCATTTGTTTATTTTTAACTGGTCTTCGAGAATGTTCTGGGCTTCATAAAAGTTCTAGAGCTTCTGCGTTCTAGAAATTATTTGGGTATATATAAGGGCGTGTTTGCCAATTTAAAGGAAGTTTGGATAAAGAGTTTGGATAAAAGTTTGCTTTAGAGTTTGAACATATAGTTTGGAAATACTTTCAGCTTCTATATTAAATCTTTCTGTGTTGGAACTTACGTGGACTTACTATTATTCTTCTGTGATATAAATATTAAAGTGCTGAATTTGGAATTATATCATTTACATTGTGTATTGTTCTACCTTTGGATTATTTCAACTGTGCTTATCTACGAGGACATTCTACCGAAAACTCTTCAGGATTATTCGACATTGGATTATTAATTGGACTATTAAAGCGACACCACCTAAAGGGACAAACTGTAGGCTAACATTTATTTTGCTTTCTGAAATTTTGTCTCATTTACTTGTTATTGTTTTATTATGCCATAGATTTAATTGTTTATTGAAATAAAACATTATTGTACTAGTTTGTCGCTGGCTTGTTGTTTCTGTTACATTTCGTTTAGTAAACGTGCCATTTTATAAATAAATCTTAAATAGCGACAGCGGTAAAAAACTGCTTTTGTTTAAAATATTTATCTTACCGACCCTTCCAATGTTACAGAATTCCAGAGCATTGTCTGTTATTACATAAATGTCAACTGTCTAATATTACAAGTAGTGAATTTTTATGTTGACTGATGTCTGGCTGAAGATTCAACAATCACTGTTAGCGACAAGCTTACATTTATGATTTCATTTGACACTTTTTCAAGACGGCAACCTCCACAGATCTCAGTACATCAGTGAAACCATAATTTGATGCCATCATGATCATCATGTAATCTGATAGCAAAAACAACACAGCTTTAGTATGCCTGACATCTACAAATATCATACATGGAATTAAGGACTACTCTAAGATATTTGTTTTCGTTTGTTTTTGTAATACATTGCATTGACCAATTATGATCGTTATAGTGACGCCCAGCTGTTTTTGTGGAGGAAGAACCACCCGGCATACCGCAGGTCAGCTGGAAGACCAATCGGAACACCTCGGATAATTCACGAATCATCTCTCGGATGCATGTAGGCAGTTGGATCACCTCGGCCATTTATCTAAATGGGACTTCTTTTGAGACAGACGTCAAAACAAAGATGGCAGTTCGGGTGACAGCTCACTACAGTACGATGCCAGTAAAACTTCAATTTGTGGCGGCTTCAAATTAAAATCATCCGATTTTTATTTACCCAGCACAGCTGTTAAACGATGGCATTGTTTATGTTTTGTGCGAACTACTCAGGCATATTCTTCTTCCGGCGAACAAAACGATGGAGATTTGAGCACGTATCCTTGCACCAGATACATCTGAGGGATGATTGTCCCGAGGACAGAATTACCCGAGGAGTTCCGATTGCTGGAAGACCTTCCCACATTAAGTGCTTTGCCCCGAATGGGACTCAAACCTATGCGGTGAGAGGCTAAGTGGTCAGAGGAGTTATAAATCAATGACTCTAGCACTACGTCACTGATGCCTCCTGAAACCCCAATTTGATGCCGTCATGAAACAAATGTAATCCTATAAAAAATTATAGCACAGGGACACTCATGAGGTGCCCAGGGACTGAACCCAGCCGGTCCATTATACTGACATCAAAGAGTCAGGCGTAATGCTGTCCCCTTAGCCCTGAGTGTTAGAAGGGAAGCTACTACTACCAACTTTAAAGTCTTTGGTTTGATCCAGCCGGGGTTTGAACCCGCGACTTCCCGACTGCAAGCCAACGCTCTACCACTTGAGCTATTGCAGCTTTAGTATGCCAGTCGTCTTCAAAAATCATACATGGAATTAAAGACTACTCTTTATTTTCAAACACACATTGGTGATTAGACTGCATAAATGATATTTTTGGTAAATGTTTGGAAATTTGGTCAAACGCCTCATAATACACTTTTCAATGATAAAGTGACAATTTTAAACTGGATTTTTTGTCTTAAACAATACTAAGACTGCATACAATCAAGACCTGTAATCTGCAGATATACAGAAACATGCCTGTACTGTTACTAAGGTGGATTGCCAGAGACTCTGCAGTGAATATTACAGTTCCCAGCTCACCTACAGCTGAAAGATGCATAACAAAGTATTTATGTTGAACTGTTGATGGAACCAGTGACAATAATTCAGAGGTTTAAGTGGCACAGCATCTTACAGACAAGATTTAATCCAATAATCTTGATTATTCTGCCATGAAACATTGACAACTATCCCAGAGATTAATTAAAGTTGATAAAAACTAAGGGCAATAAAGGCAAAGGAAATCCAATGATTGCATGTTTTGTGTTCAACATCTAGAGACGAATGTTTCAGTTTTAGCTGCTAAGACACATTGTTAAGATCTTGACAAATAGTGAAGCTTTTGCTCAGCAAGTTTCTGCTGGAAACTGTCTTACCAGGAACTGCAGCTTTTATACAGTCAAAAGGTTAGCCAACATTTTGCTCAAGACTAAGCAGATCCTGGTCAGATAGCATACTCCCTTCTTGAAAATGGCAGCAGGAGATATATTATATATATATATATATACTCCCTTCTTGTAAATGGCAGCAGGGGAGGATCCAGAAAATTTTGGTGGGGGTTATGAATCAAGATCCATCCATCTTTATTGCAGTAAATACTATATATATATATATATATATATATATATTTATATATGCTTAGGTCGAAGTTAGGGTCCCTTACTGTGTGTCTATAAGGGACCCTCACTTCGACCTAAAAGCAACAGACAAAATTTACTTTAAAAGTTAAGTATTTTTTTAAGCTTAAATGTATGTGTTTTCACAACTCTACTCTTTTACCTAGTTGGTGATGGTGGTGGTGGTGGGGGTTGCATCACAAATCATCACACACCCAAACCCCCCTTGATCCATCCCTTACTGGCAGATCTAAATCTTCACTTTTTGCCTAAGCTTGATCACTTCAGGCAGATCAGAGAACGAATACGTATTTAACTTATTTAAAGATAAATCATATTTAGACATAAACACGAGTTTATGAAGAAAGTACGCCCCCATAGATACATGTATTTTTAAGTTTGGGCCATTATATTTTCTCTCAAACAACAAAATAAATTACAGCTGCCTGAAAGGATCCCACCAATGCTGTTTATAATGTCCTCCATCTTTGTGACAAGTGCAACATAACATTACACTTGTTATTTCAAACATCTATCTCACTTCCAAGCCATAGTGCACAGTTAGCTATTTTTAAACTAATTGTCATGTTATTATACGGGTAATCCCGATGTCTATTTTTAACAGAAATCCCTATTGTGTTAATCTACAGATTTGGAACAATTGATTATTTAAAGGTGGTATCCGACAGTTTGCCTATATCTAATATATGTAACAATATCTGACCTCTGTTTGGGGTGTTTGGGCATAATTTCTGTAGAAAAAATCATACTGTAGTCTAAACTTTGACTATTTTCAACCATATCTCAATTTTGGGGCAGTAAAACTCGTTAATCAACTCTTAAAATGTTCATTCTTTTTAAATCTATAAATAAGAATAATTGGGATTTCTGCTAAAAATAGACATCGACATCACAACGGATGACAGGGATAAGCTAAAACATAAGTGGTCACGTGGTTTTCTTCGTTTAAAAAAAGCCAACTGTGCAGCATGGTTAAGAAAGGAAATACATTTTTGTAATGACGATGGTGGCGTTATAGTTCACTTTTCAGACAGGTGTAATACAACAATAAAAAGCATTTTGTGAGAGCTGTTCAGGTAACAATATTTTATAAAGATGTTTAATGAAAATATTTTTTGGTCCAAACTGTCAGATACCACCATTAAAACAATTTATTACACAGTTGGTACTGTCTTACAATTGATGTGCATTGTAGTGTTCAAAATCATCTTTTCTTAAACTAAAGTTGGAGTTTTTGCTGAGAAATTATGCCCAAATTTCTCCAAACAAGGATAGACATTGTTACACATAGTTTGTGTTTAGGAAAGTAATTACCCATACAAGTGAACTGTCTCTGAGGCCAAAGTGGGAGATTTGTTATTTTCATGTTAACAAAGAAGAAAGTTATCTGTTTCCATTAGTAGGGAGATTTCTGAAAATGTCTAAAACACCCCTCATTTTAAAATAATTTTGAACCTTAAAAGAGGGAGTCTCCCTCCAAAAGTAGGAAAGTTCACATGTATGATTACCACATTTAACCCTTTCACTGTCATCAAGACGGCCTGACTTATCAGCACAAAATGACCTCAAGATGGCTAAATCTGTTTTGGGAATTCTTCAATATGTTAAATAACCCAGAACTAGATTGATGTTACACATTTTATATATATTCAAACAATGAAATTTCATTATGCAGTTACGTGGTTAAAATTAGAAAATACATCACTGATATGTTCTGTGTTGAAATTTTGAAACAAGGGTGGTGGTATTTTCCATGAGCAATTGTTGTTTTCTCCAAAATGGCAGACGGCGATGTAGTGAGTGGTAGTTCAATTAAGTTGAGTTAAATTGAGTTGAATAGCGGTAAAAAAAACAACAATAAAAAATGGTCCAGAAAATACACTCAACAAAAAACGTTATTCATATGTTAGATAGTACTTCATCGGATGGTATACTTGAATGTTTGGAGCCTGACGGTTCCTGGCAATATGGGTACATATTGGAAACTTCGTGCCTGGCAGTGAAAGGATTAATTTATAATTCATGACTTAACCCTCAGACTCAACTATTACAGCTTTACTGTTTTGCTACAGTTGACAATCTGAATAAAACAGAACATTAGTGAAATTTTATTGTAAATCTTAAATTATTGTGCACTTGGAATTTGTTTAAGTATTCAAACTTAATTGGAAATATTCCAGATTATTGTTTTCAACTTCTGAATTGTGGCCACAAGAATAAACTCCAACCAGCAGTTCAGACCTGAAATAGGGGTATTGTTTATTCAAGTAAGCTGAACATTTAAACTCTGATGCACTTTGGGTTTCTTTTCTTGACATGTCTATTGGATTTTACAAAATAAAAGCCAAATAAAAATGGAACAATGCATTTGAATTGCAGATACAAAAATAACTTTGTCGATATTAGTTTTTGATACTAACAAAGTAATAACTTATGTCTTTGTTTTCAATTCATCACCACTTCTGCGTTTAATAAAAAAAAAAATATGTATGCAATGTTCAACCAGCTGATAATTATAGTACTAATGACTTAAAAATGTAAGTTTTTGTTATTTTTTTTGTTTTTAATTTTATTTTCCTTATCCAAACAAACATAAGGTTCTAGTGATTTAGCCTGAACTTTTTTCTCAAAAAAGCATGATGTTATTTAAAAAAACAACAATATACTTACAAAACACATTTTAAACATTATGTACAAACAGTAATACAGATGTACTTCAGAAATAGTTAACTACCTCCTGTAACATGAATTACTCTTTTCTGACAAATGCCAGAATACTTAAGCTGTCAAAAAGCAACTTAAAAAAAACTTCAACTTAAAGAAAACGTTTTTTAAGTTGAATGCACCTGACAGAAAAACTAATAAATTAAATATCCTGATCAGACCGCTCCGAGCTTAACCCTTTCCTGCGTATATAAGCCATTTTACACCTTTACCAACCATTCACAATCATTAGCAGAATCTGCATCACTAAGGATTTATATGAAGACTGGTCCAGCTTTAAATCTATTATTACAGGTTGAACATACATTTAAATAAAATCCTTTAATCCCTTTTAAAGAAAAACAATATCAAGTGATTTTTTTTTTCAAAATTATAGATGATCTATGAATGAAAGGGTTAAGAGGGCCGATCTGGACCTACATCCTGATCAATGTATGCTTAGCAGGCCAAGATATAAGCAAAATGCATCACTAAGAAAGAACATCTACAAGAAAATGCATAAAATTTAAGACAACAAAAAATGTGAAGAAGAATGCCTATTTAAGCCTGTGAGCAAGTCCTTATTGACTATGTATCAGAGTTCAGTTCCACACTTAAAGAGATCACAAAATGAAAAACAATATTCCCCCAAAAACAATATAGTTAGTTATGTGCCTACTGAAATGTACAGTAATACAATACACAAGAAAGAGGTCCATCCAAGGTACCGTACAGAGGATGAGCTTTTAACAAGGAGATGACTATTCTGGGAATACTTTCTTACATTTACGACTCATTACATTGATATGTTAGAGTAACCAACCGTAACTCTGATGAAAACTAGACAATCTGCTACTTTTCTCTCTTCCTTGTTGTCTGTTACATCTGTAATTGTTAACATTGGCATCCTCAGTTTCCTGTTAAACAAGACCTCCCCCTACCTCGCGAATTTGTATAAATACTTGCCACCATCTTATAATTGCAAGCTATTGTGGAAGTGGAATGCTTGGTTCTTTCCTATGAAAAAGGTCTCACAGAACAACTGCAGTTTCCCGTTTTTACCTGCCACACTAATATCCCAATAAAAATCCCATTCACTAGTAGGCACAGTTCTCCAGAGTGCTTCCAATAAGTAGAAGTTAAATCTTAGGCCCGTATTCCCCAACCATTCTTAAGACTAAGTCATGACTTAAGCAGAAGTCACAATTTTTATACCAACAAAATTAAGCATATTTATGAAGTTTCAATGTCATTTCGATCTCAAAGTAGCAAAGTTAAAGTGTCATGGAAAAATACAGACACATAACGAAAATATTGTGCATTGAAATCACTGACTTGAGCAAATTTAAGCAATTCTTACTTAAGATCAGTTGGTGAAAACTGGTCTTAATCTGCTAAATATCAATTGATCAGGTTTATGACAAAGTTACAAACAGAACAATTTTGTCCAATATAATTTATGTGAAAATCCATATGCACACCAGTTTATACAGCCACTTGTGACCAGCTGATGGCCAGAAGGCACCTTGTGGTAAATATATATTTATCGTACAGTCCCCACGCATATTGTTACAGATAACTGCACCAAACTTCATTGCTAGAGGTATCAAGTACATGCAGGCAGGCCAGACACCGCCCAACAAAAATGGGGACTGTCAAATTCCTGTAGAGTCATGGTTCAATACCCTGACAATAACTGAATTGGGCTGTGCCTTCCAAATGCCTTATGGTGAAGATGAATACCATTTAAATTAGATTTTAGATAATAAGGCAACCATCCAATTCACGCAAGCACCGTATGGCGGTTAAACAGTGCCCTGCCAGCATGTTTAAATCCTCCTTTACAATGAAAAATTTGTTCCCAGTCACTGTCTACTATAAAGTATTTAATAGGTGACATCTGATGAGCTGAGTTTTCAGCTGTCATCATTCAGTAACAACTGCTGCCTAGTGGAAACCTTTAAACTTTGCTTAGTTTGGTGTCTGGATGGTGGCATTTTTTATCTGTTACCTTTGTTTTAGGAAAAAAAGTTTAGGTTCAAATCAGCCATTCCTGCTGAGAGCTGTCTGATCAAACAGAACATTCATTTGCTGCATAGTCTCTAGTAAAATTGTATAGGCGCCTTTTCATTTAGTTGTTTCCTGACAACTAACATTTTGTATTGGTTATTGGGTTGCCGTTATGGCGACCAATATAAATATAATTGGTTAAGGAAATGTCTATTGGGTGACATCACAGCTTTGAGAAGCAATTTTTTTAATGGTTATATTAATACTATTTCAGCAGTAAAATGACCATATTGTTAATATATCTATAATGGTGATTGGTTTCCTTTGTTTCTAAAGACAACAACCACTTAAGCTAAAAACAATAAATATAAAGAACTGTGACAAAAATCACAATTAAAACCTTACTAATATAAATTGTTGATTCCAATTTTATATTACATGACTGCATTAATTTGTATGCAAGGGCAGACTGCACTAATTATCACAGACTTATACAGAAACATTTAGCTAGATGTATAAAATTTCGTCATTCAAGTTTTGTTACGATTTAAACTGTTTTGTTGTACTTTTTATGGTAACTATGTATTTAGTGCATGCGCACTTAATACAGAATGGTCTGACAATTTGTGATTGGTATACAAGCTAATTCCCATGCATATTGTACTGTAATTGAGCTTTTTCCATCCGTTTGGAATTTCCAGGCACTCAGGTGACCTCCATCAAACGGCGCCAATGTAAAATATGTTAAATATGAATTTACAGTTAGATTTCTAGTTCAACTTGCATCCGACTGAAATCGGTGTGCTATGACTAACAGAGAGATACATTTTATATGTCCTACATTTAATGACCAGTAATTCTGACTTATATGCACCCTGAAGTACATACTTGGATCAATACATACAAAGTAAGTGAGCTTAAATACGAAACAATGACCAAAAATGACCAACAAGATCAGGCTTAGACCAACAATTCAGGTAAATTTCATAAGTATTAAAGGGAAAATTATTGTGTATTAAGTATATTTTATGGACAGTTGATTTGGCTGATGATTTATTTGTTAAAACAAGACCTGTATATATACTTACTGAGTTGTTCTGTAAATTAATAATGTAAATGTTGGTCCAAGGTATAAGATTGTCAAGGCTCATATATGCACCTGCATTGTGAAAGGATTTTCTTTTGTTGAATGCTCTGCTTATAACATTCAGTTTTACATTATTTTCAAGCGACTTCTATGCTCTGCATCAACTTTTTCTTGTAATAGCTTGATCAGGGTTAACCCAGTCTTAGAATAATGTAAAAGGAACTTTAACAGGTCATGTCTTCAAACAAGAAAGTGATGGCAATATTTTCCTGCCTCCATTTTATCAGGCTTAAAAAGTTTAGGTGTATAAACCCAACAATAGAGACTTAACACAGCAGAAAAGTACCCAATATCATGACCTACTTACACAACCAAAAGAAAAGAGACACTCTGTACATTAACCGCATAAAGCCCCTGCCTAACAATAAAATAGGTGTTCATGATTCACTCTTAAATGACAGTGTGTAGGCTGGGGGACCTGAGGTGGTTTTGGAAACTAAAATAAACCCAAACATCCCATATTTTTATCCACCCATATCAAATTATACTTCATTACTGTTCTATCCATATCCCTCTGGACAAAGGCATGTCCTAAAAGAACTTTTGATAAATGGAACAAGATATTGAAAGAAAAGTCTTTTGCATTGGTGATATAAATAAACACACCAACATGTGTTGTTTTTTAACTCTAAACCTGCTAAGCATGAATTGATCAGGCTTTGGTAAATAGTGTAACTCCAGATCAGCAAGATCAATTTTTAAGCTTTTTGTAGAAATGGACGATGAGTTGTAGGTGGTTATTTGGTTAAAAAATATTCCCATCATTTCCACATTTCACCATGTATGTTACAACTTCAAACCACTTGAATAAAGCAGGGGTTTTTCTCACCTGTTAGCATGATGTGCAAGAATATTACAGCAGTACAAATGGTGCAGTGTAGAGTGTATGTTCTGTACAAGGGGAAGGCCAATGGGGTACATTGGTGAAATGGAAATTGTCTCCCTTGTAAAGTTAATATCCGAGGTATTCCAAACAGTAGGTGGGTCCTTTTTAGTTGGAATTCTTGGTCTTTATTATCTGTTCTTTTGTAGATATTGCAATTACAAACAGTGAAATTTCTTACTTTTGCATAAATATAAGCTTAAAATTCATTTATTACAGAGAAATGTTATTTAAAAAAGAAAATTGAAGTGTTTGTTGATGATGGTTAAGCTGGGTATCCTAAGAAAGGCAGACAAGTCAACATACCCTCCAAAGAGTACAACCATAAAAACTGAGAAAAACAAACGAAAGGACCTACTTGCATTTAGGGATTATTCAGGGAAGACATTTTATTAATGTCTTTCATTGTTTAAACAGATATTAGCTCAGTTCGATTTCAAAGTACTCGACAGATGTAAACTAACATACTTAACTTTGTTCAAAACATATATTGGATGCCCTATGATGCTCAGCAACCAACCTCTGTCCCACCAATAGTATTTCACTTATCTGGACATAGTGTCCACTTGTAGCCGATATAGTGCTGAATTCACTGTGTATAACATTCTATGCGTTCTATTGAGTTTGTTACATCCTTTCCTCAAATTTAATAATCAGGGTATTTTATTCCTATACTCCATGTCAAAATGACTGACATAATTTCAACAAATACCTAAGACTATGTCCTAGGCCTTTCCTACCTATCTACAAAATTTCTGCAGACATTTATCAAAAATATAACAAAAAAGAGGAACCTAATTATTTAAATGGCAGATTTGACTTTACTAACCAAACACATAACATTCAGCCAGATTATTTCCTCTTAATGTTTATCATTTTGCTCTCTGAAAACTTCAGACAAATGAGCTCAGATGGCAAAACAAGTCATCTCTAAACACCTGCACTATAAATGATTACCACTGATTTTCCTCCCAAGACAGTCTAGTTCCATAAATCTCATATCCTGCTGAGTGCTAATTGATTGTTTAGGAAAGAAAGCATAGATCCAAATCAGCAGGCTCGATCAGGGAGCAGTCTAGTAAGGATCCATGCTAAATCTTCATAAATAAACATTTGACCTATCAATATTTCACCAATAAGTAGGAATTAAGGATTGATAATTTACCATTAAATGCAGCATTGTAAGGACTAATGGGTAACAACAGTATTTGATTTCAGCAAATGCTCTCACCTGAATTGTGTGTCTTCAACTTCTTGCAGTTGTTTTGTGTGGATTAGATCAGAGATGACAATTCACTACCTGAAAAAAAGAGATGACTATATATAGGTTTGTACTATATCTATTAAAAAAATCAAAGTGCTAAATGAGACTAAAGCTCTGAAAGTGTGTTATCATGAACAAAACTGTAGATTCAAAATATTCAATGTTTGAAGTGAAAGCAAATAATAAACTTAGTAAATGGATTGTTTGTTTTTCTTTGGTATATATAGAGTTACATAATTCAGGTTAAAATTAAGCGCCATATTGCTTCACCAAACCTTAATCTTAGCCAGTTAAGCACACAACCTGACCAGGTTTAGGGTAATTGTGTAAATCCCTATCAGCCTATGTCTGATAGGAGCTGTCTGATCAGGATCTGTATTAATTGCTGCCAAGTCTCAAGAAATAAGATTGGTTACAGTTGCAATTGTAGTAGTAAACCCCCA
The DNA here is from genome assembly GCA_007844125.1 of Sinonovacula constricta. Classification (NCBI taxonomy): domain Eukaryota; kingdom Metazoa; phylum Mollusca; class Bivalvia; order Cardiida; family Solecurtidae; genus Sinonovacula; species Sinonovacula constricta. The sequence continues at coordinate 35,577,743 of CM017561.1, read as the reverse complement.
AAAAGGGATGGTATTTGCCAGCATTTTTGCCGATATTGTGCAGCTACATTTCTATCATTATAGCACAGGGGCACTTACGAGGTGCCCAGGAACTGAACCCGGCCGGTCCATTATACTGACACCGACTAGTCAGGCATAATGCTGTCCCCTTAGCCCCAAGCATTAGTAGAGCCACTGATCAACTACCAACTGTAGTCTTTGGTTTGACCCGGCTGGTGTTTGAACCCGCGACCTCCCTATCCGCAAGCTGACGCTCTACCTCTTGAGCTATTGCGGCCAGTACACAAACAAAGGATACAGTAAAGGTAGCAGCTGGAAGACTCATTGGCGATGCACTGGAGTGTGACGCAAATATTATGAAAATTGAAATTTGCATATGGGGAAAGGTGGTTTATATTGCGGAGCTCAAACTTTTGACTCTTTATTCAGGAAATGTCGATATAATTACAAGACATGCAAAATTACACAAAATGTAATTACTAGTGGATTATTCTGAAAGAAGCATCGGCTTTATAAGTTAACTTCTGAAACTGATGCAAGTTTTTTCCTACTCAGAGAAGCACTGCTTATGCAGGATATAAGCCAGTTCTGTATTTTCCAAGGACGTCTAAAAATAGCAGACATAATCTGTAGCCTAAATAAGCCATTTGGACACTTTATATACTTGCAGGAAAAATAAAAATAACTGAAAACTAGTGGTAAGCAATCTTTACAATGTTTTTGTTTTTTTGTTTTTGAAATACATCGCCGCAACCAATAATGACCATTATAGCAACGTCCAGTTTTCTGGTGAAGGAAGACTCAGACAGACGTATGTCTTGGAAGAACCACCGGCACACTGCAAGTCAGCTGGAAGACCTTCTCACATTAAGTCCTTCGCCCCGAACAGAACTTAAACTCATGCGGTGAGAGGCTAAGCAGTCAGAAAAATTACAAATCAGTGATTCTACCACTAAATTGCCCAATCTTTACAAAAAAAGTTTAAGACCAAATAAAGAATTACTGCTTCAAGCTCAGAAGATTGTCTATAAGTGTTATGACTTTGAAAAACATCAGGCTAGGAATCTAAAAAAAATAATAATACATGATTTTATTCAATATCTTTGCTGTTTTACATTTTATAGATTGTTAAAATAAACAAATTGTATTTTTCTTAAAAGGAATGCACAGGTATTACTTACTATCAGTATACGGCATTCATGAAGCAACAATATAAACAAAATTCTATTTCGTCATCTTTTGTACATTGCACATTTAGCAAGTTCAGATGCATGCTATCATTCTTGCCTAGTTTTTGCTTCTGCCATTCCTGTTTGGTCTGAGTGCAGCATATGTGAAATCTCACTTGGGATTCTTTGACCAGAATATGAAGTTTAAGAAAGTATAAGACCCACCAGTTATTGGCACTGCTCTTGAGAGAGATGCCTATTATGATATAATAGTGTAGCAGTCAGTAACAGGATGTCAGAGGTGTTCGGTGAGACACTTTTCCGAGAAAAGAACCAAGTTCTGTTTTTTTAACAGGGTAGCTTGCAACAATATAGAGTAGCTTGCAATTATAAAAAAGTAGCATAAAAAACATAGACATTTGGTGAAGTTTTGTTTAACAAAAGACAGAAAGTATACTGATGTTAGAAAAGCAGCTTGTAAAAACAGATGTAGCAGAGAACAAGGAAAACAAAGTAGCAAAAATACCCCACTTCCCATCAGAGTTAAGGTTCGTTACTGTCAAATGTTTATGTAATTAATCAACAGAGTAAGAGAGTGTTTAGTTCCCAGGATAGTCATCTTCTTGTTTAAAGCGCTGCTCTCTATAGCGCCTTAGATGTCTCACATCCTGGCTCATTCTAGTATACTGTTGGGGAGAAACTGTTTGTAGATTCAAACATATTCATGAGTGGATTAACAGACCTATCTGAGGGATTGTCAGCTGCAGATACAACATGCCAAATTATCATATGTCTCCAGTCACTGACTCCTTCTGGCAGGATAACCTGTATCCAACTACATTTATTATTACATATAACTCAAACTTAGGTTCTTAGTTATCTCTATTAACACAAACATATGTTGCAACCGGACCTGGTAGCACAATCGGTAGAGCGTCGGCTCCAGGTACGGGAGGCCCCGGGTTCGATCCCGGGCCGCGACATACCAAAGTCGGTAAAAATGGTAGTGGTATAGCTCCCTTGCTAACCCTCAAGCAAATATAAGGGCAGTTCCTTGACTGGTTGGCCCAGTGTCAGGATAATGTGCCTGGGTGTGGTATCATGCCAGGTGTTCATGGCATGCCATACACAGTGAAGGCAGCACTATATCTGCTTCAAGTGGACACCGTCTTCAGATAACTGAAATACTGTTGGTGGGACGATAAACCTTATAAACATAAACATAAACATATGTTGCTGAACATATTGCTTGTGACTATGTGTCAAATAGTGCAGATCCTAATTAAGACAGCTTCTAGGATCAACATCATTTGTCTAATCAACTTGTGCTAAGTAGGCTTAGAGTATTTGTATTTTGGGTTTTACAGCACACCGACACTTGATACAATTCACTTTTTTACACAGGTACAAGACATCAAAAAACAGCATTTTGCGAGATCTACTCGAGTAACAATTATTTATTTGGTGGTTTCATGGAAAAGTTTTTTTGTCCAAACTGTCAGATACAACCTTTTATCTTGTCTGCATGTCATTTGAAGGGGTATGGGATTGGGATTTGCCGGCGTTTAGCCGATACTGTGCAGCGACAATTCTATCATAGCACAGGGGCACTTATTAGGTGCCCAGGGACTGAACCCAGCCGGTCCATTATACTGACACTGACAAGTCAGGAGTAATGCTGTCCCCTAAGCCCCCAGTTTTAGGAGGGAAGCAATTTAAAGTCTTTTGGTTTGACCCAGCTAGGGTTTGAAGCCACGACCTCCCGATCCGCAAGTCGACGCTCTACCACCTTAGCTATTGTGGCCAGTGAAGAGGTATGTGGTATGTGATATATATATTAACATAATAAACCCCCTCAAGGTTCTGTCTTAACAGGATCGGCATTATAACTGCTGAAGTCTCAGCATAAAGGTATAAATAGATTGGGTTCAAGAAGAAGTTGGTGTGCAAATTCTTCATCAGGGTGGGGGGTTTCCGGGCAGGTTCCGAGCTAACATGTTGTGCACCTGTGGTGCTACCCAGACAGGAGCCTGGGGTTTTCTTCATGACCAATTGCTAACATAACAATATGACCATTACTGTGTTGGAGTGATGTTACAAATAACAAATAACATAAAAGGTTGATGATTAACAAAATGTAGCAAAAATTAATTGCAAGCTCTTTTTTGTGTTGCCCTTGTTTGTATAACACTACAATACAGTGCTCAGAATAATACACAAATGCCAGTCCATAAGGGCACATCCACAGTTATACAATAGCATATGCCTTAATAAATGGATAAATAATTCAGCAGCTTGTTTCCTAAGCAAGCTATTTTAATGGCCATTTGCCATAAAAGCCAATTAGTTAAAAAGGTCAATATCATTGCCAAGGCAATATCTAATTTCTGCAGAACTGGGTCAGCTATTCTATGCATTGAAATACAAATACATGGTTATTTTTTATTTAGTGACACAATCATGGTTATTATAGACCAACCTCTAGGTTGAACCACCAATGCAATACAGGTCAGCTTGGAGACTTTCTCAAATTAAGTCCTTTGCACCCTATGTGGCAGGAACCCATGTGGTGAGGAGCCAAGGAATTGGAACTAAAATCAAAAAATTTATCAACAGCTTTACCCCAGACTTTAATTTAGGATTAATTACAGAAACTTCTATATTCTTGAAACATAATATTCTAAAAACATTTGTAGAAACCATTGAAATCTCTTATAACAACATGACATTTAGGTCTCATCAGTTCCTATAGAAATCTTGATAAACAATATGCTTCAAACAAAGATGATCTTAAATATGCTTAGAACAATAGAAGTTAGTACTTGACAGAGGCGGATCCAGGAAATTTTTTCAGGGGTCATAAACAAACAAGCACCAGAGTTGCAAGCTGTGCCAGGGGGATCTGGCATGCTCCCCATGAAACCTTGGGAAATGTATTATCCAAATAGCACCATTTCCTGTATTTCAGAAGCTACTTTTTTTCAAACTATTCTCATCACAATTAACAGACCTAAATAGAACACATGTAGTTACACAAATAGTTTGATTTCAATTTAGTTTTTCAAGCCATTTTAGGCATAAATATGTGCTTTCTCATCATATCTGCAGTACTGGACATGTGTCAATACCACTACTAGTGCAATAAAAATGTGACATACCCTGAAATATTAAAAAAACTGTTCCATGTTAGTTATTTTTTTATCATTTCAAGCGGGTCCAGACCCAACACTCCCCACCCCTATCCAGTTATACTTGGCCAAATCTCTATGGAATTGGCCACACAGACCAAAGATAATGATCTTTAGGTATTCCGTTATACTGGACCATCAATACTGCTTCATGAATGCTTTTAGGTCATCCATATGAAGCCAAACTAATTGACGAAGTACGAAGAATGATCCAGAATTACCCAGGAAATTAGTCACATTTTATCTAATATTCACAGCAAGTTCATAAAAAGAATATCAAAACACAACAGAATCCATCTGCTTAACATAACAAAAAATGAATACAATTCAAAAATGCATGTTGGCATAGGTATAAGTCAATATGCATAGTACCTAATGTGCCTATACCAAACAGTTTGAACGTTTTGACGGCGACATTTACGTTCAGTCACACCAGCATGGCTTGTACTTTAATTGGTGAAGGACAAACCAAAGCCTTGCCTGGGAAGAACCACTGTAAGGCAAGCTATGAAGTGATATAATGTTTTACTTCAAATTTCCGGAGTTCATGCAGCTCTTAAAATACCCTCCAAAATAGATAAAATAGAGTTTCATTATGTCTGATCACCTCCTGTTAATGTCTGGGACTCATTTTTCTCCAGACGCTGACTCTCCTGGACAATTAATTGCTGGAACATTAGGTTCACCAGCTTGTCACACAACAACACCTAGTGTTTTCTCTGAAGACAGCCTGAAACCAAGACAACAGTGTGACTCAGAGACTCTATGTTAATAAAGCAGTTCACACCTGCAGTAAGTTACGTTTTGTTTGTAAATACATTGCAGCAACCAGTTATGATCATTATAGCAATGTACAGCTTTTTGGTGGGAGAAGACCGCAGACAAATGTCTGAGTAGAACCACCGGCGCACTGCAATTCAGCTGGAAGATCTTCACACATTGACCTTTGCCATGAATGGGACTCGAACCCACTTGGTGGAAGGATAAGCATTCAGAGGAGTTAAAAGTCGGCGACTCAACCACTACGCCATGGGCACCCTTGCAGAGTAGTTTATCATTTAAGATACTTCTCAATCCTAAGAATTCTTCAAGAAACATTATGTTACATTAACTTATATCCATCAAGATATTATAAAGAAATATTAATGGTAGCATCTGACAGTTTGGATTGAAAATTTGTTATTAAATAACAAAACAAGTCCTTGTTATCTGAAAAGGTCCTGCAAAATACTGTTCATTGATGCCCAAGCTCGGTATGAACAGTGAAGCATAAATCCCGTCTTGTAACAGGAAACAGATATGTCCTATAGCTGAGCCACGCTGCATAGCTAATTTAAAACTGATCACTTTATATGGTCATCCGAGTCGTCCGCTCTGATGCCGATATCTTTTTTCAGAAGAGATCACTATCATGCTTATTTATTGATTTAGAAAGAATAAACATTATTTTGGAGAGATATTTTTCACAATAAGAACTGTCTAAAAATGTAGGAAGTGTTCAAAATCATTTATATTTAGACTGTATTATGAATTTATACAGTAAGTATGTCTAAATTCTTCCAAACAATGGAAAAATACCATTTTCTGCATTTGATATAGGCAAAATGTTGGATACCACCTTTAAAAATACATTAAGCAAATAATGAGCTTGTTAGACTTGGGCTATACTGAAGGAAAAAAGTTAAGCAAGTTCAGAGTGGATTGACTCCTAGAGAACTTTGTGACGCGCAGAGGATTGTCCGTTTTGCTGTTCACATACTGCACAGGATTTTCGTGAAAGTTACGTTTCACGCTTACATAATGGTGTAGTATAAAAAAGGGGGGAAATCATGTTGTCAATGGATTGGCACAATTGGTCAATATGGAAACATTTTAGTCACATTGATTTATAGATGAAAACCAAAGTTGTAAAAAAACTTGCTAAACATTTTTCATTCAGTATATGATGAAAGATGTTTCTGCAAGTGGACCTACAACTAGAACACCACTAGGAAACCTGTCTACAGAAGACGTCAAAGTTGAGTTTGATCTTGAGATAAAAACACCTTGGACTCTGTGTCCAAGACCATCTTCATGTACCTGACATGTACATGCAACATAACCCTTATCATGCAACATTGGATAACAGTCAACACAAAGTTTTTAGAAATTTGAATAAATCTATATCCTGTTCATTAGGTATCAATATATGCTTATAAACTTTGATGCAAATAGTGCTTATCCTGATCCAACAGCTCCAACAGCTCCAAATGTGGGCTTCATCAAATGGTACCGGACAGATGTTTGCTTTGTAGAGGCTAAGGATAAACCCTTTATAATCCTAGATGGATTTCTATGCCAAAGACTTTAGGCAATGTTTAGATGTTTGGGGGAAATAAAATGAAACACTGCCTTTGCCAAATGACTGTGTATTCCTCACACCTGAGCTTCAAAACTGCTATACAATCATTTATGCTTAATTCAGGTTTATAACTAAGCTGTATAAAGTTATAATATCTTGAGGTTTGGTCCAAAACATAAAAAAACTTAAGTCCGACCAATCAGGTTCCAGGAAATGGTCTTGGACTTTGGCTGCAGAGTTAATTATATTTGGAAGCCCACGAGCAGGGGAATGGGAGGACTTAGCTAAAGAGTGAACATTGAACCCAGGTAACAACCATGATCAACTATATTGGCATACAACATTATTAATTAATCATAACAGTTCTTTATAAAAAAGACAGGTAATTACATTCATTTTGGGCCGTTAATTTATGAATTATTTTCATGGTAAGTATAAATTACCTTCAAATAGAGAAATTAATTTACAATTTATTTTCATGGAAACTATTTGTACAACATATCTATATATTTCCTAACAATTAATAAAACTAAAACATCAATGATATAGGGAGTTTTCTTATCAGTGCCAAGCAAGCAATGACCTACATAACAATTATGTGAATGGAACATTTACCTGTGGAAATTTACGCACATAATGAATAATTATGCTTACACTGTACTTACATAATAAAGAAAAATATCTATCACAACCTTTGTTCACAACAATCCTCTCAAATACCTTTGTGCAGACAAGTCGTCTACTTGAATAGTGTTTATAGCAATTCTTAGAAAACCTAAATAATTCGTGTTCTTACATAAACATTGTTCTCTGTTCTGCAGTGGTTTCTTTAAACATACTCGCCCTTCCCTTCATCATTACCTCTCTATGTTGGCAGTATATATTCTATCTTTCATGGTAAGTGGGATCGGATGGGATTAATCAGCATTTTTGCTTTGCCGATACTGTGCAGCAACATTTAAATCATTATAGCACAGGGGCACTTATGAGGTGCCCAGGAACTGAACCTGGCCGGTCCATTATACTGACATTGAAGAGTCAGGCGTAATGCTGTCCCCTTAGCCCAGAGGGTTAGGAGGGAAGCCATTACTACCAACTTTAAAGTCTTTGGTTTAAACCCACGACCTCCCAATCCACAAGCCGACATTCTACCACCTGAGCTACTGCGGCCGGTCTAAATAGTTGGTGTTCTTACATAAACATTGTTCTCTGTTCTGCAGTGGTTTCTTTAAACATACTCGCCCTTCCCTTCATCATTACCTCTCTATGTTGGCAGTATATATTCTCTCTTTCATGGTTAGTGGCAAAGGCAGACATAATTCAGAACTGCTTCTGTCTAAATACATCTCATGCTACATATTTAAAAAAAGATCTGTCCTGAGACAGCATGCTCAACTTCTCAGTGCTACATAGAACAATGAATGGTGTAAAAAGGGGCATAACTCTGCCACAATTAATTTTAGAGTTACTTGCCCTTTTTAAAATTGATTCCAGTTTTAATTACAAAACAATTATTCAATGTTAAAAGATAATATCTTTTTTATTTTGAGAAACAGGAACAAGGTTTTCAATGTCTAAGGAGATGCTAATGAAATGGTCATGTCAATAGCTCCATTGTTTTTTCTCAGTAAAATAGGAAATAAAAACAGCTACATGCTCACAACTACCTGCTGTAAGATAACAATATGTACTGATAAAAACTTAGCAGCAAGTATGGTATGTTCTAATTAGTCACTCTGGACCTTCACTTAAGCCTGAACTCGTATTCAGAACGATAGAGATAAAATTTAAAAAAATCTTTAACATCTTAAAATTGAATAATTGGTGGTGTTTCCCAGAGCCATTTTGTCTCTTGGTGTCTTTTAAGGGAACTTATTAACAGAAAACGTATTGTCTTTTTAAAAGAAAAGGTTTTAAACTTTAACATAGCTTACAGTTTATCCCCCAGAATGAACATCCAATGGGTTTGTTAAGCTAGAAAAATTAATGCAGTGACACATGTGAAGTGATCATTTTCTCTCGATAACTGAGATGGTATGTGATATTTGTCCAGATATTATGTGATATTTGTCCAGATATTGTGTGATATTTGTCCAGATATTGCTACACCCTTGGCAGTACTCTAAAACACAGCAGTTATTTTATACTGAGATCCATACAATTCTGCGAATGACAATAAATGTAAACTATGAAATTAACATGGCTTTTTTTCTCACATTACATTGACACAACTATGGTCACATTGGCCATGTCCAGCTAGTTATTGGTGGAGGAAGACCCCAGACTTATGTCTGGGTGGAACCATCAGCACACCAAACAAAACAAAAACAAACAAAAAATATTGCTAGAGGCTTTGTAGCAAACAGTAAGGATCCTGCTCAGATATGTGGAACCATCAGCACACCACAGGATAGCTTGAAATCCTCCCCATATGTTTTTCCCCATGACTGGAACTTGAAACCACGCAGTGAGAGGCTGAGGTGTTAAAAGAAACTCAAACCTCTTGACCACGGGTGCCCCCCATGTAGAGCTTACTTACAATTAAGGGTAAACATGCATTCAAACAAGTTTTGTTTTGTTTTTGTTTTTTTTGCAATACATCGCAGCAACCAATAATGATCATTTTAGTGATGTCCAGCTATTAGGTAGAGGAAGACCCCACACAAATGTCTGGGTAGAACCACCGTCACCGCAAGTCAGCTGGAAGACCTTCCCACATTAAGTCCTTTGCCCCTACAGGCTTTCAAACAAGACATAACTTTATAGAATTATATTGACAAGGAAACAACTATAGATGCATTTACAAATACATTGCAGAATATGTCTGCAGCAAGTATTTATTAAATACTAACTCTACAAGAATTCATGAAAGTATGGCTTTACATGACGATGGCCTTTTTATCATGCTATCTGTTGTTAATACCCAAAACAAACCTCATCATGGGACATTTATTAGTAAGCAACATAAAATCTTTATTATCATTATAAAAAAACATTATACCAAGCAAACAAAAAATATTGCTAGAGGCTTTGTAGCAAACAGTGAGGATCCTGCTCAGATATCTCCCAGCTGGGTCAAAATTGTAGCCTACAGAGGGCTTACAAGCAAACTGCCGACATCCCATGATGCAAGATCCATGATGGTAAATGGGCAATCAGAAAAGGTGTGTTAATTAGCAATGCTGTCTTCGCAAATAACTTGTTACCTATCATTTAAACAGACAGTATATTCCATAAATAACTATCTTATCTGAAGTTGTAAGAATTGTTCATAAAAAAACAACAACGGGCATATCAAACAGCTTACTTATTGGAAGGTAAATCAGAACTGACATCAATCTTGCTGGGACAGTTTTCTGGCACTGACTAAAGCGAAAACAAGACAATTGACATAATTATTCTCCAGTAGAAAAGACAAGTATCTGAAATAAGATGGAGGCTTACATGATACCAGAGACATAGAGCAGACTTTCATTTCTGCTTTATTTGGACACCTTCTCCAGATACCTGAAATACTGTTGTTGGAATAGACAGTAAATCCAATAAAACAAACAACAGTGTGAGCCATCCACCAGCAACATTCAGGCTTGGGCCATAGTCAATTTTGTCCCAGAGGATGACCAAGACCTCATGGGATGAGTGGCACCATAACAAACAACTCTGAAAGTCCCAGAGGATGACCAAGCCCAGACCTCATGAGATGAGTGGCACCATAACAAACAACTCTGAAAGTCCCAGAGGATGACCAAGCCCAGACCTCATGAGATGAGTGGCACCATAACAAACAACTCTGAAAGTCCCAGAGGATGACCAAGCCCAGACCTCATGGGATGAGTGGCACCATAACGAACAACTCTGAAAGCATCCTTGACACAGGTCTACTTAACATTTTTTGCATAAATGTAATTCTTTTTATACTTTTTTATACTGTTGTATTTTGACTAAATATAATCAAAATCTTAAAAACACTGTAAATATGATGGTAGTTTTTTAATGTTGCTACTTGTACTTTGTAAATTTTAATGTTACTACATGTTCGTTGTTACTTTCTAATGTTACTACAGGTACTTTGTTACTTTCTAATATTACCACATGTTCGTTGTTACTTTCTTATGTTACTACATGTTGTATGTTACTTTCTTATGTTACTACAGGTACTTTGTTACTTTCTAATGTTACTACATGTTCTTTGTTACTTTCTAATGTTACTAGAGGTACTTTGTTACTTTCTAATGTTACTAGAGGTACTTTGTTACTTTCTAATGTTACTAGAGGTACTTTGTTACTTTCTAATGTTACTAGAGGTACTTTGTTACTTTCTACTGTTACTAGAGGTACTTTGTTACTTTCTAATGTTACTAGAGGTACTTTGTTACTTTCTACTGTTACTAGAGGTACTTCCTTATTTTTTAAGGTTACTTCTTGATCTTCGTTACTTTTTACAATTTCCTGCTAAGTCTATAACTATAGATTGTTTACCTATGTTGAGTGAAACACTTAGGATTAAGTATTCAGGTTATTAATAAAAGAAGCACGAATAATAACCCTACTGATTTATGGAACACAACTTCCAAACAACATCCCAGATTTGTAAGGGAAAGAAAACTCATATCAAGTCTGTGTTTGTTATGATACTTGAAATCTTCTGTTCACTAATGGATTTGGAAAGACTGATGCAGTAAAAGTGATAAAACTGAAGGATAATAAAAAAGAATAAATAACTTGCTGCATTGAAGTTCTAAATGTGTATATCCAAGTCTGGTTCTATACTATTGGTCCTGAAAACTTATCTTGCTAAGGGCAAACTGATCAGGTTTAGGCAAAAAGAGTAGATACAGATCACTAAGCTCTTGCTGGGAGCTGTCCGCTCTGGATCTGCGCCATTTGCATCTATATCTATAGAAATATGACCCATTATCTTAACATGAGGGCGTGGCATTGTGGTATTCACCTATTTGTAACTCCTCTGACTGCTAAGCCTCTCACAGCATGGGTTCGAGTACCGTTTGGGGCAAAGGACTTAATGTGAGAAGGTCTTCCAGCTGACTTGTGGTGCACCGGTGGTTCTACTGAGACATGTATCAGTGTCTTCCTCCACTAAAAAGCTGGACCTTGCAATAATGGTTAGAACTGGTCGCTGCAACGTATTTCAAAAACAAAGCAAAACTAACTTAACTTGAGGATGGCAAATAAATAAGAATTTAGTACATCAAGTATGACAGCTTAATGTTTAGAATGTTAACTGACAGCACTTGATGATGGTGCATTAACATGTGATGTTGTACTTTACACCTACCAAAGTGAGATACCAGGCACAGCAACGGGCAGAGTGAGAATGATTAAGGCACCAACAGGTGCTAAGGAGAGTGGGAGTATTGGCAGTGAGGGGCAAAGGAAGTGACTTACTATGGGATTTGTGAATACTGTGTTACTGCTTCAAATACAAAAGTGCCAACCTGGCAAATGAAGACTATTCCTGTCTGCAGTGCAATATATTTCTATGATAGGATGAGTGTTAAACTAAATGCAGAGTCACACCATTAAAAGCCCACAGCATAAAATCATCAAATGTTTATTTTTGTATTCCAGCCTGTTTAACTAGATACAATGCAATTATAAATAAAATACAACACTAAACGAACTTCTAATTTGTAAATAAACATACTCTCAATAGCTTGTAGAAATACAGTTATACATAGTATATGTGATACTATCAGCACAAGGCAACACTGACCACCTCTCCCAGACTCCCTCTTCAGAGTGCATGAACCGGTCTTGGTTCTCAACCCTTTACAATCTGCTTATGTCCACTTCATTACACCCAGGTGAACAGTTTCAGAAGAGACAGTTCGTCTCACACAAAAACTGCACACAGAAGTGTATCTACACCGGGTCTCATTTTCTCAATAAGTTACACAGGCCTCACTGTCTAAATATGTAACACGGACCTCATAGTCTAAATAAGTAACACAGGCTTCATTGTCTAAATATGTAACATGGGCCTCATTGTCTAAATAAGTAACATGGGCCTCATTGTCTAAATAAGTAACACGAGCCTCATTGTCTAAATAAGTAAAATGGGCCTCATTGTCTAAATAAGTAACATGGGCCTCATTGTTTAAATAAGTAACACGAGCCTCATTGTCTAAATAAGTAAAATGGGCCTCATTGTCTAAATAAGTAACACGAGCCTCATTGTCTAAATAAGTAAAATGGGCCTCATTGTCTAAATAAGTAAAATGGGCCTCATTGTCTAAATAAGTAACATGGGCCTCATTGTTTCAATAAGTAACACGAGCCTCATTGTCTAAATAAGTAAAATGGGCCTCATTGTCTAAACAAGAAACTTTTGAAGAAACCCCAGTGCTTGCAGCACTTTAATTTTATGCATCACATTAAATTAGTCATTTCATTTTGACTGAGCTCCAGTTATTGTTGGCAGAGGAAAAAGACAAATTAATTCTGAATTTGGGCCACTGGAGAACTGCAAATTGGCTGGTGAACCCTCCTACAAGTGATTTGAACCCACAGAGGCAGAGAAGTTAGAAGTCTGCAGTTGTGAGCATTAGATAAAGAAACTAGAGATATGTTGTGAAATAAAAGTTGGAGAGAAACATACTAATCAGAAGAGAATGTGAGAAATAACAATATAAAGAGACAAAGTCTTGAGGTAGGAAACATAAAGGTAGACGTGAATACTGATACATTAGTAACTCTATGAAGGTGAGATGTAAAAGAAGAGAGAAATAAAAGAACAATATTGTATCAGAATACAAGAGAAATTTTGGAGAAAGAATTTTGTCTGATCAGATCTGCACTATTCTTTCTCATAATTCACTGATTCCTTTTCATGCAGTTGCTTGCAGAAAAACTGTTTTTTTTTTGTTGTTTTTTGTTTTTGTTTTTGAAACACATCACTGAGACCATTTATGATTATTTTAGCAATGTCCAGCTTTTTGGTGGAGCCCAGATATATGTCCAGAAAGAACCACCAGCGCACAGCAAGTCAGCTGGAAAACCTCACATTAAGTCCTTTGCTCCTAACGGGACTCATCCCATGCGGTGAGAGGCTAAGCAATCAGAGAAGTTTCAAATCGGCGACTCTTCAACTACGCCACAGGCGCCCCAGGCTAAAAAACTAATAAGATGTTTTTTTAATTATTAAATTCATAATGACAAGGTTTAATATGGATAGATGGAGAGAAGGGATGGGTCTAGATAGGCATGTTACCGACAAGATGACAGACACAGACAGGGAAGAAAAATCAGTTGGCTTCTTGCATCAATAAGAGCTATGGAAAGATGGGAAGTATGCAAGTTTGATAGTCTGGTGTGTTTACTTTCCCATCATCATTCTTTAGTCTAACAGAGACAAATCAGTTTGGAGATATTATGGAAAGAAATAAGAAATAAACAGTTTAACCTAAATCATACAAATATTTGTCACAATTTGTTTGGTTAAACAGACATCATTTCTTCATAGAAATAGAGACTGTGTTACTTAAACAATTTGTATATTTCATAATTTGACTTAACTGATTTAGCAACAAACAGTTACCCAGTCATGGTTTCCCAACCTTTCATAATGTCTCGGCCTGTTAAGCTCTAATTGAAAAGGCTGATGAAAACCGTGTAGATCCAGATCAGCATGCTGGAACTGTCTAATATGTATCCATACCATCTGCTGCTCAGTCACATGTCTTGTGACCTTCGTGATCTTTGTGTGCTTCGGTTAAAAAATATCTATTAATTGTTTTGTATAAAAAGTTAACCTGAAAACTCTCTATCTTTAATCATTGTTCCTTAGAAGGTATTGATTTAATCCTTTAAAGGTTGTGGCTTATAAAATACAACACTTATACATGTAACCAATACTAAAGCAAAATGATCCTCTAAAGTTAAAATTATGGTTGAGTAGTATTAAAAAATCCATGAAAAATACACCCACTGGGATGTGTTCTTTTTGTTCATCCAACCTCTTTTTTAAATTTTCTATATACCTTACACTTCAATTAATACTGCAAACTTTAGATATTAATACATACTGAAAACTTTTCACTGCAGCTTAATGCAGTCACAAACCTATATGGCAGAGACACAAAACCACTTGTAAATACAAGTCTGAAAAAGAGGGCCCTATATCGCTCACCTAAGTGCGATAGACATTAAGCCCAAGTGGCTATGCACTTTGATGGATAAGAATGCTTTGAATAATCTTGATACAAGGCCACCAAGGATCACATAAATCAAAGCTCTAGCTCTTGTTGTTTTTTGATGGATCAACATTTTTTAAACAATTCTGATACAATGTCACCTAAAAAACAATATCAAGGCTCTCGTGTTTGTAGTTTCCGACAAGAAGATTTTCTAAGTTTTCCTTAATAACCATATATGGAAAATGACCATGCCCCTGGTGGCCATGTTTTTTGAAGGATCAGAATTCTTTGAGCAATCTTGATATGGAGCCACCCAAGTTCAACAAGCATGTTAAATATCAAGGCATCAGTGCTTGTAGTTTTTGACAAGAAGATTTTCCTCTATAGCCATTTATGGAAAATGGCCACCCCCCCTGGTGGATGTTTTTTTTGGTGGATCAGAATTATGTGAATAATCTTCATACACACCCCCACTCCAAAGAACATGTTCACCAAATATCAAGGCTCTAGCTCTTCCATTTCTGACAAGAAAATTTCCTAAGTTTTCATTTATAGCCATAAATTGGAAAATAATAATGAAAAAGTTATCAAGCCTCCAGTCAGCAGCTAGAAAAGCTGATTAATTTACAAAGCCAACACTCTACTGATGTGACTACTGAGCAATGTGTTGCATGAAGCAGGTTTGTTCATATGAAATCTTCATGTTTACCTTATCCACAAACTAACAATTGCATGTATAAACAGCATCTCTGAATGGCATACCTTTGGTTAAAATCTATAATCATTCATATTTGTAAATAAAAAACCCCAACCTAGTTTCAGAGTTAAGTCAACTTCAGAGTGCTTCAGTTACCCTAAAGAGCTGAGAAACTTATCAGTTCAATGAAAAAAAGGCGTCAGAAAAGAGATTAAAAAATATCTTTTCTGCTGATGAGTATTTTTCTCTTAAACTTTGTGATTTGTGATTTGCCGGCATTTTTGCCGATACAATGCAGCGACATTTCTATCATTATAGCACAGGGGCACTTATGAGGTGCCCAAGGACTGAACCCGTCCGGTCCAACAAACTGACACCGATGTATCAGGCGTAATGCTGTTCCCTTAGCCCTGAGTGTAAGAAGGGAAGTCACTACTATCAAATTTAAAGTCTTTGGTTTGACCTGGCCTGGGTTTGAAACCACGACCTCCTGATCCGCAAGCCGACACTCTACCACTTGAGCTACTGCGGACGGTTTAATCAGTTTACTGACAGTACTTCTGTTAGTTGTTGTATTCTCTTCTTTTTTAAATGTCTGTGTACACAATCATCTGTCAATCATTATCCCTAATAAGGAACAAATTGGCAATTCAGAGGCACTATATATTTGCCACTAAAGCCGAGGGTCAGTGATTACCCTGACGATGCTAGTTTGATAACCAAAACTAGATCTTAAGTTATTTCCTCACTATATGGACAGTAAGCAGTATTGGTTATGACTCAGCAGCCAATGAAACAGATCCAGATCGATCTGCTCCCACTGGCGGCCAGATGATCAGAATCTTCACTATTTACCTAAGCCAGATCAATCAGTGTTAAGTAGGTAAAGAGAAAATATCAGACAATCTTGCCCTGCAATAAAGACCATGATTAGCCAAAATTGTGTCCATAAATTGTCTCACAAATCAGCTGCTAACCTTGAATAAGTTACATGTGTAAATAGCCATTATCATTCTTCATTTATCTACAGGTTATGTCCATGCTGGAACATTTGAACATTCGTGCTTGGCAGACTAAGGGTAAATTTTATGTCTGATATAAGGCTACAGCCAAATATAACTGTATATAAGCCTCCAGTCTCATATGTTGTCAAACTGAAGATGGAAATAATAAAAGAAACTGAATAAGACAATAATTAACTATTAAAGATGGTATCCAACAGTTTGCCTATATCTAACACATTTAACACTATATCTAACACATTTAACAATCTCTTACTCCCGTTCTGAGGAGCTTATTATGCATATTTGCTGCATTCATGTATACTTTAAGAACAGAACAGAACAGAACAGTGTTTAATTTGTCTCAACTTGTACATAGTACATAGTTGCAAGATAATTATAATCAATGTTATTGTCAATGATCATCAATTCTTCTTAAAACCATGAACAAAACACAGACACAAATGCATACACGCATGCTGGCTCACTAATACTTACACACGTAGTCAATCGCACTTATCAAAATGGAAAAGATACAGTATTTGGAAACATGCAATAGTTACAATACATAGGAGTTTATTATAATTTTATCAAATATAAATACTTTGTATTTTCCGTTATTAAATCCAATATTCCAGAAAGAAAAAAAAAGAAAAAAAGAATATTTTAATCAAGATGAACTTATTGTGTGAGAATAACGCTGTTCTTTTGATATTCTAAAGCTTCTTTATTTTGTAATGTTTATCAATATTTCTTTTTTATCAGAATTTAACATCTCACAAAATGTAATAAACTTCTATTTAAAAAATGTTTTCTGATTTCAATATAAGATTTTCATGATATGATATTCATCCTCAATATCGTTTTTATCACAAAGTATACAATATCTAAGGTTTCTGTCAATTCTGTTTCTGCCACATCGTCCAGACTCAATTTTTAAAGGATGTGATGATAAGCGCAATTTAGCGAGGAAATTCTTTTGGCACTATATCAAGGTAATTTTCAAAGATAAAAACTGTTTTAAAGTGTTTGTATGAAAATAATACACTGCTAAGTAAAAGCTGTATATAACATTCCCTCAATTGTTAGACAATACAAATACAGCAAGTTAAATGTTCACTATTTCCAGTTCTATACACTAGCAAGAAGGGGATTTCAGCCAAAATTAGATATCAATGTCAGAACTAATTACCAGGGTGATCATGTAACATGACCTTAAAAGTAAGTGGTAACATGGTTTTATTTGTTTTAAAAATAACTTATTGTTCAGAGTGGCTTGGATGGGAAATATGTTTTTTGAAAAAGCAAGTGGGCTGTTAAGCTTTACTTTTCACATGAATGTAGAGCACAAATAAATATTATTTCGTGGGAATTTTTTAGGTAACAATAATTCATTTGCATGCATGAGAGAAACAACACTTTGTCAAATCAGTCAGATCTCATAGAGAAAGAGACAAAAGTCACAAACACACGGAAGGGAAGATGTTGCCACTATCATGTCCTGCCGTTTTAGTGCATACAATAAGGCAATAAAACCTGGTACCTTCAATCTATAATCAAGGCAAATTAACAGCCAGTTGCTGTTTTGACTGAGCTAATAAAGCCATTGGCACATTGCTTCCCTACTCTATCTTGGTACAATATATTAATTAAATAAACTTTGATGGATTTTTATCAATAGTTCCCTGAGGACATGATGTGGCAACAAATAAAATAATGATATTTGCTTCATTCAGGATGTGCTATTTTCCCATGCACAGTGGAAATGGTGTTGAGTCCCATGGACTATGATAATAATGTAACGTAACAATTCAATACAACATTGCATAATCTCTGTTTACTGTTATGGAAAGAAGATTAAATGTAAAAAATATAAAATAAACAGAAGAAATCTTGGAGATAAAGCTAAAGAAATGCCAATCAAAACTAGCAGTCACGTATTGATAGATTAATCAAGCTATTGTATTTCTTAGCTAAGATTTTACAAGGTATTGAAAAAAAACAGATATATAAGGGCACCTTGGTAGCATGATTGCATTCTGTCATCTTTTCACCTTCTTAGTGCAGTTGCCATTGGCTATGGCAAAATCTGCTTGGAGCTGTCGGATCATGATCAACATTGTTTGCAGCTAAGTATCCTGCCATTGAGTATATGTTACCTTTTTGTTTGATACAAGACTTGTTTGTTTGGTCTATCGTCCCACCAACAGTATTTCAGTTATCTGTAGATGGTGTCCACTTGAAGCAGATATAGTGCTGCCTTCACTATGTATAGCATGACAGGAACACCTGGCATGATATCACACCCAGTCATATTAAAGACTAAATGTCTCGGCATTCTATACATAGCGTGACGTCACTACGTTTAAGTCATCTCTATACTACGACTCATAACTCACCCAAAATTTGAGATTTGTGCCTACATAAAATATAGTTCCACGTAGGAAATACGTTCGATTATAATATTCATTGAATTAAGATAAATGACTAAACAACCATATTCTAAGGCCTTATTTTATGTCCAGAAACTTTTAAAGTCTTGATATTTATAGATAAATGGAAAAAAATACGATGAGCAAGTTTTGCTACTTTCGCTTTCGTTAAACAATAATATGTCCATTATACATAGCGTGTGACGTCACTACGTTAAAGTCTGGAACGTTTACAAATCTTAGTTCAAAATTTTTGCACGATACATATTTTAACTATTAGAATGTATAAAAAAATGCCAAAATAATCTGTTGTATACCTCTTCGTACTTGTTTTGTTCATTTTAGTAACCACTTCCGTATTCATAACAGCCATGTTGAAGAACTTCTTTACCCACAATACACCAAGTGCAATCACAGAGGTCATTTTGACCGTGTGTTGACACAACGAATGTCTCGGTGACACCTCGTATCAGCTGGAAAACCTTTCCACAATAAGTATTTTTCCCTGACCAGGACTCATACCAAGGCGGTGAGAGACTTACAAGTCAGAGAAGTAACAAGTCAGCGACATAGTATCCCTACACAAACGGCTGCCTTTCAGTGATGTTGGAAAATAACTCTAAAATTAGTGTGGGCCATTAACAAATGAATCATGCTGTATATGGTTATGTTAATCAAGAACTTTGTCAGCTAACTATAGCAAGGCTTGGCAAAATAAATATATATTGACACATGTTGAATCAATGTTCAGAGTGCGCTGCCTATGGTCAACACACATTCTTTTGTAAAATAATGGCAAATTTGAACATACAAGCTTATATGTATATCAATAAGTAAATACAAGAAAGCTGAGGAAAATCTATCAAATGTATTTTATGCATGGAAACAGAGTGCTGTAAATGTGGATTTATACTCTAGGTAACTGACAGTTTGTAACGGACTAGTTACCCCCATTTAGTCCCTGCATGTATGTCACAATGTTGTGACAAATGTAAAACCTTAAAATTCCATGCAAGCTACTAACCTGGCTCCATGCTGAATAGGGCGCTTTCTAATCTAAATCTACACTTTATGACAAAGCCTGGCTCCATGCTGAATAGAACAGGATTTAATCACCAAGGCTGTTGCTGAAGGCAATCCTATCATGTGAGACAATTCACAGCCTGGTGTTTACAGGGAAGGTCACTGCTTCATTAAATGGACTTTATTACAACAACACACCTATAAATGGTAAAAGTAGACGGCTTTATTACTTGCAGGAATAATCTTTACATGTACCTTAAAAATAAATAACACTTATATAACTTGATTAAGACAGCTTGTTGTTGCTGAATTTCACAACAGGATTGCAAATACAACATTTCATGAAAAAAATGTCCCTGCTTTTGTTATTGATGGGTGTTAAATTCTTATCATTGTAATCTGTTGCAGGAGAGCCAGCAAAATGTTGGTGGTTCTACTGAAACTATGGTTTAACGTCTCCAGCCATCATAAAAGCAGCTCTGTTAACTTTGTCAGGACTGTCCAATAACACAACCAATTATTCTTTAAGACTGTCTGTAACCTATTAACTTCCAGTTTGCTAACAGTATTCAATGGTAAATGCTGCTGCTTGACAATCATGATCGAATAGTGCAGATGTAGATCAGACAGCGCTTGGTTTTATTTACAAATAACATTTCGTGCAAGTATGAAATGTTTGTCTTAACTCAACAATTCATGCAAGTATGACATGGTTGTCTTAACAATTCATGCAAGTATGAAATGATTGTCTTATCTCAAGTTCATGCAAGTATGACATGGTTGTCTTAACAATTCATGCAAGTATGAAATGATTGACGTAACTAGAAAATTCATGCAAGTATAAAATGATTGTTCTAACTCAACAATTCATACAAGTATGACATGGTTGTCTTAACAGTTCATGCAAGTATGAAATGATTGTCTTATCTAAACAATTCATGCAAGTATGACATGGTTGTCTTAACAGTTCATGCAAGTATGAAATGATTGTCCTAACTCAACAATTAATGCAAGTATGACATGGTTGTCTTAACAGTTCATGCAAGTATGAAATGATTGTCTTAACTCAACAATTCATGCAAGTATGAAATGATTGACGTAACTAAAAAAATTCATGCAAGTATGAAATGATTGTCTTATCTCAACAATTCATGCAAGTATGAAATGATTGTCTTAACTCAACAATTCATGCAAGTATGAAATGATTGACTTAACTCAACAATTCATGCAGGTATGAAATGATGGTCTTAACAGAACAATTCATGCAGGTATGAAATGATGGTCTTAACTAGTAGCTTGATACACACACACTTATATGACTGGCAAAAAGTCCCATGCTGGGAGCTGTCTGATCAAGATCTACTTTATATGCCCGTAAGTCTCTTGCAATATTTCTAGGTGGCTTGATATGCAGAAGTTACAAGGTAATTTGGAGTTAAAATGGTTTATTAACAAATGTAGCAAGCTAAGGGTTAAAAAAAAACAAAAAAAACATTTCTTTGACGACATGATATATACCTATGAGCATGGCATGATCTGTTTCCGTTGTTTAGCTTTCACTCAAGTATGTCAATATTGACTTCTCATCAACTGATAAAAATTTCACCAAACTAAACTCTGAACCCGCTATGCACCAATTGTCCGGGTGTAGGTAAAAAAAGCACAGATTCAGAACAGCAAGCTAGCAGGGAGCTGTCTGTCCAGGATCAGCACAATTTGCTGCTGAATCTACAGCAGTATATATGCAGCATTGCTTGGAGTTGTAAGAAAAGGACTTTGAGGAAGTATGGCAATGGGTTATTAACAAATTGTAACAGGATAAGGGTTAAGTGTTCTTATGTTTATTTAGCAACTCAGAGCTAGACTTGCCGTTATCTGTAATGACACAACATTTTTGGATTACATCATGGAATTTCATGTATACCTGCATTCGAACTGATCTTCCATAATAAGAGCAACATTGAAAGCTTTTATTTTTAGATTATAAGGAAAAAAATGATAAATAACTAATTAAAATTTTTTAGATATTATTTCATTTCTTCATTTTTTATTACAATAAATTTATTATGTCTTTAATTAAATCAGATATTGAAAGATATTCAGAGATTTGTAAACGTATAATTTGGTTCAAACCAATGATGAAGCTAAATGTCCCAGCACACAATCAACTACATCTTGAAGAATTCCCTTGATGTTTAATGGTAATAAAAACCTTTTGAAAATGTCTGTGTCAATCAATTCAATGTAGCCTTGCAACTAGAAAAAACAATATCTAACTCACCTTCTTTTCAGCAAAATTGTGTAGACCGTCTTATCTCAGTTTATATTTAAAAAAAATATAACTATATTTAAAGATTGAATTGCATTATTTTTCAAACAATCAATTCCAATGAAAAACAACATGGTTGAAAAGTTTCAAATACTAATTGAAAAGTTTCAAATACTTATAAGTATTAGAAACTTTTAAAAGGTTTGGAGAAAAAACAAAGGGGAAGTAACTCTTTGCATACTGAGGGCAATTTGAATGGACTAGTATATGTCCAAAGCCCACTACTAAACATTATCTGGATTTACCTTCACTAGCAAGTATTACACTTATTCCTTCATAACCAAATCTTACACCAATTTCTTCACAACCAAAGTCGTGCACCAATTCCTTTACAACCAAGACTTACACCAATTTCTTCACAACCAAGTCTTACACTAATTCCAGGAAGGTTCTCTTTCTGCAACCACTACAAGTAGAGCCAGTGTTACATTTCACTCCACACAGCACGAGTCAACCTATAGCCTATGTTTTTATGACAGATATACCGTTACAAGCCATCGAGACAAGCGGCATCATTTCTTCTACAAAGCACATATTGATTGGACTTCTGTCTCTCTGATACCATTCTACTCTACACCAACTGCAGGTCAGCTGCTGATGTCGCTGCTGCTGCTGCAGCTACTAGCACTGACTTACCAATAATACTTCACCTTCCTAATATCAAGATTTCACTACGCTTCATTTATCTGCAAAGTACAAGGATTTTTTGACAATAAGTAAAATAAACAATACCAACAAAACTTTTAGACAATCTGGCTTACATTCCATAAATGACTACTTTTTTTCAACTTATAAGCATAATTTCAAATTAACTATCACAGACTGAATTTGCATAGTCAGCCAGCTGGTTTTAGAACATATATAGAAATCACTTTAGGCAGAAGTGAAACAATTGACACTTGACAACTAGCAAACAACAATGGCATATATAAATGAAACAAAATTCAAATAGTTTTTTTTATGTAATATTAAACTGTATAAGTCAATATGCAAGCTGTGTTTTTGACATCACTAAACGGAAGAAAAAAACAACAAAAAAACTAACAACCAAAGAGACAATGCCTTAATTGACAATTATACTAGATGGATATACATGTTTACTGTTTAACAACATATGAAAGGAAACTTTCACTTAAGCAGCACTTTTATCAGTCTAAACTCTTGATGTTACAATGACATAATATTTAATGACCCCTTGAATAATAGTGTTTTTATCATTACATTTGGAACCAAACTAACATCCAGTTGTGGAACTACCCTTTTATTTGCTTGAGCTATACCACTACCATTTTTTATGACTAAGGTCACGGCCCCAGGTTCGAACCTGAGTGTTCCTGTACCTAAAGCCGATGCTCTATCGATTGAGCTACCAGGCCCAAGGATCAGGAATTGTTTGTTTGATATAAACAAACTGTATTTGTATTTTGCGTTTTACGGCGCCAATAAATGATAGGTCATATGGCACTGAATATCATAAAGTTTAACCAGAAAAGGGTATAATCAGGTTAAAATTAAAATACGTGAGAAACAACTTGCAAATTTCAGTGACCTCTGTCTATTACTTTTTATTTCCTGCAATTCAAAGAAGAAAAAGTGACTGTGAGGTAAGAAGAATAATGTTACCTCCCTAACGACACTTTATCAATGCTAACAAATATGTATTAGCCGGCATTTTTCCGATATTGTGCAGCATCAATTCTATCATTATAGCACAGGGGCACTTATGAGGTGCCCTGGCACTGAACCTGGCCGGTCTATTATACTGACACCGACGAGTCAGGCGTAATGCTGTCCCCTTAGCCCCGAGCGTTAGGAGGGAAGCCACTACTACCAACTTTAAAGACTCTGATTTGACCTGGCCGAGGTTTGAACCCACGACCTCCCGATCCACAAGCCGACGCTCTACTACCTGAGCTATTGTGGCCGGTGCTAACAAATATGTATTCCTTCTTTATAGTCGACAGATACTGCAGAACTGACAATACAGTATGCTTTAGAAGCTCTGATATGAGCAGCAAACTTGCAACAAGTTTCAGATTTTATATTTCATAGCTAATGCTTCGATTAGCAAAATCCATTGTTGGCTATACATGTAGATTAAACTGTGTTGTTGCATAAAGACAATTAAATAATTTTCCTGGTGAGATCTTAGCACAAACCAGGAATACATGCAAATTGCTACATTTACCTTGAAAGGAAAAGGTGGTATCCAACAGTTTGCCTGTCCAGTATATGTAACAATATCTAAGCCCTGTTCAGGGTATTTGTGCATAATTTCTGTAGAAAAAGGTCATACTTTAGTTCCAGCAAATTTTCAACAGTATCTCATTTTCGGGCAGTAAAAGTGGTTAATGAACAACTAAAATGATCATTCTTTTCAAATCTATAAATAAGAATGATTTGGATTTCTGCTAAAAATACACATCGACGTCACAGCGGATGACATGGATGAGCTAAAACATCAGTGGTCAAGTAGTTATCGATATTTGAAAATAGCTAATCGTTCAGATAGGAAATACTTGTTTGTAATGTTTGTAATGACGATTGTGGAGTTATGGTACACTGTAAAGACAGGCGTAGGACATCAAAAAACAGCATTTTGCAAGGACTGTTCAGGTAACAATAGTTTATTAAGATGTTTAATGAAAATAATTTTGGTCCAAACTGTCAGATATCACCTTTAAGCTTTACAAAGAATAACCAATTACAAAATTTAAGCAAGTTCCGAAAAAAAATACATCAATCCTCATGCAACATTAATTTATAATCCATTTTAGTCTTCCTACATCTACATGCAAATGTAACTAGACATTTTGCTAGAAAAGACAGTAAGCACCAAATGGTGCAGATCCTGACCAGATAGCTATCCGAAGGAACTGGCTGATTTGGATCTTCATCATTTGCCAAATCGTCAAGACACCCATGACCGATCATTTCCGTTACTTTCCATTCATCTCCTGTGGGATATTTAGTTCACTTGTCTGGTAATGGTATTTCATTGGTCACTTCATAATCCAATGAAGATTTCAGTCCAATGATAAAGCTCATTTCTTTCGATTGTGGCATATTGTTATACTTTTAGTCTCCATGCTAAAGAGTATGGATTGTGTAAGCAGTATTACGATTGGCCAATTCTTGTTCTATTGAGTTCGAAAAAACAACAAAAAGTTCACTAATAAACCCACAGTCGACAAATGTAGTAAAACAGAATAGTCGAGTGTGGGTATCCGACGATGAATTTGCCACAGCCTGACTAGTTTGAGCTTAGCATGCTATCAGGTTGGTTTTTCGAAGTCTTCTCTTATAACAAACTAACTACTAGGTAAGACGGTTAAATGATCAGAAAATTTACAAGTACAGACAGTATATCAATCCTGGATAGTTAAACTGTCTGAGAAAACATACCTCGTTATTTTCTGCAGAAAAAGGTGCTGTAAAGATGCATCTATATTACATGTACCACAAGTTGACTGTTGTTTCTGTTCTCAATTCAGTCTTGTTTCTATGAAAAAATTGCATTGTGTCAATGAGAAACAAGTTCATACTAATTATACACAGCCAAAATAAAATTATTTGTAAATGTTGTAAGCAGTGTTTTTTAAACCCAAAAGTTTGATTTTAGTAAATAAATCTATATAGTCATGTCTAAGAACTTTAACCACATAACCTAGAAAAACTTAATCATTTATTATTATATATATATAAACTAAGAACATGAATCACATTGTTTCTGTTGAAGGATGGTTGGTTTCTTACAGTTTGTTAGTAAATCAACCAATCAATATCTGCAGTTAATAGTAAATCAACCAATCAATATCAGCAGTTAATAGTAAATCAACCAATCAATATCAGCATTCACTAGTACTTATCCCTTGATTATTATCAGTTAGCCCTTTCATTCATAATGTATATAAATGATTACATCGCACCAACACATTTACGATCATATTGGCAACATCCCGCTATAATTGGCAGAGGAAAACCCCAGACTTATGCCTGGGTAGAACCACAAGTTAGCTGGAAAATCTCCAATACTGCCCACACTAGTTAGCTATAAAGGAAAAAGAATGTCCCTGCAAAAATAAGTGTGAATTCTCAACTTTCAATTTTATGAGCAAAGGTATAATTGAAGGGATCAAAAAACAAGACTGGCTGACAATCTTCCCAAAGTTCAGTGCAGGAGTGTAGGTTCACTAGGTATTTATACTGCATATTATACTGGATACTATCATCACTCCATACTTTCCTGCTGAGATTGGGCTGCCATATTCTTGTGCAAAGGGTTTATTAATTTAAGCAGTTTTGTACTATAAACCTATTATCATCTAATTATAAAATGATTAGCATATTAACTATAAAGCATGCCTATCACAACTGGCACTTTAATCTTTTATGCAAGCTTTATACCATTTGTATTTCTTTTGTTTTGGTTTTGAAATACAGTGCAGTGACCAAATATGACCTTTAGAGCTACATCCAGTTATTTTGGTGATGGAAGATCACAAACAAATGTCTAGGTAAAACAGCCATTGTACAGCAGGTCAGCTGTAAGACCTTCCCACATTAAGTCCTTCCTCAAAAGGGACTTCAACCCACCAGTGAAAGGCTTAGTGGTCAGTGGAGTTACTAACTGGTGACTCTACCACTACGATAAAGGTGACCCCTGTCAGCAATGCCAAAGTATCTGTTTTGTTGTTTTTGAGATATGTGTTGAACACAGCTCCAAAAATTCTAGAAAGACAGCTTACTAAAATAGTAAACTGTTGTTCTAAAATACTTTTTTGTTTTGTTATGGTTTTTTTTTTACTTTGAACCGACACAATCACCGTCATACTAGCAACGTCCAGCTAATTATTGGTGACGGAATACCCCATATTCATGCCCGGGTTGAACAACCGGCACACTGCGCGCAGGTTAGCGGGACACCTCCCAATATGAAAGTTCTTGTCCGCCCTGGACGTGAACCCATGCAGCGAGGGGCTGAGACAAAATACTCTTTTATCAATAATGAGCAAAGTTTTGTGTTAGGTGCTTTGGGAATTCAATCATGATGAGGGCAGCACAATTTCTACTTAAAGTAAAACTATTAATAATAAAAAAAAAAAAATCCAAAATGAAAAGAGGGTTGTTTTTTCTACTAACACAGTCAAAGGATAAAATGGTCTGCAGTCAATGACCTAAGAGATAATAACTGTTTATGCTAAAGCAAATAGTTTTGCTCCAAATGGGTCAGTTATTAGCTATTAGCCTATGTAGCATGAATCAGGATAGTTTGAGCATGTCCACTCAGCCAATAATCTACAAATAACACTATGGCTTAACTACACCATCCCAGTGCTGACCTTCTTCTTCAATGATTATAACCCTTATCCTGCTAAAATACTCAGGATCTAAGTTACTTGCTTACAACTTCTTGCAAAGGTAACTGAACATACTACAATGAACTCAATAGCAAATAATACAAATCCTGGGTATACAGTTTCCATGGTTAGGGAGGGGGTGGGGGCTGGGGTCAGGTCATATTCATGTGGACTTGAACAATCTGTTATTAGACAGCTAACAGTGAACACGGGTCCATCCTATTATCACTGGCAAGGTGTGTTGTGGGTGATTAGCATGTATCGCTAGCCCTGAAGACAAACACTAACCATACCTGACCATCATATATAACAGGTGACCACCACTAAAGACCACAGATGCACAGGTGTGCTGGACAGCTCATTCTAAGGTCAGATAGGTCAGCAATCACCATACAGCCTATTCTTAATAAGTTGTTACAAAATAAATGTAAAATTAACAAAAATCTAAAATCTTGCTAATTGTACATAAGTCTGTAGCAATATTACAGACAAGCTTTGCATGTCATTGTTTTTCATTCACTGACAATTTATTATCCAAATTTTTGTGGAATGTGAGCATTTTATTTATGGAATATTAACAATTTTAAATGAAATATTAACATTTCTATTATGGAATATTAACAATAAATTATTTTACATTTTTTATAAAATAACAAAAAAATATGGAATATTAGCACTTTATATTAAAATTCATTGTGGAACACAAACATTTTTTTTTAAAATATTTTTATGGAATGCTTACGACTTATTAAAGGAAATCAACAAAAGCAGTCTAAGGATTAAAATAATCTTAATTCACTTTTGCCCATCTTGAAGACTCAATTACCATTCATCGCCATTCATCTCATGTCTCAGTGAATCTATTTAGCCACAGACATCCCTACATGCTACATTTAACTTTTAATGTTGTTTTTGCTAAAAAGAGCATGAACAAACCTGCAACAAATAATGCAGGTAATGCAGATCCTGCTCACCTACCTTTTTAGGCAGAGGCTTTCTTATCTGAGGTGCCACTGTATGCCTTGACCTGATCACACTATGGTGAAGTTTAAAAAAAAAGGTTATCAATAATTAACTGTTTTTTAACACTGTAAGAATGTTGAGACAAAATTTTATATCACTGTAAGGATGTCGAGACAAAACGAACACTGAATAGTAAATAAAACTGCTATTTCATACCAAAGATGTGAATTTTCATATCAACATAAGTATGCATAATGTTTGAATTATATTATAAGATGGTTAGTATGGCTTACTGAATTATATTGTTTGTTTATTGGGTTTATTGTCCCACCAACAGTATTTCAGTTATCTGGAGATGGTGTCCACTTGAAGCAGATAAAGTGCTTCCTTCACTGTGTATAGCATGCCGTGAACACCTGGCATGACACCACACCCAGTCACATTATCCTGACACTGGGCCAACCAGTCGTGGAACTACCCTTATATTTGCTTGAGCGTTAGCAAGGGAGCTATACCACTACCATTTTTAATGACTTTGGTATGTTGCAGCCCGGGATTGAACCCAGGGCCTCCCGTACCTGGAGCAGACGCTCTACGGATTGTGCTACCAGGTCTGGTGAATTATATTGTATAATGATTACTATGGCTAATTGAATTATATTGATTAATGATAAGTATGGCTAACTGAATTAGTATGGCTAACTGAATTGGTATGGCTAACTGAATTAGTATGTCTAACTGAATCATATTATATAATGATTAGTATGGCTGAATTATATTGCATAATGATTAGTATGGCTAACTGAATTAGTATGGCTAACTGAATTAGTATGGCTAACTGAATTGGTATGGCTAACTGAATTAGTATGGCTAACTGAATTATATTGTATAATGATTAGTATGGCTGAATTTTATTGCATAATGATAAGTATGGCTAACTGAATTAGTATGTCTAACTGAATCATATTATATAATGATTAGTATGGCTGAATTATATTGCATAATGATTAGTATGGCTAACTGAATTAGTATGGCTAACTGAATTAGTATGGCTAACTGAATTGGTATGGCTAACTGAATTAGTATGGCTAACTGAATTATATTGTATAATGATTAGTATGGCTAAATGAATTGTATTGTATGATGATTGGTATGTCTAATTATAATCCATAATCTAAATGATTATTATAATATTGATTATTAATTTTCCCTTTCCTGCATGTATACACCATTTTAGGCCTTTACAAAAAAAAAAAAAAAAAAATATATGACAAAGTCCTATGAGTATTGCAACATATATCAAACTCCGAAAAGGCACAGAACAAAGGTATTTCACATGCAAGCCAAGCGAAAAGTAAGAACAAATTTGTGATGAGTCATTTAACGAAAAGAGCAAACCCGACAGTTACCGCCTTGGAACGGTCAGTCGGCAATATGGACCGACTGGGGTGCTTAAACCGGTTTTACAGAGCTCTAACCTTGCACTTCCTGACGAGTTTCTCAAATCCAAGCAACGAAAAGAAAAACATCTATTTGAAAACAAAATGTCTATGCGCTGATATTTTCTAGACGTTATAACGAAAGTAGTGACGTCATTGAAAAATAATGTCCACACAGTGTTCAGAAAAGGAATATGATAGTATTTCGATTTGAAAAACAACACAAAAATGGTTGACCACAAATAAAACCAACCCTCCGAACCATAAACAAACATGACCAGAGACGAATAAATGGCTGTAGCATCCTGTTCATGTGAAGATGGAATTGAGGAACCAAAGTTCAATGTCCATTAAAGGAAATACACTTAACAATCCTTATAGGATGAATTAAATGACAACAGAGATTACATGCACGGGGAGATTTTTTACGACCGCCACACTGCACAAGTAACATTGTTGTGATCAAACCATTCACAATCATTAACAGAAACTGCATGTCTAAGGGTTTATCAGTAGACTGATTCAGCCTTAAATCTATTATTGCAGGTTGAACATTCATTTATTAAAATTCTTTAATCGCTTTTAAAGAAGAACAACAAAGTCAAGTGAAAAGTCAAAATTATAGATGAATTTTGAACCAAAGGCATAAGTTGTTGAACAGGAAATGCCTAATCTGACATATCAGAACATATATCTATAGCTTGATTTATATCACTAGCTTCAAATGTTTAAATTCCGGTTCTAATTTAAGGTAAACCCAGGAGGTTTAATCAAAAGTGAGAAAAAAAACTGACATTCTGTGTCTTCCTGCTTATGGTGGGGAATGGAAGTTATATGTGATCTATATGAATTTATATAAACAGTGGCACTACATTATCCTGTATTTTCTGCAATATGGGCATCATATTGGGATTAGACAATAGTATTCCTATGCCCATAATGTAATCTTCAATGTTTTCTGACTTCCCTAAGTTGCAGCCAGAATCTGTAGTTTTATGTTACTGACTAATCTATGACTGTGTGTGTAATCAGGAAATTATAAGACTTCAAATTGGTGACAGTATTGCCTGGACTTATGAAATGATTACTAATCTATTATAAACAGGCCCATTGTCTTCTTTGTGTAAATATCCTTATATAAAACAAAGACATCACAGGATACATGTGAAAGATGGTATCCAGACAGTTTGCCTATATCTAATATATGTAACAATATCCAACCTCTGTTTGTGGTATTTGTGCATTATTTCTGCCGAAATATCATACTTTAGTCTAAGCTTTGATGATTTTAACAAAATCTCAATTTTAGGGCAGTAAAACTTGTTAATCAACACTTAAAATGATCATTTGTTTCAAATCTATAAATAAGAATAATTAGGATTCTGCTAAGAATAGTCATAAACGTTACAGCGAACGACAAGGATGAGGTTAAACATAAGTGGTCACATGGTTTTCTTAGTTTAAAAAAGCTAACTGTGTAGCATGGCTCATATAGGAAATACATGTTTGTAATGACTATTGTGGCATTATGGTTCACTTTTTAGACAGGTGTAGGACAGCTAGGAATGACATTTTGCATGATCTGTTCAGATAACTATACTTTATTAAGACGTTTAATGAAAATATTTTTGGTCCAAACTGTCGGATACCACCTTTAAGATGTGACTTGGGAAACACAGACAATGGGTTATAACTATTATAAACATGGTTGAGCAATTCAATCATGAGTTTCTAATACTTCCTTGTGAATATGTCTGTAAAACCTAAATTTGCACAAAGACTTGTCAAGAAAAGCATCATAAACTGACTGATGAGCTTAAGAAAACTGAATCCCTGACTCATTGCATAAGTAGATTTAAAGAGAGGAAGATGCAATAACTTTTTTTTTATGAAAGTGAAGACTTCATGTCTTATTCCCGGCCTCCTGTTAAACTGTCAACAAGAGTCAAACAATCCTAGCAAGCAAGAATTTAAGGTCCCTCCTTAGAATGCAAGGACCTCCCTGAGACACAAACTTGACATTTTTTCTCTAATCCTGTCAACTACAAATTGGTGAGGCTAAGAAAAACAGTATGGATCCAGATCAGCCAGCTTAAGCTGTAAGCTCCCTGATTGAAATCTACACTATTTATTGCTAAAACTAGACATAACTTCTTAAAAATTGTGTAACTAATGCATGACAGCATAAGCAACTTTTTGAAAAAAATGTCCAATAAACAGATGTGGCACAATTAGGGTAAAACTATTCAGCAAAGACAAGGTGCCAACTCCTGTCAAACTTCCTTACTCTTGGTGGGACAATAAACCCAATAAACAAACATTCTACAGACTGCGGCAAACACTTACAAACAGCACCTCTTTAATGTATGTTATACACCCAAATGGCAAATCAAATTGCTTGACCATCATCATGCTACATTTTTTAAATAACACTACTTAATACTTATTAATTTAATTAACAAATGCCTACAAAAAGTTACGGACATATTATGACATACTAGGCCAATATATAAGATAATTAGTATTAGTAAGGTATATATTTTTTTAATTTACATATAACGGTAGTTCTAATGTAACAGAAGGTATTTGAAAAGTGAAATAGCAAAGTACTATGTCAATTGTGTTTATTGCCTGATTTAAAAAGTATAGATTATATCTATCGATAGTTTCCACATCAGTGAAAATCCCTCATCTTGGCAGCCATCTTCAAGGGATTTTCATATGAATTGTATGGAAGGGTAAATTTTATTTTCTTGTAATTTCTTCATTTGTAGTCCGAAAATTCAAAGCTATACACCATTCAAAAGCTCTTGAAATTCATATTTGTAGAATATAATTTTTCTACAATTGATAAATGCACACAGAATTAATACACAGAAATAAATAAAACTATTGGCTCATACTTAAAACAAAATGAACAGTGTATCATTTTCGGTTGTATTACTTTAACCTTTTAAACTATCAAAATATAGTTTTGATATTTATAATACTTTATAAAAGCTGTTAAATTTTACATAAAATAGACTGATAAATAAAACCACAGTGGTGAGTTTAATACAGCACGTATTTCCTGATTTCGGCCTGCATTAGCTTCTACCCACAAAGATGGCTGCCTTAAACTGTCTTGTCAGTGTCGATGACATCACATGGCAACTATCTATAGATGGGTTGAATGTGTGTCCATTATAACCCTCATATACTTCATATTATTAAGTATGTATTAGGATAAATATTTTTTACAATAATTTTTTTCATTTTTCATGCAATTTAGAAATTATATAACTCCCAACTGCTACAGTTGTACTTATTATAAAAACTGGAAGTCAAAAATAACTAGGTCACATAATAGAAGTGGTCTTATTACATAAAAAGTAACTATTTTGTCTTATATAGGCAGGTATGAACTAAACAATCATCAGATTTGAAGAACTAAAGTAATCTTCTTTTTCAATTTAGACCATACTGCTCTATATAAAAGAGCATTGACAAAACAACTGTTGTTTAGATTAGTAGAAAAATATTTTCCATAGACCGTTACTTTTAAAGTGAATACAAAAACATGTTTATAATTGACTCTGAGCCTGCATAAGTTCCAACTGAACAGGTTTATACAAATAGTAAAGATCCAATTTCCTGCAACGACCTGTACGATCAGGGTTTTTTCAGGCCGTATGTCTTGTTTTCTCATGTAGTTGTTAGCACGTAAATAAGATTTGCATAGTTTGTTTATTGGGTTTATCGTCTCAGCAATGGTATTTCAGTTATCTGGAGATGGTGTCCACTTGAAGCAGATATAGTGCTGCCTTCACTGTGTATAGCATGCCGTGAACACCTGGCATGATACCACACGCAGTCACATTGTCCTGACACTGGGCCAACCAGTCGTGGAACTACTCTTATATTTGCTTGAGTGTTAGCAAGGGAGCTATACCACTACTATTTTTTACAACTTTGGTATTTTTGCTGCCCAGCATCGAACCTGAGGATCCCGTACCAGAAGACAACACTCTACCGATTGCATCACCAGGTCTGGTATGATTCGTATACTGGTAGTTTATAAATGGGTGTAGCAGGATGAGGGTCCAAAGCCTTGCTGGCAGCTGTCCTGAAACTACTCCCTGTATGTTCCATGGTCTGATTCCAGGCTAATGTAATTGATCTTGAACAATCATGATTTCCCGATGGACTACACCCCATCAAGCTTTACACAAATGAACAATCCATCGACACAAATGTACAATCAAGCCACACAATTGTACAATACAGTGACCTACATGTTCAATCTGGAGAAACAAATGTGCAATCCATATATCACATTTACAAGTATACAATCCAGCAACTTAAATGTACAATCCAGGGTACCAAATGTACAATCCTGTGAAACAAACATACAATACTGTGATATAAATGTAAAATCAAGCTACACAAATGTACAATCCAATATCACATTTACAAATGTACAATCCAGCAACTTAAATGTACAATCCAGGCTAACAAATGTACAATCCAATATCACATTTACAAATATACAATCAAGCAACTTAAATGTACAATCCAGGCTAACAAATGTACAATCCAATATCACATTTACAAATATACAATCCAGCAACTTAAATGTACAGTCCAGGCTAACAAATGTACAATCCAATATCACATTTCAAGTATACAATCCAGCAACTTAAATGTACAATCCAGGCTAACAAATGTACAATCCAATATCACATTTACAAATATACAATCCAGCAACTTAAATGTACAATCCAGGCTAACAAATGTACAATCCTGTGAAACAAACATATAATACAATGATATAAATGTACAATCAAGCTACACAAATGTACAATCAAGGGGGAAAAAAAATCCAGGGAATCCAATGACACAATTTTACAATCCAGACTCATAAATGAACAATTTAGCAAAACATGTTCATGTATGGTGCAATTCACTTAAATGTGTTAATATCTAAACATTTAAAAAAAATCATCACTTCATATGGGTCTTTTTTTGTCCATGGGGTATTTTGTAGGAATGTCAACAGGTACTAAAATCAGTGATCATGTAATCAAGCTATTTTCCATTAAGTACTATGTGATTTTCATATCAACCATAATAAATAGGTTTTTGTATTCAATTTCTTTATCAGTTTATTTGATTGTGCTTCTTATTTTGACTTACTGTATATCTTTTAAACATGTTGCATTTATTTGTTGATAAAATACACTATTTCCTACTCTGAGACTTGGTCTAAACTACAAGCAAAACCTGCGGATCTGAGGTAATAGGCTTAGAAAATACTGATAAAAGGAGAGAAGAAATAAACAATAATCATTAAAGGAGAGAAGAAATAAACAATAATCATTAAAGGAGAGAAGAAATAAACATTAAATCATAAAAGGAGAGAAGAAATAAACATCAAATCATAAAAGGTGAGAAGACATAAAGATAAATCATAAAAGGAGAGAAGGAATAAACATTAATTATAAAAGGAGAGAAGGAATAAACATTAATTATAAAAGGAGAGAAGGAATAAACATTAATTATAAAAGGTGAGAAGGAATAAACATTAATTATAAAAGGAGAGAAGGAATAAACATTAAATCATAAAAGGAGAGAAGAATTAAACTTTAAATCATAAAAGGAGAGAAGAAATAAACTTTAAATCATAAAAGGAGAGCAGAAATAAACATTAAATCATAAAAGGAGAGAAGAAATAAACATTAATTATAAAAGGAGAGAAGAAATAAACAATATCGTAAAAGGTGACAAGACATAAACATAAATCATAAAAGGATAGAACAAATAAACTTTAAATCATAAAAGGAGAGAAGAAATAAACATTAATCATAAAAGGAATGAGAAAAGAAAAAAAACCAATAAATCATAAAAAATGGGAAGAAATCAACTTTAAATCATAAAAAGAGAGAAGAAATAAACATTAAATTATAAAAGGAGAGAAGAAATGAACATTAAATCATAAAATGGTCTAGTGGTTAAGATGTTGGACTCCAGATCAGAGGGTCCAGTGTTGGAACCCCGACACTGACAATGTGATGTTAATCCATGAGCAAGACTATTTACTGCACATTGCTCCAGGTATACATGCCTGAGTACTGGTTCTACCCAGGAAGTGGACAGTTAAGAGCGATTAATATAAGTTAACACTTTTACCCATTTATATGCCATTTTATGCCCTTGCATAGCATACAGTTATCACTTATCTTAGAATCAGCACAAGTATGGTTTATTTGTAAACTAAACCTGCAACCTATCATTATACTTAAGTGCTTAAAAATGACTTAAAACTGCTTTAACAATAAAAAATCAACAAAGTAAGGAGAAATTTCATAATCCTATACTTTCACTATGAATAAAAGGATTAAAAGAACTTGTTACCCAATCAACTATAAATAAATAGGTTTAAATTAAGTGGTTGTAGAATGAGATTAAGGCATTAGAAGGACAACTTTCCCATATGATGATGATACAACAGCCTCAAAATTAAACAGGCATTCTGGAAACATTTTAAAAGGCATTTCACTTAAAGCAAAGTTTGAAAGTTAATTTTCAATATGAACCTCCTTAATAAAATATAATCCTTGATGTACACTTATAAATCTTGCAGAAAATAACTCGAGTGCAGTTAAAATCTAACATTTAAATAATTATGTGAATGATTTTGTATTCATTTAGTTAGCAGTAAATACAGTGTTTCTGCCTCAAGCTAATGCAGCCAACCCAGGTAGAGTTCAACTGTTTCTAGCCTGACAAACAGTAGTTCTACATTTTTCCATGATTGGATGTGAAATAAAAGGCAGAGTCACACAGTTTTATTTCATAAAGCAGTGCTTGTTTATGAAAGCCCAGCTTGATGCAAATGTGATTATTTGTTGGTTTTATTAATCTTTAAAATTATGGTAATTTACAAACTGAACTGTGGACAGTGCTTTGTGCCACATCAACATGCGTTCAATACATCTCAGGTTTATATTACCTTATATAAAAGGGGCTTTTACAGAAACCTTCCCCTTGAAAAATTACGTTTTTCCCTTAAAAATAACAATTCCCCTCCCATAAATTTAAAAAATTGAGTGTCTATGATAATCTTGTGACACCCGATGCAGGCGCTTATTGTTAGTTATTTCACTTTGACGGGATATTTTTTATTTACACTGTTTGTTTGATAGAAAAACCTTCAGGAAGTGCGAGGTTGGAGCGCTCCACAAACCAGGTTTAAGCATCCCAGTTGGCCCTTTTGTCGACTGACCGTTCCAAGGCGGTAACTGATGGCTTCTCTTTTTGTGTGTTATGTCTTGTTTCTGTGTTTTTGTCACATTTACATTTACCTTGTTTGCCTTTGTCTACAGGTAGATACAATTTAAATATCTGTGAAAATTTTGATAGGACCTTTTCTTATTTACCTATTCAAGAGCAAGTTAAAAAGAGAGATGGCCTTGTAATTAAAATACAAGATGTATAAAAGTTAATGCAAGTTTAACAAGCACATTTTCCCCTTTTGTAATAAAACACCACAAAGTTTTCCCCTTCTCAAAAGCCCATCCTATTTTTCATTTAAAAAACCCCTGTATCTTATGTTGAAATCTATTACAGTAGTCTTGATTATATAGTAAACAATAGTCTTATTGAACCATTGTCCAGCGAGTGTACAAGGTTGTCAGTAACTGAGGCTGCTCAGTCCCATCTGTAAATAACAATACCTCAATGTGGAAGACTGACACTCTAGAACAATGTAATACTGATTACTAATTTAAATTTGCTTTCCTTCCGACGGACGGCCAATACCTCAACAATCAGTACGAGGACACCAGTTTAGCTGGTGGCTGAACCAGGCATCTGGTGTTATAACGGCAGCTGATCTGGGGAGCACAGGAGAGCAAATTATCATAGTCATATAGGGAAAGGTCCAAAATTATGTACACTTTGGCTATAACATTTTCCATTATACCGAACGAAATTAAATATAAACAAATAATAATGGAAATATTTCTAGCATATACATGTGCTTACAACACCATGGCAAAGCCGATAATTCAGTGAGAATTACAAGCTCTGCAAAGAAGTCACCACAATTTACCTGGTATCTACGGTAATGGAACAATTTGGTAACCAAATGCTAACACGTTGCTCACATATGCCAAAAAAGATTTGATTTTCTAAATTTAAACTCAATTTACATTGTGATACTTAAAGACAGCACTTACATGTGTGTTCAACAATGCTCGTCATATTAGCTAAAATATTGCTGAATGGCCATTGTCTTAACCCTTAGCTTGCTACATTTAACACAGACTTATTCTAAGTCATATTCTAACATTGAAATTTAGCAGCAAACAGTATTTCAGTTATCTGGCAGCGGTGTTGAAGCAGATATAGTGCTGCCTTTACTGTGTATAACAGGCCGTGAACACCTGGCATGATGCCACACTCAGTCACATTATCCTGACACTGAGCCATTATTTACTTGAGCATTAGCAAGGAAGCTATACCGCTAAAAAAATTTACGACTTTGGTATGGCCTGGGGTTCAAACCTGAGGCCTCCAGTACTGGGAGCTGACACTCTACAAAAAGTGCTACCAGGTCTGGTGTATAAAGAAAAACTGGTCATACTAAATGGAACATTCTATTTGATGGAAAACTGAGCTGGCAATGTGGACAAAAACCAATACCATGTGGATGCTAGACCCATAACTTGGCAATTGTTTTCCTGTAATTGTCTACAAATTACTTCCATGAGATTTTGTGATCTGAGGTCTAATCTATCAAGCCAATCAGGAATTCACACCAATGCTGGAGAGACTGCCAAGTCGCCATTTGTCAATCAAATGCCCGCTTCCAGACAGGTTCTTTATTATCCTGCCAGTATTCCTCTGTTCACTATAAATCTCGTTATTTTCTAATCAGCTTCTAATTTCTATGATAAAATTAAATCAAAACATTAATTATTTAAGATATAGTTTAAACAAATCTTGCATTTCCATATTGTTGTTGTTTCATAAATAACAACATGATGATTTGAAAATACCTGTTGGTTATTACAATGATTTCAAAACATGTTGGGGAGACAGACTTTTCATTTTTAACCTGTTTACAGCAAACCTATGAAATTTTACCAGAAGAGTTCCATTAAATTACATCTCTGATGGTTATGATTGAATTTTTTGTTTTTGACCCCAGATTTATGTCTATGTAGACCCACAGGCGCATCGCAGGTTAGCTGCTAAAATCTCCCCACATGAAAATTCTCACCCCGACCAAGACTCAAGCTCATGCGATGAGGGGCTAAGGAGTTACATGTCATTCTAACTGCCCAGCCGTTTGCGCCCATGTTATGATGTTGGAGAAAATCAATTTACTGTTAAAAACAGTTTAAAACAATGCTTGTTTGTGGGGTGCCCGGGCATAGCTGTAGTGTCACCGTTCTGTTACTTCTCTGACTGCTTAGGTGACCACTGTGTGGGTTCGAATCCAATTCTGGCGAAGGACTTAATATGGGAAGCTCTTCCAGCTGACTTGCGGTGCGCCAGTAATTCTACCCGGTCATTTGTGTGGAGTTTTCCTCCACCAAAATAGCTGGACGTCACTATAATGAACACAATTGGTAAATGCAATTTATCTCAAAAGCAAAAAACAAAACAATGCCTATTTGAACTTATTATTGTTTCTATATCAGGAAAAAGTACCAAATCTAGAAAAACGCTACTTACTTAAAATGCTTTACTTCTTGGTCAGTTTGGAC
Organism: Sinonovacula constricta; assembly: GCA_007844125.1. Lineage (NCBI taxonomy): Eukaryota > Metazoa > Mollusca > Bivalvia > Cardiida > Solecurtidae > Sinonovacula > Sinonovacula constricta. The sequence continues at coordinate 35,537,890 of CM017561.1, read as the reverse complement.
TTCTATTTCAACAATTTTACAGCAATTTTCCTGTCACATTTGTTATCTATATGCCAATATCATTGCATACTTGCAACAAATACATCAAAATTGTTTTGGGCCTAATCTGATAGTGCTGCTCTAATGTATTAAAATGTCGGTCCAACTAGTTAAAATTTGAGAAAATTTCCCTAAAGTGATATTAAATGGTCTAAATAAACGCCTATTTATAGCTGAATTTTAACTGTTCAGATGCCCAACCATGTATCTGGTTACTGTCACATGTACCAACAATAATGATTAAGCAGAAAAAATGTTCTATAAATATATTGAAGGAAGTTTAACTAATTGTTCATTACTCATACATGTGAACTCTCCTGCTTTTGGAGGGAGACTCCCTCTTTTAAGGTTCAAAATTATTTGTAAACGAACATTGTTTTACATATTTTCTGAAATCTCTCAACTTGAAAATAGATAACTTACTTCTTTATTTATATGAAAATAACAAATCTCCCACTTTGCCAGTGAAAATCTCCCACTTTGGCCTCAGGAAAAGTTCACATGTACAATTACTTTATACAGTCTGAAAATACCTGTTATTGTAAATAACTTTCAGCCTGTTACATTTGTACTAAACCTATATTTAACTCTCTGCCATTTACTTACACCTATATGCCCCAGTAAGTTATAACTACACACATTACTTGAGATTGGGCAGCAGACAGTGCTGGTCCTATCAGACAGTTTACAATGGAAACTGGCTGATCATGGTCTACACTAATTGCCTAACTTTGATTAATTCATGCTTAACTTGTAAAGTTTTATTTATTTTTATTTTTGTTACATTGCACTGACACAATTAATTATGGTCATATTGGTGACGTCCAGCTAATTATTGATGGAGGAAGACCCTAGACTTTATGTCTAACCACACGTGCACCCCAGGTTAGTTGGAAACCGCCTCACATGAATTGTCTCACCCTGACAAGAGACTCGACCCCACATGGTTTGGGGCTGAGTACCATGTTTCAGATATCTTTATGGGCAAGAAAAACACTAATTGATGTGCCTACATGACCACGGTCTACAGTTGATCAAAAGGATGCCCTGTGGATATCAAATTAACCATGATAATGCTAATCAATATCAACTTCATAAAATCCTATTTTTTTATTGTACACACATAAACACCATTATGTACTAAACCAACACAACATCATGTTGTATTCAGTAATGCCAGTTTACCATCCCCCCATCTGTTTCCAGTTTAACACCAAATTGATGTAATTGATTCAACCATACAATATAACCAACATGTCTACATGTGTATAAATGAGGACTACCATCACACACAATTGCCCTATTTGCTAGGCACATTCCTTTTCATGCTACATTTGATGAAGAACAATATTTAATTCTTTGTGATTTGATTACAATTTCATGCAATGATAGTAAGATATGGATATAGAATTAGCAGCAAATAGTACAGATCTAGATATGAAAGCTCCCAATGGAAACTGACTGATCTGGATTAACACTACTTGCCTAAGCTTGCTCAGTTCAATCCTAGCAGGATAAGAGTTCATCATTATGAACTGAAACTTCCCACTTGATCACAACTCAAACACTATTGTAATGCAAACCATATACAAGAAGAACATTGATGCAAAGCATCAAAGATGATGCAAAAAGTATGTATTGTACCAAAAAGAGAAATACGGCAAAAATAAAAATAAACATAAATGTATAGGAAGAAGGTTTAATTGTATATAAGCAGAGTATAATCGAAATTAAACATAATTGACATCATTATCTGACATTGGATTTTTTAAGACATTTTTTTAGATTATTGCTTGATGATGAACCGTATTTCTGATTACTGCTTAGATCCTATCGGTAAACATCCTGGTCACATGAGTGTCCAGTGGTAATCAGCAAACGTGACCACAGTAGAGTCCAAGGGTCATCAATAAATACATACTACAATTCTTAAAACTTTCTACTGCTACAACAATACTGTTGTATGACTGGACCTGATAGTGCAATCAGTATAGTGTCAGCTCAAGGTACAAGAGGCCCAGGGTTCGATCCCGGGCCGCAACGTACCAAAGACATTAAAAATGGTAGGTAGTGGTATAGCTCCCTTGCTAACCCTCAAGCAAACATAAGGGTAGTGCCACAACTGGTTGGCCCGGTGTCATGATAATGTCACTGGGTGTGGTGTCATGCTAGGTGTTCATGGCATGCTATACACAATGAAGGCAGCACTATATCTGCTTCAAGTGGACACCGTCTCCAGATAACAGAAATACTGCTAGTGTGACAATAAACCCAATAAACAAACTATACTGTTGTTATACAATGAACTCAAGACTAATGAAAGCATAATAAGAGGTACACAAGAAGTACAGGTAGCATAGTAAATATAGTTGACTCCTTTTGAGCCCGAAACCGCTTGAGTTCAAGTCCCCGTCAGAGCAAAAAAACTGTCTTTCAGCTACCAGTGGTGCATCGATTGTTTTACCCTGACAGTTGTCTGGGATCTCTCTCCATGAAATAATAGCTGGACACTGCTTAAATGACCACAATTGTGTTGCTGAAATGATTCTCACAATAAAACAAACATATGTTACAGACCAAGGGCTAAAGGTGGTAGCCGAAAGTTTGTCTATATCTAATGTATGTAACAATATCTGACCTCTGTTTGGGGTGTTTGTACATAATTTCTGCAGAAAAAAATCATACTTCAGTCTTTGATGATTTTCATTAGTATCTGAATTTCAGGGCAGTAAATATCATTAAACAATTTTTAAATGTTCATTCTTTTCAAATCTATTAATAGGAATGATTGGGATTCCTGCTAAAAATAGACATCAACATCACAGCTGATGATGTGGTTGCATTAAAACATAAGTGGTCACATGATTGTCTAAGTTTAAAAATAGCTTACTTTGCAGTGTGGCTCAGATGGAAATACGTGTTTAAAATAAATGACGATTGTGACGTTATGGTTCACTTTTCAGACAGGTGTAGGACATCAACAAACCGCATTTTGCGAGATCTGTTCAGGTAACAATGGTTTATTATGTTTAATGAAAATATTTTGGTCTAAACTGTTGGACACCACCTTTAAGGTTGATGTTTTTGTTAACTGTGTTATTTATTTATAATGTTTATTATAATGAAGGCAGCACTATATTCACTTCAGTAAGAAACTGTATCCATTAAGACAGAATCAGTTGGTGGGACACACATCCAATAAGGAATACACCAAACCTCCATCAAACTGACAACCATCTGCCAATCTCCATGTCAGAATTCACATGCTTTCATAACACAGTAACCCCTGCTACTACAAAGAAAGAAAAGTCATAGACATTGATAGTTTTTAAAATGTTCATTACTTAATTTCAACAGCCAGATCTGAGAAATGTTTAAATTATAAAAATAAATTGTTTTGATTTTATTATATTAAAATCCTGTACAACATTATAGTATAAACACTGATATAGATGTGCCTGATTTCTTCTATGGTCACATATGATGCTTTTTGAGACAGCAGTGGTTACTGTGGCATATCGAAACCAGTGTAACAGAGTGTAAATATCTGTGTGTATGTATATATGCATGAATGATGGTATGATTAAACACAATTGCCCTACTATTGGAGCCATTATTGTTGACCTTACACCACTTGGCTATGTTCGTTCATGGCTGGCATAAATATACACAGAGATAACACAGCCAGTAGCAAGGTCATACCAGCAACCACAAGGATCACATAGCTCTCTAGGAAGGTGGAATATAACCAGTTTAAAGGATGGGCGATTACTGCTTAATAAATTAAATCTCATAAGGCTTAAATACACGACACAACTCTCTACTTAATGCACTGTTAGAACCTGAAATTAGACATAACAGCTTATTTTACGATCATCGCTTATATACGCCCTGAAGAGCCATCAAAGTTATACTTGCAGCTGCCTCTTCAACAAATATATATATACAACTCATAAACTAATGTTATGATACAATGGAAGTCATACATTATCTGATAAATGCCCTATCTAAAAATAGCTAATCTGTAAAATAGTGATGAAATGTATTCCAGTGTTGTAGAGAACACACCATCTACTGACTACACAGCTAGTATAATCTTCTTACGTATTATGACAGAACGAGGAGAATCATGGGATTTTGAGCGGTGGATAATCACTCAATCAAATATCAACATCTTCCATACATTAGCTCTAAATTATCCACGTCAGAAAACTCTCAATATAGCTTGTAACCGAAGTATAAAAGCTGTTCTACCCTGTATAAAAGCTGTTCTACCCTGTATAAAAGCTGTTCTACCCTGTATAAAAGCTGTTCTACCCTGTATAAAAGCTGTTCTACCCTGTTTACAGCTTTTGAGTTTTTGTACACTGACAAAAACTGGACATTGCAAATTGTTCACAGCACTTTACTCTCCCATTAAAGATAGTATCCAACAGTTTGGAAGTTTTTTTCTTTCACACAATCAAATAAATAATTGTTACCTGAAAAGATCCCACAACATGCTGATGGTTAGTGCCCTACATCCATGTGATAAATTAAGCATAGAATCCCTATTTGTCATCACAAAAATATATTTCCTATCCGAGCCAGGCTGCAGTTAGCTTTTTTTAAACTAAAAAAACAAGTAACTACTTATTTTTGAGATCATGTTATATTATTATCCAGGTTATCAACTCTGATAGTGATAACTGCTCAACTCCCATCAAACACCAGGTTAAACTTAACTGCCCAACTCCCATCAAACACCAGGTTAAACCAAACTGCCCAAATCCCATCAAACACCAGGTTAAACCTAACTGCCCAACTCCCATCAAACACCAGGTTAAACCAAACTGCCCAACTCCCATCAAACACCAGGTTAAACCAAACTGCCCAACTCCCATCAAACACCAGGTTAAACCTAACTGCCCAACTCCCATCAAACACCAGGTTAAACCTAACTGCTCAACTCCCATCAAACACCAGGTTAAACCTAACTGCCCAACTCCCATCAAACACTAGATTAAACCTAACTGCCCAACTCCCATCAAACACCAGGTTAAACTTAACTGCCCAACTCCCATCAAACACCAGGTTAAACCTAACTGCCCAAATCCCATCAAACACCAGGTTAAACCAAACTGCCAACTCCCGTCAAATGGTTTCGTAAATCTAACAGCCCAACTTCCATTAAATAGTTGGTAAATATAACTACCCAACTCCCATCAAAATGGTTTCGTACATATAATTGCCTAACTTCCATCAAACATTTTGTAAATCAAGTTACCCAACTCCTGTCAAAATGCTTTTGTAAATCAAATAGCCTAACTTCCATCAAATTGCAGGTTATATCTAACTACACAACTCCCATCAAATGGCAGATTAAATATAACCACACAACTCCCATCAAAAGGCAGGTTAAATTTAACCACACAACTCCCATCAAATGACAGGTTAAATCTAACCACACAACTCCAATCAAATGGCAGGTTAAATCTAACCACACAACTCCCATCAAAAGGCAGGTTAAATCTAAACACTCAACACCCACCCAACCCTTATCTCAAGCTCAGCAAACCCAAAGATACAAGCCCACACTTAACCACATGCAATACAAATAATTTGCTAATAATTTGCTAAAGGACTGTTATGTAGCAGACCGATTGTAACCTAACTGTGATTTAAATCATAAAAATACAAAGCTTCATTTTATACACATAACATATTAAGCCCTGCCCACCTACCCCCAATTGGCCCACTTTTCTCTGCAGTACATACATGATTGCTTCTGTTTCCCCATTTGATAGATTTACCAGACCCATATGGGAAAGCATTCATTCTCATCCTGCTATGCAGGTATTGGTAAAGCTTGGACAAAACGGGCATGCCCTAGATCAGCCTGCACCCTGCTGGGAGCTGTCTGATCAAGATCTGCACAATTGGTTGCTTTGTAGCTAACAAACTGTTATATTAATGCAAGAGGAATAAAAAGTAGTGCACCAGTCTCAATTAACACAATGTAGCAATGTTGGGAGAGTTATATATCCAGACAAATAAACAGTCTAGTAAAATATAAACATTTGGGCCAACTGAATCAAACCATCCCCCAAACAAAAGGGTTACATGATGAACATTGCTTTAATACAATATTCCACAAGTGATTCTTTATTTTTGTCAAAATCCTGGTTCAAACCAGTTCAAGTGGTATAGCTATACACAATTTTAAAGTTTTATACAGAAAACACACAAATGAAAGACAGGGGCATAGCAAGGCATGATAGGATTTCTACGCATGGCTGCCAGAGGGGTCTATGGGTATGCTCCGCCAGTTTGTGTTACACTGTGCCTTCTTCAGAGGTTTCTGTATCAAGATGTAACTAAATGTTAAGTTAAATGTTGTGTTACAGACGTTTAAACATTGAAACAAGAAATGTCTTGGGATTGGGATTAGCCGGCATTTTTTGCCGATACTGCGCAGCGACATTTCTATCATTATAGCACAGGGGCACTTATGAGGTGCCCAGGGACTGAACCCGGCCGGTCCATTATACTGACACCGACGAGACAGGCGTAATGCTGTCCCCTTATCCTCGAGCGTTAGGAGGGAAGCCACTACTACCCACTTTAAAATCTTTGGTATGACCCAGCCGGGGATCGAACCCACGACCTCCTGATCAGCAAGCCGACGCTCTACCACCTGAGCTATTGCGGCCGGTCAAGAAATGTCTTAAATCATGACAAACTTCTTTATTTCCAATAAAGAAGTTGCTCAAAACAACAATTTGACTATTTATGTAAAATGTGATTCACATGTTTATTCAGGAAATAAATCACTTGTGTTTATGCAGATGCAACTTTTATCACCAACTCAAGCAGAATATCATGATTTGTAACAAATAGGCTTTAACACATTAAAATTTAAACTGTCCATGTCAAAAAATGAAAATATTTATTAGGCGATTTTTTCACCAATTTTGAGGAGAGAAAAGTAAACATTGTTTTTAGGGAATAGGACCCAAGATCTGCCTAAAAGTGGAATTAAAAAGGCCTGCAAAGTTTAGCCTGCTCTTTAACACATTTAAGAACATTATGGAATTAAATGATTACAGGGTACTCTACCGAACCTGGCAGCGCAATCAGTAGAATGTCGGCTCCAGGTACAGGAGCCCCAGGCTCGATCCTGGGCCACAACATACCAAAGGCATTAACTATGGTAGTGGTATAGCTCCCTTGCTAATGCTTAATCAAATATAAGGGTAGTTCCATGACTCGTTGGCCCGGTGTCATGATACTGTGACTGGGTGTGGTATCATGGCTGGTGTTCCCGTCATGCTATACACAGTGAAGGCACCACTATATCTGCTTCCAGTGGACACCATCTCCAGATAATTGTAATACTGTTGGCGGGACAATAAATCCAATAAACAAACAAGGTGCTCTCTTTAAGAGCATTTAATGTACATACAAGCAGAAAGTGCACATGTGCAGCAGCTTCACATTACACAAATTAAGTATTGTTCAGATAGTATTTTCCTTGAACAAAGTATGGTGCAAATTTCATTGAGCATTCCATATATATAGGCGTCGCGCTTCAGCGCGTCGCCAATAAAGATTGAGGTTACTAAGGCCGTATCATTTATGGATGATACTATCTCCACATTGAGTCTGGACAAGAAATAAATACTTAAAACCAATTAACCCTCATTTTACTTCACTTACATAAAACCCAATGCTAAATGTTTCTTGCACTGGCAGATAGTCTTTCAATACCAATTGATCAGATACTTCTCAGTGGGGAAATGGCTAGATTAACACTATTTGCCTAGCCCTGATCAGTTCATGCTTAGATGCTTAGGAGTAAAAAAAAAGGGAGTCCTCTTCAAGCAAGGCTGTACATGTATAAGTGACCCAGAAATGTGATTCAGTAAGTACAACTATCATTGAGTGAAAAAGTATCTTTATGTGATGAAAAGCTATCTTTGAATCTGAGATCATAGTTATTTGATATTAAGGTAAAACAAGTGTAATAGATAATATTCTGAATTTGACAGTTAACACACTATGTTGTATACTTTAATTTTGACGTGTAGGCCAAATTTTAAGAAAATTCTCTATCCTGTTTGGAATTTATGAATAATTAATATTTAAGGTGTCTCCTTTTTAGAAATAAGAAAACTCCAAATATTATGTTATATTCTTTTAAGGAGAAAAGCTTTGCTAATGAGTAGGGTTTGGAAACAAATTATAGCGTTAGACAAAACAACAAAACATGTTACTCGATTAGTTTGACTAAAACAATCCCAAACATATGTTTACACAACATGTTTTAAGCTGGTTTTCCTTTTTTTCCTGCTGACTTTGCTGTGTTAAAGTCACCAAGCTCTTCATAGCCAAACAATTTGTTTTACAGTTATCTTAAATGTTCTTTAAAGTATTTTGGTTGATGCTACAAAATATAAAATAATTCCACCACATGGTTTTCATTTTTTTAGACTTTGTTTATAAAACTGCACATTTTAGTCTTTATCTGGTAGAGTGATGCAGAAAAAAATGTCAAAGTGAAAAGGTAGGAAGAAAAAAAAAAATGCGTGCCCATACCGGGATTCGAACTCGCAACCCCCAGTTTTCAGGCATTTTAACTCTTAATTTGTATACTCTTCAATTGGAGGTGCAGCATCATATTTGCTTTACCATAACAACATGCTATGAAAACAAGACATGTATATTGACAAGTCTTTGAGGCATTATGAAGTACAGATCCAGATACATAGCTCCAAATGGGTGCTCAGTAAACTAAACCTACACCCACATCTTACAAATTCATGCTTTTTTTTTTTCCACTGTACAAAGTTATAAAGATCCCTAAGTTATCTATTGGTGTGTGTTGTTTTTATGCACAATGTGTCACCAGGAAGTCAAGAAACACCTGGATTAGATTACACTGTACAAAGTATAAAGTGTATGTATCAAACTTCAGGTTGAGATAGGCATATTGAGATAAGAGTTTAGGATGTAATGTATGATTGTCACATATCAGTGCAGATCATGTCCCTCGAGATTAAATAAATGTGCACAAATTTAACATACACAGATAAATATATGAAGTTTTAAATCAAGGTGTGCAACGATTTTTGAGATATGAGTAAGACAAAAATATGTGAGACTGACACATGGATCAACAAAGGAAAAAGAAGGCTGCACTTATATGCTATCTTCTTCCTGGAAGATAAAAAGGGGTTAAAAAACTTCAGAGCTTAGCGATTGACTGAAATATGCTGATATGGTCTGGAGATGGAGGCTTCTCTATAGGTCTTACTGAAGCAGTGACTCTAGTCTCTTTGAAGCAGAGAAGACTCTGAATCTAACTAAAACAGTGACTCTGAATCTCACTGAAACAGTAACTGAGTCTCACTGATGCAGTTACTGCTCGTCTCACTATAGCAGTGATTCTGAATCTCACTGAAACAGTAACTGAGTCTCACTGAAGCAATTACTGCTCGTCTCACTATAGCAGTGACTCTGAATCTCACTGAAACAGTAACTGAGTCTCACTGATGCAATTACTGCTCGTCTTACTATAGCAGTGACTCTGAATCTCACTGAAACAGTAACTGAGTCTCACTGATGCAATTACTGCTCGTCTCACTATAGCAGTGACTCTGAATCTGACTGAAACAGTAACTGTAAATCTTATTGAACAGTGACTCTGAGTCTCACTGAAGCCTTGACTGTCAGTCTCACTAAAGCATAGACGCCATTAGACGGTCTCACTGAAGCTGTCGTGGTGAGTCTCACTGAAGCCGTGGGGGTGAGTCTCACTGAAGCAGTGGAGGTGAGTCTCACTGAAGTCGTGGTGGTGAGTCTCACTGAACCCGTGGGGATGAGTCTCACTGAAACCGTGGAGTGAGTCTTACTGAAGCCGTGGGTTTGAGTCTCACTGAAGCCATAGAGTGAGTCTCACTGAAGCCGTGAGGGCAAGTCTCACTGAAGTCGTGGAGTGAGTCTCACTGAAGCTGTGGTGGTGAGTCTCACTGATCCGTGATGGTGAGTCTCACTGAAGCCAAGGGGGTGAGTCTCACTGAAGAGCTGTGGGGGTGAGTGTCACTGAAGCCGTGGTGATGAGTCTCACTGAAGCTGTGGTGGTGAGTCTCACTGAAGCCGTGGAGGTGAGTCTCACTGAAGCCGTGAGGGTGAGTCTCACTGAAGCCATGGGGGTGAGTCTCACTGAAGCCGTGGTGATGAGTCTCACTGAAGCCGTGGTGGTGAGTCTCACTGAGGCTGTGGGGGTTAGTCTCACTGAAGCCATGGTGATGAGTCTCACTGAAGCTGTGGTGGTGAGTCTCACTGAAGCCGTGGAGTGAGTCTTACTGAGGCTGTAGGGGTGAGTCTCACTGAAGCTGTGGGGGTGAGTCTCATTGAAGTCATGGTGATGAGTCTCACTGAAGCTGTGGTGGTGAGTCTCACTGAAGCTGTGGTGGTGAGTCTCACTGAGGCTGTGGGGGTGAGTCTCACTGAAGCTGTGGGGATGAGTCTCACTGAAGCTGTGGGGGTGAGTCTCACTGAGGCTTTGGGGGTGAGTCTCACTGAAGCTGTGGGGGTGAGTCTCACTGAAGCTGTGGGGGTGAGTCTCACTGAAGCCGTGGTGATGAGTCTCACTGAAGCCGTAGTGGTGAGTCTCACTGAAGCCATGGTGATGAGTCTCACTGAAGCTGTGGTGGTGAGTCTCACTGAAGCCGTGGAGTGAGTCTTACTGAGGCTGTGGGGGTGAGTCTCACTGAAGCTGTGGGGGTGAGTCTCACTGAAGCCATGGTGATGAGTCTCACTGAAGCTGTGGGGGTGAGTCTCACTGAAGCCGTGGGGGTGAGTCTCACTGAGGCTTTGGGGGTGAGTCTCACTGAAGCTGTGGGGTGAGTCTCACTGAAGCTGTGGGGGTGAGTCTCACTGAAGCCGTGGTGATGAGTCTCACTGAAGCCGTGGTGGTGAGTCTCACTAAGGCTGTGGGGGTGAGTCTCACTGAAGCCATGGTGATGAGTCTCACTGAAGCTGTGGTGGTGAGTCTCACGGAAGCTGTGGAGTGAGTCTTACTGAGGCTGTGGGGGTGAGTCTCACTGAAGCTGTGGGGGTGAGTCTCACTGAAGCCGTGGGGGTGAATCTCACTGGAGCTGTGGGGGTGAGTCTCAATGAAGCTGAGACTCTCACTGAAGCAGTGATTGTAAGTCTCAATAAAGCTGTGACTCTCACTGAAGCAGTGATTGTAAGTCTCAATGAAGCTGTGACTCTAACTGAAGCAGTGATTGTAAGTCTCAATGAAGCTGTGACTTTAACTGAAGCAGTGATTGTGAGTCTCACTGAAGCTGTGGGGGTGAGTCTCACTGAAGCTGTGGAGGTGAGTCTGTGACTCTCACTAAAGCTGTGATTGTGAATCTCAATGAAGCTGTGACTCTCACTGAAGCAGTGATTGTAAGTCTCAATGAAGCTGTGACTCTCACTGAAGCAGTGATTGTAAGTCTCAATGAAGCTGTGACTCTGAATCTCACTGAGGCAATGATTGCGAGTCCTACATCTACACTGTTTGCCTCAGTCTTATTATAACTTTTAAGTGGGATAAGACTAGGACTGCTTACTCTCTCTAAATTCCCAACAAAGTACTACTCTACAGCTGCTGACTTTGTCTGGCTGTCTAGACTTTCACTTGAGGTGTGCCTCACTCCAGGGAATACAAACAAACCTTATTCTGAACATTTTCTTATCTATCATGGAAAGAATGTGATGAAATACTGTCTAATTCGCAAATACTGTCTAATTCATTTTCATTTAAGACTGACAAAAACTATTTAATATCAGTATTCAATAAGGGAAACCCAGCAAAGATTTCAATTTAATTATTTGATTCTGAAAATGGGAAACTTAAGCAGCATGCTTGGAGCGACTTGAAACATTTCTAAACTATACCGTGCTACATTTTCTTTACAACTAACAGGGGCGTAACTATTCATGATATGATGTGTACGCATAGTCGCTAGCGGGTACCGGGGGCATAGTCACCCACTACCCCTGAAAACTTTTTGTGTCTAGAGTGAACATGGTGGCAATGCATAATTTGCAATTCTGTACATATCTCATTGCCAGATGATAGCAAGTTGTGAACTGCCTTAGGATGGAATTATCTAAGAAGTTCTGAACTGAAATACAAGAATAAACATTATTTTTGTCTCATACCAAAAAGAAAGCGGTGATATTGAATGTTATCTAAATCACTTTAGCAATTTAACATAATTTATCATGGTGCAAATAGCGGTACTAGTTGATCGCAATTAGTATACACCCATGCCCTTCTAAGATTTTTATTGCCAATTAAATCTTTTTATGTTTTCATTCTTTAAGGACAATGTGTTCACTGTTATTTATTCTTCTTACAGGCAGCTACACGCCTGACTAACAATAATTTGGGTTCCTCTGCAAAGGTGCCGGGACATAACTGCTAGAGACTCAGCAGCATAGTGTGCAGATCCAGATCAGCCACTTTATAACCAAGTCTGATTAATATATGCTTAACAAACTAAAAACAAATAGTGATAATTTGAGAATTTTTACACAAAAACTGACATACAAATAAACTTGTATAAAAACATTTTAATCTTTTTTTTTAATTTTTAGATATTAAAACAAGCTACAGAAGAACAGAGTCATGTGAATATTTACTGTTCATTTTAAAAATTTAATCCGACAGTTCAAGTAAATCTTCCACTTTTACAGGTACCTTTCCGCAATGCAAACCTGACAGACACTTTGAAGAAACATAAATTTAACAAATGTCCAATAAATTATATCATTACAAACATGTGGCTGATAAAAGTTTTTTTGTTTATTTCAAATATATCAATAGAATTTATCAGCACTTGTTTGAGAAAAAGAGGCACACCAGTCAATCAATCATTTAATCAAGCAGCCATAATTATATTTCCGTAGTTTTTATGTTATAAAATCTGATTACCACACCAATCAAGTTGAAAAGGTTTAAATTTATTAAACTTATACACGTCAGGATTTCCTTCATATTTTGCATTAAGTTCCTCACATGTCCACATTTTGCCTGTTATTCATTCGAAAAAAATCAAATATATTACTACAAAGGTTATTTCCCTTGTAATTGTGTGTAACTTCAAAAAAACAGCCCAGATATGTGCCTGCACAATTAAATCGGCTATAGCAAGGAATCGGTTATATATAGGCAATATCTGCAAGATCTCAATTGCTCAATTTATTTTGGTGAATAATTGGACTGTAGCTTTAGTAAAATTAAATGGTTAAAAGAAATATATTTAAAGTATTATTTGCTAAATATTTACTAAAATAGGGATTCAGTGGTAAGTTACTGATATGAACAAAAAAGTCCATATATTGTCATAAACAAGAAACCGAAGTCTAATTTTTGCATTTTTTTTATTTAACTTTAACAACAGTAAAATAAAACCGGCAATGAAATTAAGAAACCGTTATGAAAGAGTTATGCCAACTCTAGATCAACCAGCTTCTGACGGAACAAAAGAATAAACAATGCATGTTAAGGGTTATTTCATGACTTTACTCCTGACTACGAAAGCTTTAGGAACTTCTTTCTCTGAAGAGGGACCGGATCTGTTAATTGTATTTTTATGTAACAACTCTATTTCCCAGGTAACTAAGTCCTTGAAAATAATAATAAAGTCAAGGATCTATCCCACAGAACTGCCTATAAAAAATGACTTAGAAAAGATCACTGAAAATAGAGAGATCATGACATAGTTTAGGGTCCCATAAAGGATTTAAACTTGAGGATGGGCGTGGCTTTTTTTCAAGTGCTATTTATACAGAATTAGTCTGTTATCAAAACTTGCTTTGGATTTCTGGAATTAGAAAAAGTGTTATGACTTGTTTCTTGATCTCACCAAAAAGAAAGAAAGAACCTCCTATCCACGACGGATTCAAACCCTGAATTTACCTCTCTAATGTGTTAACATGGTCTAAATTGAGAAAACAACTGTTGGGTAATAACACTAAAGTTAACAAAATGTTCTTGTAATAAATTGTATTTGCTTCAATTCTAGAATGAGATCAGTTGCTTCAATTCTAGAGTGAAATCAGTTTAGGAGCTGACTGCAGGCAGCTTAGTAGAAGAGAACTTGCCTTTAGAGCGGACGGTTGTAGTGTTAATTCCATTCTTGATATCATCATTTATTTCCAATTCAGGTCAGTTGAGATTATAATTATGGACTACAAACACATTAAATTTATCATTGTAACAATACAATTTGTCTAACTCAGGTGGCAATAATGTCCAGTCTTACTGTAGTTTGAGATTTCTATTTAAATACATGTGTGTACTATATAACATGGATGTACATATATATACATTTTCATAACACTGTATCTGGGCAACTCAATGCATATCCACCTAATGGGGCATTATCTATTTAATGGTTGGTTGACAAATGCTGATATACGAGTAGTCAAAAATTCAGTCATCTTTTCAGTCACCCTTTTCGGCTTTACACAGCTCCAGTGGTTAGCCATGGGTACATACACAACAGACTGTTGTATGACCGACATTTCACACCCTGTAAGCAACAGGACAGGAAGTTTGGGCAAACTTGTTCTACACAACTTTTGGTGAGTATCCGTAAGTATCGCATTAAATTGAAAGTGTCGTTGTCTTATTTCAATTTCTTCACAGCTTATGTCAACCATATGCCATGATATGGCGACATCTTGTCAATAAGAAGAACTGAGATGATTTAAATCACGAATCCAACATTAAGCTACCTGTGCATATTTGCACTATTCAGTATTCCCTCTAATAACGTGAAATAGCTAAATACGCACCTGACTTTGCTACAACATATAAAGTCTTACCTTGAATTGTGACACTGAACGCCGCACAAAAACACCACTTATGAACTAGTATCCGAATGGAAAGTGTAATTCACTATTTGACCTTTACGGAATTAGTATCTAAAAAGAATTCCTGGAATTCAAACTAACCTTCTGCTGTGTTGATACTATATGGACCAGTGACTAGAGTCGCTCATTCACCGAGCCTCGTTTTACTGCAGGTATCCCAGTGCGCAAACTCAATACACAAACACGCATACTCCCCATTGTTACTATTTTTAGGAATCTATTTTTAGCACAACTGTACTTCCCCCACACCAACCTGAGTCGTCGTTATTGTAAGTTTTTTGTTGTCGTTAATCCCGCCTGTCACGATTTTTCTCTACCTTCAATGAGTAATAGCAAGGCGACGATGACTATGTTACGGTTTCATGTTTATTGTCGTAATAATTCCCTAAAAGTTCGTATTGCATGCATGACGTCGTTGATGATAAACTCGTACCGCACGAGCACTGACATCACTTTCTGAACGTAACATTTATGTTGTGTATTGTATTTATGTATTCATTCAAGGTATACACTGCTGTAACTTTGTCAATAATGGACTGTAAAAATGAGTGTTATAAAGTATACGTTGGTTATGAAAGCGGCAATCCATCCTTGATTGTGACGAAAAGCGTTTCATAATATGGACATTATGGATCGCTTTTCTTCACAAGTCATGTCACCATAATTAGAAATGAAGGCCGCTCGCCTGTGGTTCTACCCAGACTTAAATCTGACTTTTCCTCCACCAATAATTAGCTGAACGTCGCCAAAATGACCATGATGGTGTCGGTGCGATGTAACAAAAAACAACGAAAAGGGAAGAAACAAAAACAGTTTGATGTCACATAACCATTGGACACATTTCCTAAGGGTTTTGTTTTTGTTTTGTTTTGTGTTTTTGTGTGTGTGTGTGGGGGGGGGGGGGGGGGGGGTAATAGTTACTGATCATGAAGTATTGGAGCTATAGGGACGAATGCTATAAATGTAGGTCTTGTAACGAGATTTTTCAAAATGCGTACACTATATCTCTACACATAATACAACAGTAACGACTGTACCTCCCAGTCCGTGTCGTTTGCAGACTCTAAATTATATTAGCATATATTTTTCTTTTCATAACATATATGTACATAAATGTATACACATATTTGTATACTAGTTAGATGTGCTAAAAGACAAAAAAGGTTTTCTTATTTCGTTTCCTATAAATAATATCTCGAATTTCTTCTTATCTACCGTTAATACTGTTTACTTGTATATGCATACATATTTGATTAAGCGGCAATGATTTCATATAACAAACATGTACATTGTATGTATGTGCATTCCAGACATAACAAAGCACACAAAAGGTCAGTCTTTCTATTATCGATGTCTGCAGTTTTAGCTAACCTATACAAATATTGTTATTTTTTGTACTCATGTGGAAAGTCTTCTATTGTCCTTAATGTAGTACTGACATTATTATGGTGCATTGATCCATATTTTGCAGCAGTTTGTCATTGTATATAGTCTACAAGACCAGCGAAACAAAACAAAAATCAACAAAATAACAGCAAAATAACAGCAAAAAATTACACACACCAAAACAACAATAACGAATATAACGTACGGATAAGCCATGGCAATGTTAATTATATATATGACTGTAATGAACGTTATTGTTTTGTTTTTGTTTGTTTTTTCTCTTGTGTGTGTATTCGTGATCATAATGCTCATTTGACATAAAAAATGAAAGAGTAAACGTTTACATATGAAGAATAAACTAAAAAACAGTGGATGTGTGCTATTGTAACAGGTAGTCCATATAAATACGGCTTTTTTCTAAATTGAATACTTTGCCGAAATCTCGAGATATTTATTTAAAGAGCTGACATTTATTTTAAAATAGCCTTACAGAAGTATTACATAAAATATGAAAGCTTGATTCGGGATTTTAACCGTCCAACAACCTCAATAATATGTGCAAATCCAACGTCCATAAATCTAAACTTCCTTTGGGAAAGGAGAAAATGTATAGAACGTGAAATTGGTTTAATGTCGGGTATCGTTACGGCTTGGTTTGTTTGATGTGTCGTTGTGATGGAATGCGGAAGACCGTGTTCTACCCACATGAGCTATATATACCTTATTAAACAGTCCACGCCATATCTCCGTGAGTTCGAATATATCCACATCATGGTCGATAACGATATTTATGGTGGTATCTAAAAGTTTGCCTAGATTAAAAACATGTTACATAATCTTAACCCTGTTCAGTGGAATGTGTGCAGAATTGTTGCATAAACTTATACTTTAGTTTAAAAAAAATGACTGTTCATATCATTACCTTAATTGTTAGACAGTCCAAATCGTGAAACATATTCCTTTAAATACATATTCCTTTAAATGTCTATTATTTCCGATCTTTAAATAAACACGACAGGGATTTCGGCGTCGTAGCTGCTTTCTCGGTAGATCATGTAATCTCAAAAGTTAGACGCCACTTATGTTTTCTTCAAGAAAAAAATAGCTAACTGTGCAGCGTCACTCGGAAAGAAAATACATTTTTGTAATGCCAAGTGGAGTGTTATGCTGTACTTTTCACACAGATGTAGAGCACCTATAAGCAGCATTTGTTCGGGATCTTTTTATGTAACAATAATTTATTTAGTTGCATGGAGAAAAACATGGTCCAAATTGCCGAATATCACATTTAACATTTTTCGTGATACCTTGTCTTGTAACCAAGACTTTAGGTGTTATTTGCTCACTATTTCATATAACGATAACACGAGGTATAGATACAAAAAATAGCAACAAATCATTTGGGCGCAGATCAAAAAGCTCCCCAGATGACCTGATTGATCGGGATTTACACTATTTATCTAATTCTGGTCAGGCAGGTAAGGAGCTTACAGTTTCCAGGTTTTACGATGAACACACGCACGCACACACGCACGCACGCACGCACACACACACATACACACACACACACACACTATTTGGCATGTCAATATGATTTCAAACGTCCTGCTTAAGTCATGCGGTGTTATTGATGTTCTCGCAATGATTTTATTGTCTTCACACCTCATTCTTAATCAGTCGCTGTTTTTTTAATTTTTTTTCCTTGGTTTTTGCTGACGTCATTGTTCAACTTGGTTTCCACTGTTAAATCTGTCGTCACATTGTTTTTGTATATCGTGTTATACTTCATAATTAAGATATTATATATATTATAACATTTAAGCAAATATAAATATTAAAAAAGAAGATTGTTAGTACAATGGATAATATTTAAAAATACAATACATTTAGGATTATGATTGCTTCCTGGTCCGCTATCTTACCACACCGCCGAGTTTAGGGGTCGCAAACACGTAAATATCTCATGCATCGATAGATATTATAAATGTGTGTGTTTTAACGCCATATTTATATTGTTTTAATATTTACACATGGGCGTGGCAAGGACCGAACTCCAAGTACTTCAACAATAAAAGTTTGAGGGAAGGAGGGTTAACAAGGGATTCGTCCTCATCTAAAACAAATATGACGCAACAATAACAGCGTTTTGTTGCACTTACGATTCTTTACAATTTCTGAGTATTTCTACTTCATGATTTCATGATTGCATACGCCGATTTATTAAAACATAAATAAAAATGGCGGGAAAATGAACACTGTCGGCTGCAAACCCACATTTGCCCATATATGACCAAGTCGTTTTGAGCAACTATATTCCGTCTATTAAAGATGCCAGTTACGTAAAGCAGAAACGAGCAGCATTCGCGGTTATACATCGACGACCATCTTTACTATTACAAAACCACTGGTTAAGTCACATTACCATGACAACGAGTCATGCTGTTCTGAACGAAAAATGTAATGGTGAGCGTATTCAACGGATTCTACAATAAAATCAAATTTATAAATCCGGTCAGCATTAAGGGCGGATCCAGAAAATTCGGTGTGCTGGGATGTGGGGCAGGAATCAAGATCTATTCAACTTTATCGCAGTAAATACTAGATATATATACATAGTAAGGGGCCCTAACTTCGACGTAAGCAGTCAGCAGACAATATTTACTGCAAAAGTTTAGTATTGTTTGAGCTTACATGCATGTGTTTTTACAATTCACTTTTTATCTGGTTGTTGTTGGGGGGGGGGGGGGGGGGGGTTGGATGTACCCCCTGTTCCTCCCTGGATCCATTCAAGGACAGAACTGAAAACGACGTTTCAATTATTTGATCCCTAGAACCGGTACCAACCTGTTATAACTATACAGTATATATAAACGGTAGTGCTCAAATAAATCTGTGAATGCTGTGATGTAGTGTGGATCAAACGTGGTCAACACTGGCGTAGAATCGACACCAATACGTCCGTGTAGTAGTCAGTTCTCTACATGCGGTCCGAAGTCCTGTCAAATTAGACCATATGTATTGGCATAATAACATCTGATCTGATGGATAGCAATGTAGTTCATTGTGTCACTTATGACGAATGTGGACAAAAATGGCATCTTGCCTTGTTGCTTGTTGAATCAAGGCTCTCCGTCAAGTGGAACCCCATCAGTCTTTGACATCGGTTATGACGTATTTGTCACCAATGTTTCACAGTTGCCATATAAAGCCCTTTGTTCAAACTTAAAACAAGAAAGAGCCAGGATGTAAGACATCCAAGGCGCCGTGGAGAACATGCGCTTTTAACAAGAAGATCACTCTCCTGGGAACTAACACTCTCTTAATTTGTTGGTTAATTACATAACCATTTGACAGTAACGAGCCATAACTCTGATAGGGAGTGCAGTATTTTTGCTACTTTGTTTGTTTTCCTTGTTTTCTGCTACATCTGATTCACAAGCTGCATTTCTAACATCGGTATACTCGGTTTCTTTTGTTAACAAAACTTCGTCGGACGACTACGTTTTATGCTACTTTTTAAAACTCTTTTTTTATTGCAAGCTACTCTTTATTGTTGCAAGCTACCCTGTTAAAAAAAGGGAACCTTTGGTTCTTTTCTCTGAAAAGTGTTTCACGGAACACCTCCGACATCGTGTTATTGACTGCTACACTATCGTCCCCATAAAAATGCATTCCATAAGAGGCACCGCTCTCAAGAGCGGCAATAAGTACACTTAGGATTGTAACCATAAGTTGTAGATTGGAAGAAGTTTACGGTCTTAGTCCTGTGTAGAAAATTTGGTCTCAAATCTGGAACGATTTTAAACAATTTGGTCTCAAATCTGGAACGATTTTAAACAATTTGGTCTCAAATCTGGAACGATTTTAAACAATTCGCAAGTGTGCATGAAAGCGGATTGCCCATCTGAAACTACATGTCCACCTACAAATACATTTCCTGAAAAACCTTTCTATCTATGTTAAAGAAGCTTTTGAAATAAGGAATAATATTATGTATATAAGATAATGTAGCTGTCTTAAATCGTACTGTATCGCTTTAAAATGATATTTTACACTTACACATGTGAAATAATATGTACAACAACACGGTTTGCATTGAACTAAGTATTATAATTATCATTTTATATTATGTTCATGATGTATAAGTTAAGTGCTTCGTTTATCTGCACTAAAGGGTGGCATTTGTTTTCCATATGATTGTCTTGTACTTTCGTTTCGAACAAGGCAAACTTAGATGGAAAACATATACCCTTATAATTATTAATGAGTCAATGATTATATACAACAATATATTTATAAATATGCAATACTAGACTATATATACACAATTTTATATATGTGGAAAAGGCTGTCCAGCGTTGAATTCTTTCTAACTTTTATATAAGCATAATATAGCAAATAGTAAAGTTCGTATTGGTGTTGTGAAGTTCCTTTGAATGAGCAGTATTTATAGCGTTTTTTTGTTGTTTTTTTGTTGTTGTTTTATTATTATTATTATTATTATTATTATTATTATTTGTCAACAAATATCAAAAGGATGCTCAAGTTGTATAATACATTAGTTATATTCATTCTTTTCTTTGTTGGCTTACCATTTTGCCAAGAGTCATAACCACATATGGAATAGAGTTTTATTTATTTGCGATGATAAGCCTGATTATGAATTACGACAAATTATACCAATTCTGACTCATGGATAGTTCTAAATATAGCATACTTATTATTACTGTTTACTTATCTTATCACTTTATTGTTAACATTATGTACTGAGTATTATATCGTTTCACGTTTGTGTTGTAACTGTTCTGCCATGTATCTATTGTCCTCATGGGTCTACGACCTTCTGGATTGTTTAAATAAGCTACTAGTATCTATCAAATACAACGCAAAACTAAACTTTTAGCAAAGTGTAACATATAATGCTGTTTTGTTTTTTGTTTTTGACATTCATTGCAGCGACCATTTATGATCAATACAGCAACGTCCGGCTTTTTTGGTGGAGGAAGACCCCAGACACATATCTGGGTAGAACCACCGGCGCACCGCAAGTCAGCTGGAAGACCTTCTCACATTAAGTCCTTCGCCTCACGCGGTGAGAGGCTAACCAGGAGATACAAATCGGCGACTCTACCACTACGCCACCACCGGCCGCAATAGCTCAGGTGGTAGAGCGTCGGCTTGCGGATCGGGAGGTCGTGGGTTCGAACCCCGGCCGGGTCAAACCAAAGACTTTAAAGTTGGTAGTAATGGCTTCCCTCCTAACGCTCGGGGCTAAGGGGACAGCATTACGCCTGACTCGTCGGTGTCAGTATAATGGACCGGCCGGGTTCAGTCCCTGGGCACCTCATAAGTGCCCCTGTGCTATAATGATAGAAATGTCGCTGCGCAGTATCGGCAAAAATGCCGGCTAATCCCAATCCCACTACGCCACGAGCGCCCCTTAAAATATAATGCAAATCTGAATATAAATTATTTGCAGGTGTACCCGCACATATAGTGCCAATCAGAAACCATTTAAATTCATATTTGCAAATAAAAGACAAATCCTAAACTATATGCACATACAATGTCTATCTGAAACTTTTTTTGCGAGTTTGCCCGCAAAACGATGCTAATTTGATACTTTTTGTTCGATTGTAAATCGCATCTACAATATTGTCGCTTTGACCATTTCATATTTTATTGCTTAAAACAAGATATACGTTCATAGCAATACAGAAATATTGATCTATTAATCCTTAACACGAGGGACATGACAATAAAAACAGCTGCATAATTTAAAAATGGAGCACAAAGGAGCGAAATACATAAAGTGGACAATTACTAAGACAAACAATAAGCTATATTGCTTGAAGTTATACAAATTCAATCTGCTCTGTCGTTAAATTCTCGACTAGGTTTAACACATGGATTAAAGGTGGTTTCCGACAGCTTGCATATATCAAATTCACGTAACAATATTTTCCCACTGTTTTGAAGGATTTAGGCCTAATTTCTGTATAAACTCATACTTTAGTCTAAGTAAAGACGATTTCGAACACTAACCATATTGTTAGACAGTACACATGGCGATAAAACACTCTAAATTTTCACTCTTTCCTAATCTATAAATACGCAGGGTAGTGGTCTCTTCTAAAAATAGATTTCGACGGTAAGCTATCTCTGCAGCGTGGCTCCGATAGGAAATACCTGTTTGCAGTGACAAGTAGGAATTAATGCTGCACTATTCACGCATATCTAGGACATCACTGGACATCATTTTGCTGGACCTTTTCATGTAACAATGACTTATTTGGTTATTTGAGAAAAAAATATATTTGGTCCAAACTGTCGGATACCACCTTTAAAAGCGTAAGTCACATTCTTTTACATTTTACCTTAACATGTTAGCAAAATAAACAAACTTGATTAGGTCATTTTTAACATTGACAGAGGTACATTGCATTAAATTAATCTTTTTTTTTTTGTTGGCTTTGTTGGCCAAGTATAGTAATAACGTTTTAGGTATTTCTTTCTTAGATCTGAATGTTTGGGGCATATAAGTAAAAAGTGATATTCATTTTCAATTTGGTTAAAGTTACTATTTCGACATATTCTTGTATTTCTTGTAACATTAGCATATTTCCCTGAGTCTATTTCAAGGTTGTGGCTTGGTGTTCTTAAAGCTTGATAAAACTGTTCTGTTCTTCTGAACTTTAACAACATTTAAATATTTTTCAAGATGTGAAGTATGTAGAAAGAAGCTATAAGGTTGTAATCTTTGTGAGTTATTTATTTTAGTATACCAAGTCTATTGATAAATATCGATAATTATTTGTTTTATATGATGTAGGTCTATTCTCATTGTAAGTTGATCCTCCCAAATAAACCCTAGTCCTGATTCTTGTAATGTTTTGTTTAATGTTAGCCGCCTAATTATTTCCATTGCATGAGAATACATTATATGCGTCTTTTTTTTAACAGTATATAAATTTTATGTCATAAACTGTTAGGTTTTAATTTCAACAATTTAAGCCAGTACATAATCATGATTATTTTTCTGTATACATACATAGGAAGCCTTTTCAATTCACAATATAATGCTGCGCGGTTACCTATGAAGCCTTTTCAATTCACAATATAATGCTGCGCGGTTACATACGAAGCCTTTTCAATTCACATATAATGCTGCGCGGTTACATAGGAAGCCTTTTCAATTCACAATATAATGCTGCGCGGTAACATAGGAAGCCTTTTCAATTCACAATATAATGCTGCGCAGTTCGTAGATAATTTCAAGATCGTATCCGACAGTTTGGACCAAAATAGATTTTTTTCAAATAACCAAATAAGTCATTGTTATCTAAACAGGTATTTCCTAACAGAGCCATGCTGCAGAGATAGCTATTTTTAAACTTAGAAAACCACGTGACCACTTACTTTTGAGATCACCGGAGTAATCCGCTCTGACGTCGATATCTATTTTAAGAAGAGACCACTATCGAGCTTTTTATACAGTTGGAAAGTGATTTATTTCGTGATTAGTCTAAAAATTCAGTTCTAAATCGTTTTTATGTACACTAAAGTATACATTTATACCAAAATTATGCCCAAATTACCCAAATCAGTGGTTTTCATATAGTTGTTTTATATTGGCAAACTGACGGACACCACCTTTAACGCCTTATATCCTTCTACAAAACCTAGAACATATTACTTCAACACCTGGGGCTTCGTGAACACCCCATGTCTCGCCATTGCAGTTAAAGGTGGTATCTGACAATTAGCCAATATCTCATACACATAACAATATCTTTGTTTGGAGTTTGGGGTATTTGTACATGATTTCTACTGGAAAAAAAATCATACTTTAGTCTAAGCTTTGACGATTTTCAACACTCAACAGTATCTCATTCTGGGGGCAGTGAAACTCACTCGTTAATCAACACTTAAATGTTCATTTTTTTCAAACCTATAAATAAGTACAACTGGGATTTCTGCCAAAAATAGGCGTCACATAGGATGACGTGGATGAGCTTAAACATAAGTGGTCACGTGATTTTCTTTGTTTAAAAATAGCTAACTGCGCAGCGTGGTTTAGATGGGAAATACATGTTTGAAATGACGATTGTGGCGTTGTGGTTCACTTGTCAGATAGGTGCAGGACATCAATAAACAGCATTTTGCGAGATCTGATCAGGGAATAATGGTTTATTGTTATGTTTAAGGAAAATATTTTTGGTGCAAACTGTCGAAACTATCTTTAAGGGTTGATCCATCCAGCGAGTCAAATAATTTATTTTGTGTGCCAATGGTAACTCTATCTGATTTGATATTGAAAGTAGGTTATGTAATTTAAAGGATGCGTGCTGGGCAATAAAATGTTGTGTGTGGCTCCAACTTCCGTTTTTAACAAGTACACCAAGGTATTAAACAGATTTTACTATTTCATTTTTTGTTTTGTATATGAAAAAGTCGAAGTTTGCATGGTGACCTTTTTCGAATATCATTATTTTGTTTTTGTTCACATTTAACCTAAGCTTATTAATACTGCAGTAGTTGTCCATATCGTTTTCCATTGATTGTAGTGATTTGGGATCTTGTGCAAATATAACGCCATCATCTGCAAATAGTTAAAGCAACATAATTATATCATCAAGTGTCATTATGCCGTTAAGATTACTAATTATATTTTTTAGTTTCATTCAGAAAGAATAATCATAGAATACTGCTCGTGGGATCCCCTTGTTTTACATTAATTAGTGAGTCGATAGAATTAGATTTTGTTTTGTTTTGATAGCATACAGTCGATCCAACAGACGAATACATCGACTGTACTGCCTTCACGAATTTTGTGCTGACGGTTGTGTTTGTAAGTTTTCGCCACAGTTATGTACGGTCAATGCCATCGTACATTTGTTCCCAGTCAAGATAAGCGACATATTTTTTATTACTAGCTTAAGTTTTTTATTTGAGGACGTGTAGTACAAAAATTTGTTGATTTATTTATTCTTTTTATTCTTTTGAAATCCATATTGGTTATCGATTTTTTTAAATTTATTACTTACCATTTTGTAAGTCTGTTTATTAGTTATTTCGAATATATTTTCGATAAAATGTAATTCTTCGAAATTTTTTGGCTTCGTGACTCCCGCCTTTACATATTGGTAACAGTAATCCTTCTGACCGCTGATCGGATCCCTCAGAGAAAAATTGTTATATTGTATTAAAAAAGCGCAGTTATGTCAAAAGTACATTAAAAACCTTCAGCAATTAATATGTCGTTTCCAGGGCTAATTGTTTTGTGCCTGGACGGCATTTTTTACTTCTGAATACGAAAAATCAGCAGCTTTGACCGGCCTGTCCTGGGAGAACCAACGGCCAAAGCCGTAATGCTTTGTATGGTGTCTCTTATGTAATTCTTTCAGGTGTAAATGAACCATGGGATAAACACAAACTAATCCCGCAATTACAACAAAAAGGTGCGTAATTGTTACATTTAGTTACGTCAAATGACGTTCTGAACATATCGGTCATTTCTGTTTGAATGGCAGGCCTGGGGACCACCAACTTATGATTGGACAATGGTGTCGTGGCCAGGGGGTATACAACGTACGTCATTGCTCAGTCAGCTACCAGGTCATTGTTGCCAGCATAGGGTTTTATTCAGTTCAAACAACACGCTTCTGCAGTCGGAACTCGTCTGATAAGTCACGAATCGAGGACGTAATTTCGATTGGTATGACTAGATTTTTGAAACAGTCATATTTAGCCGACATAATAAATTATTACAGGGATTCACTCTTTAAAAGCAAAGCACGAATTTATCAGGTTTATGCATATTGTACATCCAGATAAAAATCGGCTCTGTTTGTTAATGCGTTTCTAGCAATGTCTTTTTACACCAAACCAGACACACACCCGTGCGGGCTTACACACGCCCACAAACACACGAACGCAAGGGCTCACACACGTCCACAAACACACGCACGCGCTCACACACGCCTACAACCACGCGTGGGCTCACACACGCCCACAACCACACGCACGCGCGGGTTCACTCACGCCCACAAACAAACGCACGCGCGGATCACACACGCCTACAAACACATGCGCGCGCGGGTTCACACACGCCCACAAACCCACACACGCGCGGGTTCACACACGCCCACAAACACACACACGCACGCACACCCCCGCACAACTGTTAATTACCTTAACCAACACAGACAATCCTGATCATTCATGTACATACTTAACATTATGGGTCAAAATCACCCAAACCTAAAAGTATCTTATATTGATACGAGTATATCTACCTTTTTATCGATCCAAACAATCAACTGGTTTAATGAAGCGTCTATAGCAACATAAAGTTGCCAGCAAACTTTGGTTTTAGACTACAATGTTTACTATATCAACGGAAGGTTTATCATCATCACATCATCGTGGATGAGCGTTTTTTTGTGTAAATAAAAACCAATCGGAACACCGCGGATAATTCACGAATCATCTCCCGGATGTATGTAGGTAGTCGGATCACCTCGGCCGTTTCCCTAAATGGGACTTCATTTGTAACAGACGTCAAAACAAAGATGGCAGCTCGGATGACAGCTCACTATAGTACGATGGTGTAAAACTTCACTTTGTGGCTGCTTCAAATTTAAATCATCCAAGATTAATTTACCCAACGAAACAAAGACAAAGCTGTCAAACCACGCCATTGATTATGTTTTGTGCAAATTACATTTTAAGCATATTCTTCCGACTTCCGGCGAACAAAACGATCGTGATTTCTGTAAGTATCATTGCACCAGATACATCCGAGGGAAGATTGTCCCGAGAACAGAATTGTCCCGAGAACAGAATTACCCGAGGAGTTCCGTTTGCTTATAAACACGAGTTTTAACTTCAGTTAACTTCCGAGGATATATCGATAGCTTAGCGATTAGACAAGATTACCAAAAACACATAACAGAAAGCAAGTGTTACGCCAGAGAACTTGTTTTAATGTGTTGGTTAAATTTGGCACTATTTAATTTAGCATGTCCACTTTCAAGGCTTCCTGTTATCGTTACTGATGGTGGACTAACATCAAAACTTGAAACTATAACAAAACAATGACATATTTTATATTACATGAACAGTTTACCACAACAGTTCATCATTTAATTAGTATTATTTTATTATAATATTGCACATATTTTCACAAAATACCATAGCAATAAATTCAAAATGGTAAAACAACACAATGACGGAGAAACAATAAATACATTAGCAATGAAAGTAATATTACACCATGATTGAATATACACAGTCAGTAATAGTAATTTATAATCAGACTAAAACAGTCCTCATACTCTGGCAGGAATGCATGGCTGATTGTGTCTGGCGCTCCAGGTTAAATCCCCAGTCAGGTTAAGAAAAGACCTCAAAGTAGCAATGTCTTCCCTCACTTTGGTTCAGGGCTCAGGGTCATTACAACCGGTTTGCTTGTTTCTTTTTTGGGTTTACCTTCCAACTTACAGTATTTCAGTTATCTGGAGACAGTGTCCACTTGAAGCAGATATAGTGCTGCTTTCACTGTGTATAGCATGCCATGAATACCCTGCATGATACCACACTAAGTCACATTATCCTGACATGGGGCCAACTGCCCTTATAGTTGCTTGAGCATAAGCAAGGGAGCTAAAAAAACTACCATTTTTAACAAATTAAATATGTTGCGACCTATGATTGAACCCTGGGCCTCCCGAAGCTGTAGCTCTACAGATTGCGCTACCAGGTCTTGTTTTCACAACTGGTTCATCCATTTCAGGATTGGAATAGCATTACACCTGGTTCTTCCATTTAAGGATAATGTGACCAGTGATGTCCATTCTCTGTGCATCTAATGAGTACCCCAGCATGTAATACTCGCAGAATGTGTTGGCAAGATAAAGGACAGCAAGATTCACTTATTATTTCCCTCAAAAATAAATTCTCATTACAAACATGTACAGGCTTTTTTTTATTAAAGTGTTTTGGAAACAAATAATTAGTACTGGATCAAGCAATTACATCAAGATGTTGTTAATCACTTAGTCACTACTAAACAGGGTTAGTTATACCTGTACAAGAAACAGTACAACTGAAAAGGTTACTTATCTGATGAATTTCATCTAAATACGAACAAATAAAAAAAAAAAACCCTGATGGAGAATCCACACAGGGTTGGATGAGTCTTGAAACTTAAAGACAATATCAAGATTGTACCAAGACTGTATCAATATTGTATTTTGACCTACCAAGTCTGTATGAAACAGAGTTTTCACTCTTGTACCACCATGAGATATGCCTCCTTATTATTAACAATAATATTTTTTTATGTTGTATAAACAGTTAAGTCTTTTCTTTGATTACTTAAAGCACATTGCAATAGCATAAACAGCAAACAGATTCTGTAAGCAGGTTTTTTAACAATAAAACACCAATCCAAGATAAATGTAATTACATGCATGAAACTTTTTTTCATCTCCTTATCCCACATCCAAAGCAAACTTTAAAAATGTAAGATGATAACCACATAAGGAATGATATCCAAGTTATCTTTATTTATAACTTTTAAAATTAATGAAACAGATATGCATATATTGGAAATACCCTCTAAAAAGTGAAAATGCATTGCAAAGATGATTTGAGAAAAAGTAAACATTCTTTCCAGATAAGAATTAACTTGCCCTTGATCTTAAAAAATAGTATTAGCTTGCCCTTAATCTAAAAAAGAATAATGAAATAAAAAGGTATAGCCTTTTATAATATGCACAAGAAGTCATGTTATTTTTCTATCACTGAGGGTTTCTTTGTTAGAAACTTGCACCATTTCCTATTTTTCAAATGAAAGTAATCTATTTGTTATTCCATTGTGGGTAGGCATTTTGAACTATTTTAGTATACTTTATATTATAAATGTTCTTCCTACGATACCTACACAAGAAGGGAGGTAACATACTGTAATTTGAGTATCTGTAGCTAGAGTAATCTCCTATTGCAAACCAAAAGGTGGCACTGGCTCTTATGAAAGTAGGTAAGATAGTGGATTTGATACTTCTGAATAAAAAATTAAACTATTTTAGAGACATTTATTATTTAATGTATGTTTTAATCCACATCAAAAGCTATACTTGTGTACCACTGGTTGGCGGAAAAGATCTAGACAGAGAACATGTTGATGGCAGTTGAGCCTCAGGTCCTCTTGGGTGTTCCCGCCTTCACTGGTTTCTTCAAGTAGTGGTAGTTGGGCAGAATCTTGCTCAGGAAGTCGATTTGCAGAGTCTGCATCTGGCAGGAAAAATACATACACATGTGTTAGCTTACTGATCAGTATTTGGTGCAATCCCTACCATACAAACACCAGATCCTATTCATATAAGTTAACAAAGATATAAAACAAAATATGTCAAAGTTTTATGAGTATTCAACATATATTAAAATCTGACGATGCACAAGACATTGGTTTACAAATGATAGTCAAATAATAAAAATAATAAAATACTGAGACAAATCATTTTTAACAATATTTCTTTTGTTTTGTTTTGGCAAGGGTAGTGCCTTTAGTTTAAGCATCTCATTACAAGTAATGCCTTTATTATATCCTTATTTTGTTTTATGTTATTGCCAGAGAATAACATCAGTTCTTTTCTCATTCTTGTCTTTATAATTATACGAGTGGTCAAGAATGGAGAATGTAAAAGGTTGCATCTGTAAAGTACCGATAAGCTATTTCATTTTATGTAAACGTAAAAGTTGAAATGTGTTTAATTTTACATGCTTACTAATCATGTGTGCACGTGTCTGTTTTTAAAAGCATAATGTAATAGCGTTTTTATTTATGCACCTATGTTGCTGTCCATCTATCTTCTTTATTTGTTATTATGCCTTTAGTTTACCTTTTGTAATCATCCTATTGCATGGTAGAATAAAAGATATATATGAGTATGGAAACTTATATTAAAATCTGACAATGCACACAGATACACAAATTCTTGACAATGCATGCAGATACACAAATCCTTGACAATGCACACAGATACACAAATACCTGACAATGCACGCAGATACACAAATCCTTGACAATGCATGCAGATACACAAATACCAGTCAATTGCAAAAGTCACAAAGAAAAAGAGACAAAACATTATAAACATAAAGAAAACCCAACAGTTACCACCATGTCAGGCATACAAGTCCATTCAGTATTACATAGGCACAGCGGGATGGCTTGGGCGCTTTAAAGCTCGACATGGAAACACGTTCAAGAAAGTAAGCGGAGAATCAAAGTCGGTTGATCAGACCAGTGCTGCATTTGAACAATGGCAAACTAGGTTGGCAGTAATTTTGTCGGCATATAAACCTGAAGACATTTTCAATGCCGACGAGACTGCTATTTTTTTATAGAGCAATGCCGGACAAGACATATGAATTCAAAACTCTTCCTTGTCATGGTGGAAAAGTAAGCAAGGAGCGTCTATCTGCACTGGTGTGTGCAAACATGTCAGGGACAGAAAAACTACCACTTCTCGAAATAGGCAAAGCAGAAAAACCAAGGTGCTTTAAAAACGTAAAAATGCTACCAACACAGTACCGAGCAAACAAGAAGACCTGGATGACTTCCCAGCTGTTTACTGAATAGGTCCGCATTCTTGAAGAAAACATGAAAAGAAAATGCAGAAAGATAGCCCTTATTGTTGATATCTGTCCCGCACACCCTCTTGTGAATGGATTAACGGCGATTGAAATTGTTTTCCTGCCACCCAACACAACAAGCCTGACCCAACCAATGGACCAGGGTGTTATTAAAAGCCTAAAAGCACAGTACCGCAAACAGGTTTTAACAAGAAAGCTTGCAGCGATCGACTCTGCTACAGAGTTCTCAATCAATGTCCTTGATGCCTTGCGCATGTTGCTAAAGGCCTGGGACGAGGTTTCCTGTGCAACGATTGTTAACTGCTACCACCATGCTGAGTTTGAGACGTCAAAGGTGCAGGTAACAGAAATGGAAGATGATCCAGAAGAAAACATTCCATTGGCAAGACTTTCCAGCATTCTTGGGGAGACTGCATCGTTTGACGAATATCTGAATGTTGACAATAATCTGCCATCAACAGAACCCCAGGATGATGAAGACATCGTGAAGTCTATTTTAGAGACGAAGAGTGACACATCAGCATGTGTAGACTCCGACAACGAAGACGATGACAGCTCCTTGATCGCAGTAAAAGGCGTAAAAGCTAGTGATGCTTTAAATGCCTGTGACCTGATCAGGACCTTTTTAGAGGGAGAAAATGAGTATGCCAGAGACGAACAGAAGAAATTACACAAAATTGAGAGATTCATCCGGCGTAGATTTTACAGTAGCGTCCTCTCGAAGCAGAAGTCAATAACCGATTTCTTTGTATCGGCGGAAAAAAGATAAATGACCGAACAGAAGCTAATCACCGCATATTTTTGTTGATGTTGTAAATATTGAACATATATTTCTCATGTTGTATATTATGTAACCAATTACCAAAGTATTTCATAATCGAATATTGCATATTAAAATATGACAAGAAAGAAGTACATGTATCTCTTATTTAATTTACTCTGTATGAAATACAAGTCAAAATTTATGCAAGTGTTGTTCTCACACCAACACAAGATGGCGGACAGTCAATAAGTAAGCATTTATCTGTCGAACTACTTTTGTCTCGATAATTTTCTTCAAGTCCGAACAAAGTCGAGACAACGAGTGCTGACTGTAGTTGTATACTTAAGGTATTAAATATTAAATTACAATGCACATATATGTTTACTTCAACAAACTATCTTCACATGTGCATATGTACTAAAAATAAACTTAGTGTGAAAAATTGATGGCAATCATGAAAAACATAATTCTTAATATCCATATACATAAACACCATTCTGATGATAGTGTCTGAATCTGAAACTTTTCTACATACTGGGGGTTTATCATCAGCAACCCGTCTGTCACAGTTGGCCCCGTAGATGACTGTGTTCTCTTTCAGCGACTCCTGGCTTGTCACATGACACGCAGCGCCAACAATACACCCTGAGGTCAGCGCCACCTGGCGACCTACATGGGCTGAAAAAGCAGTGAGCTTTTTTATATATGTGAATAATATAAGATGGATATATTGAAGTAATAATTATAGTACATGTAAGAACATATATGGCACCTTTACAAAGTTCCATATGAGAATTTGTTAAATTGAGTAATTTTAATGATTTTGTTCATAACTGCCTAAAACTACATTCAAGAAAGCCTATTTTTACTCTCGCCATGTCCAACCAAGGGAGACAACTTCAAATATTTTGATCTGACAAAAATATAGTGAAGAGTTATTCTTCTTGGAATCAACAGTCAAGAGAGATTTGTACCTAACGTAAAAACTAAAAGAAACCTTGGCCACAGCAATTTTAAAGACAACTATGATGCTATTGTGTAACAAGATCTTTAAAATAAATGAAAAAGACTGTGATGTGCCGCTGGTTCTGCCCAGATATATGTCTGGGGTTTTCCTTTACCACTAAAAAGCTGGTCGTTGTCAACATGGTCATAAACATGTTGGTGTGTTTTAATAAATAAACAAAAAACAAACAAGAAAAAGAGCCATATATAATTGTATAAATTGCACAAAGAATAGCACCTACCTTTGGCTTCTATAACATTGTTGTCACCAATTTGTACTGCCTCTATATCTGTTGACTGTGAAGGATTATTTTATGGTAAGATTAAAGATAAACTGAGCCTCCATAACTTCCAGTAGATACAAAATAAAATATTTATTTATAAAATTCATTTTTATTTCCAAATGTATTACTTTTAGGAACAAATACATGGAGGCTATTTTCTTAAAACATGAATTTGTCCAGGGTTGTCACTTCAAATATAATTCTTTGTTTTGTTGTCATACACTTTGCATGACATTCACACACACTGAGAAATTTTGCCCTTAGCACCCAACCAGCCAATAAGCTTGATGCAATGGCACATGGTTACATTGCACAACTCCAACAATGGAGAAAATATTTATAGCATGTATTTGGTCAGTCAATTCACACAATTGGAAGATGTTTATGCCTGTGAAATGTGTTTATAGCAGTGTATGAATCTGCTGAAGGTTTTAAATTTGGTTGTTCTGTGGCTCAAAATGATGGGTCATTAATTAAAAGTCCATCAAGGTGAAAAAACAAGCATTGCCAAGTTTGTTTCCTGATACCTATGAAATTTCCCATGTCTATTGTTTTAAATATTTTACCTTAAAGTACTCTTTATACCGACAAAATTTTACTGAAAACCAATGCTCATGACATCTACATGCTTGACAGAGTTGACCAATGGCCTTCTGGGACATGACTTACCTGCCTTTATCAATTATGGTTATTACACAGACTCCTTATCATTATTTCGAGAAGAATATCTGGGCATTAAATGTCTCTCAACAAAGTTTATGCCTAACTAACTGAAACTCAACCACATGCAGTGAGTTCATTATTGGTCTGCAAGACTAACCATCTCGACATGGATGCTCTAAATTAACAAGGGTGTCTAAGCGGCAGCTGTAACTTCAAATGTAGAATGGGAGTACGAGTGGGAAGAACAGAGAATGAAAATTATTGGTAAATGAAAATCTTTCCATGGTTTTAGGCAATTTAAAGCCAACAACAAAAATTGATTCTGCACATTACTTTACTGAGGTGAAACTGTGACTAAAATTTAAAAAAAAAATCCTTTGAGGGTAAAGAAGATGTGTTGTGGACAAGAAATGTAAGGTTCCTGCTATTGGCATTCAATTGTAACCTTGACCTTGAGCCGACATGGTTGGGTCCAACATGGGTGGGCCTGCACATTTGAAGAATACATGTGACCAAAGCATAATTACCAGATATACCCTTAAAAGAGCTTAAAAGACATGGAGTGGACAGGAAAGTGTAACTTATGGAAGGACAGCAACTAAAGTTTCTGCCTGTAAAATCTCCTCACCTCTTGGGGATTTGTAGGGATTAAACAGGCATTTCTTGTTTTACTTGGGTTTTTGTACTCATTTTAAATTAATCTGCACAGAATATTAGCCTAAAATGCTACTACAGCAGGCCATCCACACAACAGAGAACAATTTGCGACTAGAGAAGTAAGGATACAGGAGTCGACCTCGAACACATTGTTGTTCCCTATCACCATCACAGGCTGGGAGTCCCCGGGGTTGGTAGGCTCAGGAGACCTTAAATACAAAGATTGGTAACTGAACAAGTTTTAAATGGTTTTAAGAAAAAAATCGTAACTTGCTGACTTTGTAATAATATTAATACTTAGATATGTTTTACAGATATAAAGATCAAAAGTCATGAGACATATTGGGTCTCAAGACTGACCCACAGTGAGTGTAAATCTTGATCAGACATCTCCTTAAGGCCATCAGGAGCTGTCCGATCTGAATCTTCACCATCTGCCTAAGCCTTGACAAGTTGTGGCAAGGTGGCTAAAAAATTACAATACATCAAATACAGAAACAGGTCATATAAGTACTTGTAAACAATAGTTACAGAGTAAAAAATGAAATAGAAAGGTTTTGTTATGATCAGTTGATCAGAAAGAAGAAAGGAAACAAAAGTGTCGATACTTGTGACTATTCTAACATTTATAGTTTAAGCGGTCATAAAAAAAAGAAAATGGTAATTTAGACAGAAAAGAATAAAAGCAGCAAGATTTAGACAGAAAAAGGTATAAGCAGCTAGATTTAGACAGAAAACAATATAAGCAGCAACTTTAGATGTGCATTTAGGTGCTTTTAAATACTGAACAACTGAAACAAAACACAACTTCTTTATACAAAGAGTATGAACAGCATAAATCACAATTTATACTTCGTAATCATCACTGTTTTGAGTCGCAATGGTATCCTATTGCCGAATGTTTGACTGCATACAAGTTGTAACCATGACCTAGTATGCTTCTGTAAGACTGAGTAAGACTCAGTCTTGTTAGTCTGTTTGTTAGAGGCTTGATCCACATTATTGTGGACCTCGCCCCACCTATTCTCCAGCTGCTTCCAAATTTTACTTAAAAATTGATATATTGTCAATATATATCCATTGATTTATACACAAGGCAAACATACTTGTTTATGATGGTGGTTAGTTCCTCAATGATGTTGTTCTCCCCAATAATGATTGGGCCATCCTGGGCCAAGATCCGGGCTTTGGGGTGTATCACAGTTCTTGTACCTGTCGGCAAAATGGGCAAAGTAAAATAATCAACAATACAACTCTCTGTGAATACAAACTTAGTAGTACTACACCCACATCATGGCTGATTTACATTTATAGCATTTTTCGGATATGTTATACACCTACATGAAGGTCAAATGGTCCAAGCAATAGTATCAGGCCAAAACCAATCTCATTAAAATCACATCCTAACTTTCGCTTCATTACTTTCCGCTGGTTAGGATCTGATGACATCGCATAAGGTGTCACCTCAATTTGACCTTTGATTAGCCAATGAAATCGTCGGCTGCAAAATGTTGGGGTATAACTGATCGGAAGGTATGGATGCCGCCGTGTTGAAAGATTAGATGAACTTGTTTCGTAACGAGGTTTCTGATTGGTCAAGTTTGACGTCATCGGCTCATTAATATTTATAACTTAAAGGTCACTTCGAGGCGACCTTTATCGAGATGTTATCAGATCCTAACCAGCGGAAAGTAATGAAGCGAAAGTTAGGATGTGAATTTAATGAGATTGAGGCCAAAACATATGTTCAAGTTGTCAAATCAATAGTATGCTACATAGGTGAAAAATTATAATTACTATGTTACATTTTACTTTTAGGCAAATAACTATAACAAATAATTACGTTCAATTCACACATTTATGAACTGACAGACAATATTCAGAACCTTAGACAACTTACCAATAGTGACATCTCCAATAAGCTCACACTCATCACACACAACTGCACCTGGGGCAATCTTTGCACTGAAAGGCGGAAATATAATTATTGTTTTTATCAAACTCACACTATCACAGAATGACCAATTCCAGTAATTCTAAGATACATTTATCTATTAACATTTATCTATTTTTCCCCGTTTATCTTTAAATTTAAAAGCCGTCAGGTAAGAGCCACAAGTTTGAAGCCCACCTTAAATCAAAGTTGTTACTGCTTAGACTCAAACCATCAACATATGGAATATGGATTCCCACACTTTTATGGTCAGATTCTTTTTAATTGCAGGTAGGTACTATTTGGTTATGATAACGCAGTGCATTTTGGGTATCTGAGCAAGTGCTGCTAATAACAGCATTGCGATGTATTTCAGTGGTATCCCAGAGCACCAGATTAGGGAGCAGTTGAAGATGAGTGAAACAGTTCTTTCAGCTTGGATTGCATGATATTATTTATTTCCAGTATCCACTATCCACAAATATATTATGGCTAATCAGCTAATCTTCAAAACTGATTCAACTGTCTGACCGGAGCCTATTATGTACGATGACCTATTGAACTGATGCAGTGTCAGATATGGGTCTAAGTGTTCTTACTTTACAGAGGTTTAAAAATTCAAGAGATCAAGTAACGAGAGCATTTTAAGTCTATGCTGTCCCCCCAAAGCTGTCTGCCTTAATAGCTAAGTTAGTAGAGTACAGGACTTAAGCAGGAAGTTTCCTGGTTTGAAGTCTGCCCTGGATTAAGAGATATTTTTATTATTTTGGCATAGTTGTCTAACCTCACTTTTGACCCATATACAAATGCTGACACAATGTCACCCTCGATGTATATTAAAGTGACATACATTAGAAGAAATTACTGTCTTTGTCTTTGAAACAAGAAACGCACTGCTTAACCAATGGCATATTCACTAAGTGTTCATTCTGAAAACTTGCATCACTTTCTAGCTTGATATAAATATAGTGCCGATGTGGTGGAAAAGCCCACAGGTTGTCCCGTTAGCTCAGTAGTTAGAGCTTCGGAACGGTGATCTGGGGGTCGTGGGATTGATCCCCACATCGGGTGATTTACTTAAAAAATTTACCTTGTCAGTTTATAACAAGTAATGATTGCAATACACTTAATATTCTAACTTTACTTTTAATCCATGAGTCAATAAAGCATATGTAGATCTATTGTAAATAACATACCACAATGTTTAGATGTGAGTTATACTCGAACTCTGTATTATCGACGCATCTCTATTACCGACGTATTCCGAATATTTCAACATGCAAATCAACACAGAATGACTTTAACCTAGATTTCTAAAAATTAGTTGATTATATGGTAAATTTTTGGTTTAGATGTTAGTTGTCCTTTACAAATTCAAAGTTTATAAGCTGATATTGTCTTGCATACACATCAAAGATAAGTCAAACAAGTACGACGATAATACAGTGGTAAATTTGAGATGAAGAGTTTAACATTATAATTATGATTTTTAACCATGCACATATTTATGATACAATACATCACTATTATTGTTAAAAAATAGTTGTTAAATGACCAATGACTTATCATATATTGACAACTTATAGGTGGAAATCGGAAGAAAATCACATACAACACGAAACTTACTTGCATTTCGGTTTAGTATTCGCCATTTTGATGGGTAGACTGCACTAATAGTAACTGCTACATGGGGGTGGGGAAAAGGGTATTACAGTCAAAACGTACCAAAACTAAAACGTACCTATATACATTTCTTGTCAAAACATACCCAAGTAGAGTCAAAACGTACCCATGTAAAATTTTATATTGTACACCATTCTTACAAGCGTTAAATAATATTACTAACAGTGTTTTTATATTTAGTCATTGTGTACTTTTGTTTAATTGTATTTATTGATATTTTACGCAAACTATTGTTTGCGAGATCTATGTGCTGTTGTTGTTGTTAAAAAATAAATGTCTTAAACGCAAAATGGTGGGAAAGTAAAGAGGTGTGCAAACATGTTGCTGAAAAAAGTAAGTAATTAGCATTGTTTAAACTGCTAAAGTCATTGATACGTGTTAATGGGATTAAAAAGATAAGAAGGGACTGTAGTCGCAATGAATTTTACTGCCTTTTTATTGCTCTGTCAGACTTAAGGGACTACTTACACGAAAAAAAAACAACTGCAAAATCAAATCAACTGATATTTTATTTTTATTTTCTAAGTAACTCATTCTCAGTGTGGTTGGTCTTTATTGAATTAAAACAAAAAGGAGAAGAAATAAATAAATAAAATATAAATAATTAAGCATACAAAAATGTACAGCATGTATTTAAACATACACAATCTACAAATACCTAACGTAAAGGGGGTAGGGTGGGAATCAATTCACAATATAATGGACGTTTATTTACGCATTAAGTTATTATAAATACACAAATAAATAATATAATGCTTCGAATCGATGAACAACACGGATATTTATTGTAACGGGGATGGACACATTCATTCTTCTCCACTGACTACGCTTCGGCATAGGGACAATTCTTATAAGATATAAAAACAAAGACGATATCAATGAGCCAGAAATTACCGAGTGATTTTTGTTCTCGATTTTAAGCTGTGGTAAACATTTTAGATCGGTGCTGAATGACAGAATAAATAATGATCTATCTAGAGTCTCAAAATATACTTTATAAAATCAGACCGCCTTGATAAAAAATCTTACCTTTGTTTAATTTTCTCTTTGCGATTATCAATTTATATTTTTTATATCTAGTGGTAAAAAGTGCCTTTGTAGACTGTAGTAAGGCTTTTGACAGTGTTAACTGAGTAGTCCAATGACAAAAACGGTTAAGCTGTATTTTTAATGGCAAATGTTTAACAATCATAAGACATGTATCAAAAACAAAATATTGTGCCAAAATCTAAAGTGACGACAAGATTTCAAAGTTCTTTAAAGGATCCACTGGGCTCTGTCAGGGAGAGAACTTGTATCCAGTTTGACTGTCGTTTTATCTCAATGACCTTTATCAGTTTGTTACAGAAGAACTCTTTTCTTACTTGTCTGTCAGACAACCCAGATGACGTCTTAACTAATGAGGACATAGACGTTTGTCTAAAGACAATTATAATGTTACATGCTGTCATTTTTTGCTGACTAAAGATTTGTCTATTTCAAATCATACGAGAACCATGTATACTTTGTTGAAGGCTCTCAACATGTTTGGAAAATCAATCAACAAATTGCAGTAGCTGTTAATATGTGGAAAGAAGAAAAAATGTATGCGAATGTACGAAAAAATATTGTTTTGCTTTCTTCCATACAGTTTTAACTGGTCTTGAAGAAAATACTCTAAAACATATTTTCGATAATAGTAGAAGCTGTAAATATTCTAGGCAGTGGAAAAAGGAAACACATATGATAGAGGTAACAATAAAAATGCCTGATTTTGTACGATTCGATGCCGGCACCTCATATGCTCTACCGACTGCGCCTCCGAGTCTTAACATACCCTTGTTTGATGTATTTTCATTATAAAATATCGACCGGCACAATATTCACATAGAGATTTCACAATAACAGGATATGGTGTTGACTGCTTTAAACCTACGCTTATCAATTTATTTGTGGACCAAGTATGGATCAATCGCTATCGTTTTTGGCAGTCCTGTGTGCAGTATATCTCGTTTCGATATTTTGTACGATAACATTGTTTCATCAGTGACGGATCCAGGATTTCTTGATAGGTGGTGGTGGTGGGGAAGGGGGTATGGGGGTTGGGGGCGGGGGGCGTGAATTTTTAATTTAATGTTTTGTCAACATTGATAAATGCTTGCTAACATCGTTTATTTTCATACTTTTGCTGAGTTGTTTTGCTATATTTGGGAGACGTTTTGTATGTTCAATATTTCAATACCATATATTAACATTAATTGCATGGTGGGCAAACATGAGCAATTATGGTTTCAGAACTGCAAAACAATAACAAGACATATTTTTATTTTGACAACGGGTCCATTCGAAGCATTAGCCGAAAATATTTCCTTGCATAACTGTCAATGATTTGACCAATGTTAAGTTTAGCACGTTTAGCATGCGCTGCCATTATTGTTGACCAATAAGGAAAAGTTCAAATAGCTGAAAGTTTAAATTGCGGACTTACAAAAAACGCAGTGGAATGTTAAAATACGGAAACTAATTAGTGATAGAGTCAACACCTACCTGATGTGAACTCACAATGTGGTGTAGGTATTTCTGAAACTAAATTTATTTGTGTTTTACTATTTAATCTTATATTTCATTGGTAATAATATGTTTATAAATAAGAAATATAAGTATTTACACGTTTACACGTTTAACGCGCTTTTCTTCTAAAGATGTAATTATTTCCTTGCGAGAATACAAGTTATGTCTACTTTATGTTTCTAACATCAGTTTGGTAGCTTTTACTAAAGTCAACTTTCTGCTTGTATTTATTTGATAACTGTAAACTGTACTACCTCCTAACTACATATACTGCTCTTTATTAGACTACAGACATTGAACTGCCGTATTGTCATTAGTAGGGATTATGCAATGCGTTCGACATTGGCATTTGTTCATATTAACTTAAAGTAGAGCAAATGTAATGCCGCACCTCCAACTGATGAGTATAAAAATTATGGATAAAACAAGGGGTTTAGGGTTCGAATCCCGGTATGAGCACGAAGGGTAAACTTGTCTTCTTTGTAATTTTTCACTTTGACGGTTATTTCTGCATCACTCTACCAGATTAAGAAGGTTACATGTATAGGTTGTAATTTTATTTTTTGTAAATGAATTTTAAATGTATGATTTGTGCTAAATTTGATTACAAATTATTTCCTGTTTTTTTCAAAGTCTAAAAAACAGTTGGTAAAGTTTATTTTTAAGTTGCAGCATCAACCAAATACTTTATAGAATATTTTGTACATCTCTGAAATAAATCGTGTAGTAACAAGAGCTCGGAGATTTTTTGCAATAAAGTACACTTAAAAACGCTTAGCTACAATGAATGCTCTGTTCAAGCGCGAAAGCATGATGTAAGCAATTTCTCACTAAGTTCTCTGGTTCTTTTCACTTGGTTTGTAATGACGGCTGGTATGGAGAATCAAAGCGCTGAAAGCGTTGGTAGACTGGCGCGCCGGTTGAAAGCGTAGTTCCAAGGGAGTAATCAAGGTTTCTTGAACGTCGAAATGCACATTAAGTAATTGGAAAGATTGATGGACTTACATTGGCTGTCATAGGGGAGCAATGAATAACAATTAGTAGTTTTCATATAAGAATTTAATGTAACAAAACTTTGAAAAACACTTAAAGATGAACAAAAGAGAGGTGGAGAAGAACAAAAGAATCAAACTTTTCATGCATAGATATCATTACTCGAAACATATGAAACTATGTGTATGTTCTTTTTGTTTGTAAGTGACAGTCACTATCAACAACATTAGCAAATAATTCAGTATATTCAGGGATTTCAACAGATCCAGATAGTTGCATTTTGATGCAAGGAAAATTGAGGTTTTCCAGTTTTGACCTCACCTAAATCTTAGGTTGGGGGTCATTTTGATGCAGAAGCGCAGGATAAGTGGTCAAATTTTGCAAGAATAACCATAAATGTAGTATGTGTAGCATTTTAAAAATGAAGTAAATACTAATTGGACCCTTGTAAATATATGGAAATGAAGTAAAAGCAATTTTACAATTAGTTAAGTTCGTGAACACATGATTTGGCTTTTGTCAATCTGATCATGACCCCTTGAAAATTGTCAAAGAAATTCTCAACAAAAGTGAAAGCTACTGAAATCCCTGAGTATACAGTACCGTGGTGATAACCATTAACCTGGCTGTTGTAATTGGTACATGCAGTAGAAGTACAGTGATTGTCAACAGCAGCACAGCATGAAGGTTACGTGAACGGTTGCGGTCATCAGTATTGTAACATATATGTAAATAAATAATGAAAACATACCAGAAAACTGTACTCCACCAATGGATGTCACTGCTACCTTAATATTGCTTAGGAAACTCTCAATCCACAAAAGCTTACAAAAATGGCAATCCACGCTAGATTTTCCCGCAATTTTGGTCACGTGACTAATTTTGTTTATAATCGTAGCCTCCTGTATTTAGGTCTAGATTTCAAGACAAAAAAATGCCGAAGTCAGTTAGCTTATTAAACTAACACCACACCACAAACGTTACGAAAAATGCATTATCCGAAGTAAACAATAAAAAACCTTCTAGTTCTAATGCAGTTATGATCAGCTTCGGCCACAACTAAAGTAGTGTCAACAATGAAATGCACAAGGCCCACGTAACTTAAGAGACTGAAACAGTTACAATCCTAATTTTTACGTCGATCGCAACAGTGCATTAACAAAAATATTTGCCAACTTACTTACGGTCCTTGAAAGCTGAGCAGAAACTCGACCAAAAGCACCCCGATCTATCCAAGATGGCGACCAACGCTATTTCCCGCTTGTCACGTGACTGATTTGTTTATAATCGTTCTTTTAATATCCTTTCGTATTTGTTCGAACAACAACATTACATAGTTTCCTTGTTTTTATTTCTCGCATTTCCTTACAAATGTTCGCAGTCCTTTGTAATATTTGTGTTTTCTAAAAACGCACTACTTCTTATGCCGCACAACTACGAAATATTTCAGGCGTAACTAAACTACTCATGCATATCCAGTTGCTTGTTCATTGCCGTAGCTGGTCATGATTTCACTCTACATTTGTTCGATGGAATTTTTGGCATGGACGCTCAAAAATTACACGGAAATTTACTATCAATCGATCAGCATTCGTGGAATGGTGTGCTGGATTGTGCTTCACACGTGTGCAGAACATTTCGGCCTGCACTCGCGGTAACCACAAATCCCCGCTTACTTGAATACGCTCTCGTGGGCGCAATGATACACCCGAAGTTAACGACCGCGCGTCGCCGTGTTCACAGCATCGTTACTTAAGACTGGCGCATGCGCACCAGTCTAAAAACGATTTCTGATCCGGATTGAATATTTTGTGACAGTTCACAACACTACACGAATTCATCATTGTCTTCATTGCCTGTAAAGGTCAATTAAAAGAAAACGTGCGGTACTGATGTGTTGATTCGCCTTACCACAAAGATGGCGGACAAACAGGTGCGCGCGCATCATGGGGGAAGCAGAAAAAATATGAAAATCAGTCTTGAACGTGTTGGGTTAGTAAAAAGTTAATTACATGTACACATTTGGACTAGTTTGAGTCATACTAATCAAGTTACATGTACGGTTGGTTCGTCTATTGCTATATATTGTTTCCAAATGATACTCAACAGCACAACACTTCTCCTAAAGTGAATATAACCTAATATTTGGAGTTTTCTTATTTCTAATTATTCTTTAATACCAATTTTAGGCTACATATATATATATATATATATATATATATATATATATATATATATATATATATATATATATATATATATATATATATATTCAAAACTTCGTTTACCTCAGTTTGTAAATTTTGCGATCAGTTTGTAAATTTTGTAAATTTCTTTACAAACAATTTAAGCGTACCTTATATGTTTCCTTGGACAACTGATAACGGATGAATTGTCATGAAAACGAACTTTCGTCGGCCGATAATCCCATTGTTACCATGGAGCAAAGAGATATAAGTCGGCGTGGATTATCGACGATACCAAACGAAGCGAATTCTTGTAAGAGGGTGGTCCGGCAGTTCGGACCACTTTTTCTTTCTCTCATGCAACCAAACATTTTTTTCCTGAAAAAAATCCCGCAAAGTGCAGCTTATTTAAGTCATAAAGCCACGTGAAAAATAAACATAGCACCCCACTTGTCATTACAAAATGTATTACCTATCCCAGTCACGTTGCACAGTTATCTATTGTCTACTAAGAAAACAACGTTGCTACTTTTGACATCAAATTACATAATCTACTTAGCAATCAGCTCTGACGTCAATATCTATTTTTAGCCGAAATCCCTATCGTGTCAATTTAAATATTGTGTCAATTTAAACATATGTAAATTGGACCAAAATATATTTTCTCAAATGTCTAAAATAACCAAATAATTCATTGTTAACTGAAAAGTTCCTGCAAAATTATGTTCATTAATGTCCTAGATCTGTGTGAACAGTCAAGCATAAATCTATTTTTAGCAGAGACCATAATTGAGCTTTTTATAAAGTTGGAAAGAATACACAGAGTTATTTTTTTCTTTCGCGATTAGTTCTGTCTAACAATTCAGTAAGTGTTGAAAATCGTATTTATTCAGACTTACTAATAAATTTATAAACAAATTATGTTCAAATACTCTAAAGCAGTAATTCGATATTATTATATGTATGTTCACTATTTTATATAGGCAAACTGTCGGATACCGCCTTTAAAGCAATGCATGTCATGATTTTTCGTGTCTCACAATTTAGGTAACGTTATAAACATGCTTTAACGAAACTATAGTATAAGTTTTTGTAGCAAAGCAAAATTTTCCAGAACATGTAAGGCGTTAGATGATTCTACATGTATTAGATATAAGCAAACGGTCGAATACCACTTTTTGCCTCATCACAATGGTTTCCGTGCAATAATCCCTTAAATACAATACCACTGATCTATATATAGATC
Organism: Sinonovacula constricta; assembly: GCA_007844125.1. Classification (NCBI taxonomy): domain Eukaryota; kingdom Metazoa; phylum Mollusca; class Bivalvia; order Cardiida; family Solecurtidae; genus Sinonovacula; species Sinonovacula constricta. The sequence goes on along the minus strand of CM017561.1, from coordinate 35,492,919 downwards.
AATTAAGCATGTTCTGAAGGACTACCCGAGGCATGACTCGTCCGATTGATATTACACTTTAATGTTACTACCTTGTCAAGTGTTGCAAAACAAATTTGAGAAACATTTAGAGGAAGTTTGAAACAAGCCGTTTTGTGGTAAAAGCATACATGGGACAGCTTACGCAGAATCATGGCGCCTTTGCTTGTTACGCAAATGTTTCTTTATATGCAATATATTGTCAACAATATACAATATATTGTAAAGAGTACACACAATCTACTCAGGACTATAACTGAATGTCAGAAGTGCAACAAACTGTGCCAAGTCAATTTCAGTTGGCCAGTTTTATCAAGGCTGATGAGTTTGTGCATTTGTGCGTGCAGTACAAGCATGTCCTTCTCGATCAGCAGTACAAAGTCAGTCGCTGTTACGGGAGGGAATGAATTCGATCCCTGGATTCCTTCCAGACGCTCACCCTTGCTTGAGTGTGAGAGTAGTGTGACCGGGGTAGAGATTTTGTAAAGCCTCAAATATTTCAAATGTAAAGTACTCACAATAAAAGATTTTTTTTCCTTTTCTTCTGATATGTTTAACAATGGTCTTTAGGAAAATAAAGTATCACGACAAGCCATGATAACATAAACAATCATGGCAGATATAAGGGTAGTTCCACGACTGGTTTGCCCGGTGTAAGGATAGTGCTACTGGATGTGGTATTATGCCAGGTGTTCACGGTATGCTTTACACAGTGAAGGCGGCACTATGTATGCTTCAAGTGGACACCGTATCCAGATAACGTAACTACTATTGGTGGGACAATAAACCCAATAAACAAACAACACGAGCGTGATTTCAGTGGGGTGAATGTTTATCTGCACACGCATTATAGTTAGTAATTTTGAAAACCAACCAATAGGATTTTGAGCCACTTACACGTAAATAAACAAACAATTGCATCCTGTTGTTTTTCCTATAATTGAATAGTATTTCTTCGAACTCGAAGTTTATATTAAGGTGGGATAGTCATTGCGCCTTAACCCTTTCATTCATAGTTCATCTATAATTTTAAAAATTCACTTGATTTTGTTGTTGTTCTTTAAAAGAGATAAAAGGATTTAAATAAATGTATGTTCAACTTGTAATAATAGATTTAAGGCTGAACCAGTCTGCACATAAACCCTTAGTCATGAAGGTTCTGCTAATGGTTGTGAATGGTTTGTAAAGGTGTAAAATGGTGTATACATGCTGGAAGGGGTTAAAATATGTGGGTAAATTGTGAAAAGTCAGCTTGAGTATTTCATGACGTACAGTATCTTACATTTAAAGTTAAAATCGTTAAGGACTGTGCCTGCAGTCAGTAATCATTTTTAAATACCTAAAGATCATTTTGCTATCTTGCATGTAAAACTGATGTATTTTATACAAACAAGTCGTAAGGGATGGGTCAAGGTCGGGGGATGCACCCCACCCCCACCAACCCCCACCCCCGCCCCGACGAACCAGGTAAAAGAGCAGTGTTGCGAAAACACATACATGTAAGCTTAAAATACTATGTTTTCCAGGTAAATGTTTGTCTGTTGACTGCTTAGGTCGAAGCTAGGGTCCCTTTCTGTGTATATAGGCCTATATCTAGAATTGACTGCGATAAAGTTGAATGGATCTTGATTCACACCACACCTCCCACACCTCCACCTCACCAACAATTTCTGGACCCGTCCCTGCTTGTCGTCGAAAACAAAAGTTTAAACGTTTAAATGTGGTAACTGCAAGCTTGCACCAAAGTGTTGTTTCTCAATCTACGAAATGGCAAGGCCGTATCCAGAGCGGCAAAAGCACCAAGGTTTCTAGCGGGGTCAGGGATAATGTTCCCCGCCCTCCATCTTTTTAGGGAGTGCGATATAGTGTATATTCGGGGTGTTTTTAATTAAAATGCATGCTTCAAACTTTGCGAATGTAAGTTTCAATATCGACCATGTTGTGTCATGTGACTAAGTGCGACATGCGTAAAAATTGTCTGACGTCAGATAATAAATCTCCTGGCATAGTTGTCGTTCGTAGCTATCACCAAAGGGTATAAAAAGACTTGCATAGTCGGAAACCCACGACGGAACCTTTCCGTTACTCTCCATTTATCGCCCGTGTGATATTTTGTTCACTTTTCGCAGTTTCTGGTAATGATATTTCATTGGTTGCTTCATAATCCGACTAAGATTTCAGTCCAATGATAAAGCTTTTTTTTCATTGTTTCGACAGACTTGTCAAAATGACGACGTCATTGTTATACTTGTAGTCTCCACGCTAACAAGTCTGGATTTTGTAAGCAGTATTATGATTGGCCAATTCTTTTTCCATTCAGTTCGACAAGAAGACAGAAAATTTACCAATAAACCCACGGTCGACGAATGTAGTAAAGCAGAATAGTCGAGCGTGGGTATCCGACTAAGCAAGACTTGTAATTTATTTAGTTTAAACATATTTATTCTCATATTTTACAATACATTTGCGGTACACAAACACAGGTTATACATTCAAGTAGAGAGAGGATTTGAACGAAAGCAAAGCTTATAATGTTCATTTCCTTAGATCAATATACAAGACAACATGTAAATACAGTGGTTGTATACTTTTGCAAGAAAATATAAGTACTAGGCGTTCGAAAAACAGTTTCAATTTACAGTTTTAGACAAATATAAATATACTCAATTTAAATAAGAGAAGTATGCAGGTATATAGAGTTTACACATAGATGAGATGGAGAGAGGGGTTAGAGAAAGAGGGAGAGAAAGAGAGAGAGAAAGAGAGACGGAGGGGTCTACCGTGTCTACTGGCTGATATAGTACACTTCAAATCTTTTAGTATCAGAAATATATTTCTGAACAATATGAAAAATAGCATAGTTTTGACCAAGGGTCATGTTAACATTACCAAATAAAAGTGTATCGACATTGATGTTGTAGTTTTCCAGTGATTTGAACACGGAAAGCCTTTGTTGGGAGTATAATGGACATTCGGTAAAGAAGTGTTGGTTAGTTTCTACACTACCACATATACAGAGTGGATTTGGTACAATCCCCTTACGAAAGAGGTGGTGTTTTAGTGAGCTACATTCTGTTCGTAGCCGTGAGTGTAATATTTGAGCTCGTCTATTTCCTGTGTAAAAGTATAACGGAGGTTTAATTGTATTTGTACTTATTTGTTCTTTAAACGAATTTAGTGTTGGAGCATTACGTATATCAGGTGATAGATTATTCCACTCACGTATAACAGAAGGGAGGAATGAATTAAAATACGAAGTTGTTCGTGCAAATACTCCAGCAACACTATAGTTGTTGCGTAACTGATATCGGGCATTCGACACGCTACTAGGGATTAATGAGGACAAGTAATCAGGAGTAAGGCCATTCAGTATCTTATAAAACAACACTAAACAGTGATTTCTTCTTCTGTCAAAAAGAGGATCCCAACCGATCTCGCTGTGTAATGCATTTATACTGACAAGTTTAGTGGAACCAGAAACAATACGAGCACATTCGTTTTGGATATTTTCTAGATGTTCAGATTCATATCCTACACAATTGCTCCAGACAACATCACCATATTCGAGAATAGGTCGGATATATGAAAAATACATAGTTTCTAGTGCCCTGCGGTCTAGTGTAAATTTGTATTTACGTAGAATGTTGACACGCTGCCAAGCTTTTGATTTTATATAATTAATGTGAGAGTTCCATGAACAATCCTTTGTCAAAATTATGCCAAGATGCTTATGCTCAGTAACCTCAGGGATGGTTTGTCCGTACATTGCTAAAGGAGGATGGTTTGATGTTCTTTTTCGGGATATTATAAGTGATTCTGATTTAGATGGGTTGAAGTTAACCAGCCATTTTTTAGCCCATACGCCTATTTTATTTATGTCATTTTGTATGGTTTTTGCAGCAGTTTCTGCATCCTGAAAAATATAATAAAGACTTGTGTCGTCTGCAAAGAGATTAATATTGGACTCAATACCATCAACAACATCATTAATATAAATAAGAAAAAGCATTGGTCCCAATATAGATCCCTGCGGGACACGTGCTTTAATAGTGACCCAATCCGAAATAGCACCAGGAAGAACAACTCTTTGCCGCCGCAAAGTCAAATAATCAGCAAACCAGGACAAGAGCCGACCTTTTATCCCAGCAGAACTCAGTTTGGCTAGTAGACCCGTATGCCAAACTTTGTCAAAGGCCTTACTAATATCAAAAAATACAGTTCTAACTTCCAGTCCATCATCAAGGGCTTTGCAGCAGTTATTATAGATAAAAGTTAACTGGTTTACAGGTGAATCACCTGGTAAGAATCCAGATTGATGAGGTGTAAAGAAATGACAGACTTTAAGATGGTTAAATGTGTGTTTATAGATAAGACGTTCAAACACCTTTTCAAGTGTGTTAAGCAGTGATATAGGTCTGTAGTTGATAGGTAAAGAGGCGTCACCTTTCTTAAATACTGGCGTAATGTTTGCTTCTTTCCATTTACTGGGTACTTTACTTAGCTGTAATGATTTGTTAAATAAGTCACACAAAGGGAAAGATAATTCTTTAGATGCTTCAATTAATACTTTATTGTTTAGGCCATCGGGCCCTACAGCTCTTCCTAGTGGTAATGACTTCAGGACTTCCTCTACTTCCCGAGGATTTAGTGATATATGCTCAATTGTATTGTTCATTTGGGTTATGTCTGATGGTATGGACTTATAGTTGTCATCAATAACTGTCTGACTAAGGAAAAAATTGTTAAGTAAATTAGCTTTATCATAATCATTTGATGTAGGGTTGTTGGTACTGGGGTCTAGGAGTGGTGGAATTGATTGCTTGGATGAGGCATGTATAAATGAATTAAGAACTTTCCAAAACTCTTTGTTTTTAACTTTTCGGCCTTTTTATTATAGTATTCAGTTTTTGATTTACGAATAAGAGATATAATTTCGTTTCTTAAAGACCGAAAACGTTGCCAGTAGTGCATACATTGTGTAAATTTGGCTTTTCTGTAAAGGCGTTTGCGCTTTCTAATATTACGTTTAATTTCAGAAGTTATCCAGGGAGAGTCATTAGGGTTAATTCTAATCATTTTATTAGGTATGTTATTTTTGGCAATGTATAATATTCGATTCGTGACATTTGTTGTGTATACATCAATATCTTCATCTTTGCACATGTCCCAGCTGCATAGTCCTATATCTGAACGAAGCTTATCATAATCCCCTTGTTCATATTTCCATATCTCTCGATAAAACGATTTATGTTTAAGTGTCGTGAAATTAAGTAGAACAAAAATCGGACAGTGGTATCGAACTTCTTGTGGAAGGAAATGTTCCATTACACCTGAGTGTATAACATTATCAACGTTTGATACTATGACTAAATCTATTAACGATTCTGACTGTTCTGTAAAATGTGTTGCTTCGGTGATGACCTGATGAAACCCAAACTGTTTTAAAAGGCTATCGACCTTTCTAAATGATGGTTTTGATGACGACAACACATCAAGATTGAAATCTCCCAGGAGAACAATATTGGGAATTCCTGAACTTTTAGCCAAATCAAGTGAGTGCTCGATCATTGAGAAATATGCCAAGTCCTATAAAGGCCTATAAATTGTACCTATCAAGACGTGTTGTTTATTGTTAGTGGTAATTTCAATCCAAATACATTCCAATTTATATATCTCGAGGTAATTTATTTATAGACATGCCTATTGACATCAATACAGGTAGATTATTTTCTAGACATTTCTTACATGAAAAAATCAATCAATTATTTTACTTTCAATATGCGCTTGATTTTCTTTTTTGGTAACTTCTCAAATATCCCTAAAATGTAGTTCGCACAAAAAATAAACAATGCTATCGTTAGACAGCTGCAAGTCTGCAAGCTGGGTAAATTAAAATCGATTTTTTTTTTCAAATTTGAATCCTCCACAAATTTAAGTTTTACAGGCATCGTACTCTAGTGAGCTGTCATCCGACTGCCATCTTTGTTTTGACGTCTGTCACAAAAGTAGTCCCATTTAGGGTAATGGCCGAGGTGATCCTACTACCTACACGTGACCACTTACCTTTGAGAAACATTGCATCATAATCGCCCTGACGTCGATAACTATTTTAGCAGATATTTCTTCTTATTTGTAAATTTGGAAGGGATAACAAAATAAGCGATTTGAACTTTCTAACAACCGAGGTAGTGTCAGATACACTTTTGCTTTCATTTGTTTGCGAAAGTATGCGTTTAGGAAGAATGTTTGCCGTTAAGTTATTGTTACATATATTTAAAATAGGCAAACTGTAGGATACCACCTTTAAGAAATTTGTATCCGTTTCATGTAACAAACTTTATGTAACTGCGTAATTTACCTAAAAACGGCATGTTCATTTTTGCAAGAAGCTGATAAGCAGCGCGACAAAACGTGACAGACATAAATATTGCCGAGGTCTGCTATCAGGGTTCAGTGAGTCCGGGTAGCAGACGACCTAATCATCCTATCCAAGCGGAACGTCTAGCGATACAGTCACTAAATTTTACGGAAAATCCCCACACTCAGTTCGTCTGCGTAGTTAGTGGCAGGTGTTTTTCTCAAGGAGATACCTGTCTAGAGAAGAATGCCGCCGGTTAAAATTGTAAACCTAGTGTTTGTCGCAATCGTCGGCATTGTCGTAGATGCCGGACATTCCAGACCGTCAGATTGGTAGGCATTTTATAAATTTTCAACAAGAACGTGTTTTGTTGATGATTCACTGATTTTGATTATTATTTAATGTTACTTCTATATTAAGTGTCTACTTTATATACCCTTGTTATTGTTGTTAAAACTTTTTATTGACTATGACCTTTTTACAGTGTAAAATACTAGTTTCTTATATATCTACATGCTAAATTTAACTTCCATTGACATACAGGTAATTTTTGGATCGATGACTGAAATGACAATGCGGAAGTTGTGGACAATTTTAGTTCAGGACGATATATGCAAACTGAGTTAAACGAATTATTGACTTGATATGGAAATGGAACTGCTGCATAACTTGTCCGTTGGTGCCTGCTTCTAATTATTGATCAACAAAACATTACCAGGCGTCGTCCGTCGTTATTGATGAAACAGAAACTGCCATTGTTTACATATTTAAATTAAAATAGTTCTTACTATTATTGTTATTGCTGCTAAAATGCTATATCGGCGTAGTGGTTATTGCTGCTGGAAAAAACGCTATTGGCGTTGTTGTTGCTGTTGCTGTTGCTCAAATAGCAGTACCTGTGTAGTTGCTGTTGCTTCCCTTGGAAATGAAGTATTGTTGTTGTTATTGTTGTTGTTTTGCGTCTGCTGTAATTATATTCCAAATGCTGTTGCACTTCTCTGCAACAGCTGTCATAACTGCTCAATATCCCCCAGCTATGTAGAACTCTTTATCTATATAGTTAGCTGGTGCATGGATTTAACACCAGTTGCCGTATTGCCGTATTCCTTTTTATTGACTTATATGTGGCTTGTTTTAATTTCATGTAAGCAATAACAAATACATAATCAACATTCGTCGACAAAAGAAAAATACGATTGACCACTTTTTTGTCATTCACCATAATACCGAGTAAATAAGTAGTTTTCATAAAGCTATATTTTGTTTGTATGTTTTATTTGTTATTGATCATTATTTTCTCCATTCGGACATTTCATTTGTTGATGTGTATCTCTTATGAACTAACCATCGCTATTCAATATAAAGCCGCCAGCATTTCTATTTTTGAGGATTGTGTGCTACACTGCTACTGACATTTTAGCGAAATACTTATATATTATGTATAGATATAATCATTTTAATTAATATTTACGTTTTTAACAGTCATTTTGACGGCTCAAGTCAGTTATGACGCTCACATCACGTCTAATTAGACCCAATAAGTCCCAAGGCCTGAGAAAAAGCACGGCTTCATTACATATTAGATGGGCAATTGTCATATCTTAATTTTCTGTTCAGGGCCTGTCTTTATACTTGAGGCGTGCGGGGATCAACAGCGTCGCAACAGTTATCAATTGTTTTACCAAAATAAATTTCCAAAGTGCTCTTGCTTGAATTAACCATATTTGTGAATGTCAGTCATAAACAGAACAACAATAGTTTAAATCAAAATGAAGTGCGGATGGAGCAATAACTGTAACCAAGGCGCTTTGAAATTATCCGGTATTAAATTTTAACAGTTTAAAGGTGGTATCCGACAGTTTGCCTATATCTAATATATGTAGCAATATCTGACTTCTGTTTGGGGTATTTGTACATAATGTCTGCAGAAAAAAAATCATACTTTATTCTAAGCTTTGACGATTTGACGATTTCCAGCAACATGTCAATGTTAGGGCAGTAAAACTCGTTACTCAACACTTAAATTGTTAATCTTTTCAAATCTATATATAACAACTATTAGGATTCCTACTAAAATAGACATCGACGTCACAGCAGATGACCTGATTGAGCCACAGCATAAGTGGTCACGTGGTTTTCTTAATTTAAAAATAGCTTACTGTGCAGCGTGGCTCAGATAGGACATACATGTTTGATATGAGGATTGTGACGTAATGGTTCGCTTTAGAGACAGTTGTAGGACACCAATAAACAGATATGTTCAGGTAACAATGTTAATGAAAATGTATTTTGATTTAAACTGTCGGATACCACATTTACTTTAAGATCTTTTTTTTTTAAACTTTTATTATCCCCGTCCTAGGTGGAGGCCCATCCTGGCATCCACCTTACAATCAGTATTAGTAGTATGTATTTTTGTTAGATCATATTATAATGTAAGGTGAAATATGCATGGATGTAAAAGTTTATATTTTGTTATTTAAATTGACATGTTATCAAAATACAGGGAGGCATTAATATCCTGGGTGTTTATATATATACACACACATACACACACACCTATATATACATATACATAAGTAAGGGTACCTAAAATTGTACATGGTATTTTGCATTTGTGTATCTGTTGCAGATACAATATAGGTATACATTATAAATTAGTGAAAAGTTGCACAGTGTTCCAGTTTTGTTTGAATAAATAATCAGATTTTGTTTCTTTATATGTATTAAATGAGAATTTTAAATTGGATATTAGTCCAGTAATTGTAGGGTTAGTGTTTTTTCTTTTACAAAAATATATATATTTTTTATATTCTAAAAATAATAAATCATATTCATATGAGCTATTTTCTGAGCCTAACAAAATTAGTTTGTTGTCAATAGTCTCAATATAACCATTTTTTCTCAGTGTATTAGTAATAAAAATCAACAAAGGTTTTACAATTATACAATCACAAAATAAATGTTTAAGTGTTTCTTCTTGCTTTTCACAAAAGGTACATACATTGTTAGATATTATATTCATTTTGTATAATAATGAATTTGTAGCCAATATTCTGTGTAGTATCCTTGTTTGAAACCATTGTATGTACGTATCATTTGTACATCTAAATACACAACTATTTGTCATTTTCCAATTTATAGAAGCTCCAGAGAATATTTGGTTCCATTTAAAATTAGAACTTGGTACAGCATTATTATTAACCAAAATATTGTAGACTGATTTATTTTTCAAAACAATGAACTTTATATAACAATTAATGCATGGATTATACATGGAATATTGTTCAATATCTATATTGTGCTTATGAATGAAACGTTTTATTCCAGTAGTAAGTGTATGGTACTGCAAAAAATCCACTTTTATATTAAATTTACTTTCAATTTCTTCTCTTTTTAAAAAAGCATGTTGTTACATTAAATAATTCATTGTAAAAGAGAGGCAGATTTAAGAGATCTTCAGTTGTTTGGACAGGGTATTTTTTTACAAATGTAACATATGCCTTTAAGACGTCCTTCCAAAAAGTATTTTTTATACTTTTTATACAAATTTGGCTGTATAGTGTTCCTGTAGTTAATATCTTTTTAAGGTTTAATTGGGTATCTACCAATTGGAAGCATTTACTACTGGAATTTACAATATATTATCTTAACCACTTGACTTTTAATCTGTGGATATATTGTTCAATATCAATCATACCAAGTCCACCTTCTTCATATTTTTTTACTAATATTTCTTTTTTAATTCTAGATTTACCTTTCCAAACAAAATTATACATAATACTGTTAATAGTGTTGGTAGTTTTTGTATCTGGGGTAGGGAGATTAATGAAACAATTGGTAAACAATGGCAAAAGTAAGGACTTGACAACAGTTATTTTTCCAATTGGTGTTAAATTACGTCTTTTCCAGTAAAGTATTAAGTTATTCAGTTTAGTTATTTTCGGGCTAAAATTTAAATTTGGTATTTTTTTCAAGAGATACATCAAAGTTTATTCCTAATACAGTAAATTGTGTTTCACCCCATTTTAATTTCCATTTTGTTTTTATTGCTCTGGTACTGTACTTCATTGATCCTATCCAAATGAGCTTTGTTTTATCAAAATTAACCTTAAGTCCTGAGATAATTGCAAATTTGTCCAAAGTATTTAAGGCATTTTTAGTGATTGATTTGATCCATCCATTAAGAGGGAGGTATCATCAACGAACTGAGATATTTTATATTCTTCTCCATTGATAGTAATTCCTTTAATATTTTTAGAATTCTTTATTTTCAATGTTAATATTTCTGTGCATAAAATAAAAATATAAGGGGATATGGGGTCTCCTTGTCTACATCCACGCTTTACTGTGAAGAATTCTGATAAGAAACCATTTAGTTGAACACAGGTACTTGTATTATACAAGCATAATTTTATCCATTTAATAAATTCGTTTCCAAAATTAAAGAAGTATAATGTCTCTTCGATAAGGTTAAATGATAGTGTGTCGAATGCTTTTTCGAAATCGATTAGCATTAATAATCCTGGTATTTGTTCATTTTCAGCTATACTTCCTGAGGCTAGTTTATAGATAACATTTAATAACGTAACAGGTCTCCAGTTTTTTAAGAATTGTTTTGGGTTTTTTTCTTTTGGGATGCAGATAATGGTTCCAAGTTTCTTGCTTTGGGAGAATGCCCCTTTTTTAAATGCACAATATATTGCTCTTACAATAAAGCTGCCAATCTTGCTCCAAAAAAACTTGAAAAAGTTAGAGGTAAATCCATCCGAGCCAGGACTTTTGTCATTTTTCATATTTTTAAGTGTATGGAGTATTTCATCATATGTTAAATTTCCTTCTAAATTTTCTGCTTCGTGTGGAGTGACTTTTGCTGCTGTGATACCATTTAGAAAGGAGTGAATATTTTCATTTTTGCTGACTGTGGTATTTTCATATAGTTGTTTATAAAATTTACAGGTTTCATTTAAAATAAGTTTCTGATAATATATGTGTGATCCATCTTCTTTCTCTAGAAAAGGAATATTTTTATTAACATAATTGTTTTTTTTTCTAAGTTTAGAAAAAAAATTGTACTTTTTTCACCATTTTCAATCCAGTTAGCTCTACTTCTTATTATTGACCCTTTTAATTTTTTATCTCTTAAGAGTTATAGTTCTTTGTGTAATTGTTGTAGTATAATTTTATTATTTTCTGTAAGGCAATGTTCAAGTTTGGTTATTTTGTCTGTTAAATCATTTTCTTTATTGTGGTAATTTTTCTTCTTGAAACTTGAATATGATATAGTTTTTCCCCAAATTTCCATTAATAAGGTTTCTAAAAACAGATCATCATCGACTGAAAGTACTATATCACTGTCCTTGATAGAATGTATATTATCTAAATTATATATTGGTACACAATATTGCAACTTTGTGTTTTGAATCAATTCATTAATACCTTCTACATAATTAAGGTCATACAATAAACTATTATTAAATTTCCAAAGCCCTTTACCATGTTTACTATCGTTAAGGCACACATCTAACATAATAATGGAATGGTCAGATCTATAGCTATGCTCTATATCAGTATGTCTAACAAATTGTAATAAATCATCTGTCATAAGAAAAAAATCTAGTCTGGCCTGTTGTAAAGGGTTTGTGCGCCTCCATGAATATTTCTTGTGATTTTGATGAAGTTCTCTAAAAGGATCTACCAGGCATCTAGTATCTATAAAGTTTAGTAGAGTTTTTCTAGCTTGTATGTTATTATTCATATTTTTATAATTGTAATAATCTATCTTTGGATCTAAAACTAAATAAAAACCACCACATATTATATAGGGGTCATCTTTCTCAAAGGAATCAACCATGTTAAATACATTTTTAAAAAATCCAGGGTTATCATTGTTTGGTGCATAGATATTTATTAATTTAAAATGCTTACTGTCAAAGTTCAAGTTTAAGGTCATACAACTTTCCTTTTTATCTTTGTAAAGATAAATCTTTTCTTATAAGAACAGCAACTCCTTTAGCGCTAAATTTTCCATGGTTATAAAAACATTGTCCACCCCAGTCTATATAAATGTTTTTTTCAAGTTCCTCAGTAAAGTGTGTTTCTTGCAGACATATGATATCTGCCTTTTTCTCTTTAAACAATTTAAAAATATCCTTTCTTTTCTTATTTTCCCTAAGGGTTCTACAATTAAGGGAGAAAATTTTAAGAGTGGTCATTTCTTATCAATAAGTAAATATGTAACTGGACAAGTAAATATCTTAAAAGGGTAATAGAGATGATATGTTGATATATAAGTATATACATTTCAAAAACATATCTATATACACAATAGCATGTAACATGTCAAAAGAATAATGAAAAATAACAATGAAATTGAGAAAGGAAAGGAAAAATAGAAAACTCATAGGGAATTGAGGATCCACATCAATTCTCCAAACTTACATATCAGCTTCATGCTTATGGAATATATTAGATAATCAACAGAGTTAATTAATTTTTAAACAAATAGTGCAAACAGTTTTATATAGTAAAATAGAGGAAAGTTTTAAGCTAAAGATTAGTTTAAATAAAGATACTTGTGAGATGTGGAGAGGGGACAATATTTAAAAATTAAAAAACACTTTATCATTTAGTTTAGGAACACCTTTGAATCTTTCTGTATGAAGAAAAAAATAATTAATGAAAAAAAAAAAATTTGAATGATGGATTTACCCATGAAAATATGACTTGCTAAGTACAGTTGTCTGTTTCAGGATTAATCAAGCAAACATCTAGGCCCTAAAGTGATCTTTCAGTAATTATTTTTGTAAGAAGTTAATGGTCTAGTTTGTTTTTTGCATATTGATAGTAATTAAGCATTATTTATAAATACTTTAGACCACTATAGGAAAGTTGGATGTTATATCTCTGGCTGCTTTTAGGCTGGTATTAGACAATATTTAGTAAACAAGTGATTTTCATTTAATTTTTAACCAAAGATTTCTTAAGTAGAGGGCTAGTCTATTTAAGTGGGTGTAAAAATGGTGAATCCATATATTAATACACCATTGTGACAATAATGTAAAAGTAATCATAATAATGGAAGCAAGTTTCAAAGGCCAGAAAAGAAGAAAAAGGTTAGTCACATAAATTTTTGACATGTTTTTTCCATCATGGAATATGGCCAGACTGTTTTGTAATTAGGTGAAAAGTAAATCATCTAGCAAAAATAAATATGTTGATAAAACAAAAATAATAATAAAAATAGAAGAAGCTTCCATGAACAAGGAGCCCCCCTATTGTTCATTTTTTTTAAATTATAAATGTAAGTTTTTATGGTCAGTTAATAAGCATATGCATATGCACAATCTCTTTGCTTACTTTACTTGCTGTTTTTTATCGGGGCCATGGCTGAGGACGCCTTTCTTGGATTCGCCCCTGCTGATGTGTAGAGTCATGGATGGTGTTGGTCACATCATCGAAAATGTCAAATTTTACTCGTTTACCATCAATTGTACTCGCACTGAAGAACCAGGCAGTGTCTATTTCCGGATGGGTGAATAGTCTGTTAATAAGACCCTGGTTGAGTTGGGTAACATCGTCAACGAGTCGGTTACCTGCCTCCTTCATCTTCCTTCTGGCTCTCATCAGAGTAGATTTTACCGTGTTATTGCGCAGCTTGATGATGATTGGTCTGATCTTTAAGATCTTCTTGGGCGTTTATTTGAACCAAGACGAAAACACAACACAAAAAGACCGCCTGCGGTAGAGCGTCGGCTTGCAAATCGGGAGGTCACGGGTTCAAACCCCGGCCGGGTCAAACCAAAAACTTTAAAGTTGGTAGTAGTGGCTTCCCTCCTAACGCTCGGCGCTAAGGGGACAGCATTACACCTGACTCGTTGGTGTCAGCATAATGGACCGGCCGGGTTCAGTCCCTGGGCATCTCATAAGTGTCCCTGTGCTATAATGATAAAAATGTCGCTGCAGAGAATCGGCAAAAATGCCGGCAAATCCTAAATACCTCACAACACATTGAACACATAAGCTAATTGCAAACATGTTTTCGCGTGATTGTGCATTCTTATCAAGGAAGAAGGAAGTGTAAGCCAAACAAGATCTGCTTAGATAGTTTATATTAAATCAGTTTCGTTTAAAACTGTTGTTGATATTTCAGTCCTGCAATCCAGTCTAAAGAAATGTATTATCATATCGTGAGTATTGCAGACCTTCTTGAATAAGATATTTACTATGGTACTCACGTATTTTGAGTGGCTGTAAACAGTAATGCCTTAATGTTTGGTTTCACCATTGAACTTTTATGCCAAACATACTTGTAACAGGTTCGTTTTATTGGCCAGTAATACGGTCTGCATGTAGCAAGGGCTAAAGAAAACATCCGAACATTTTTTTCGAATCAAGAAACAATTTTCTTCATTTGGTAATAACATGAAATAAAGTCTTATTAGTCATATAGCATAAGTAAGCACGTATTTAAGCCTAAAATATCTTGTGGAAAAACGCATTGAAATTAAAATATTTATGTAAAAACATACTTTCTATGAGGGTATGTCACGCATCTGAAATGCAGGAAATGACACTATTTCAACTCCCTTTATGTGGCAGGATATTTATAGATCCCCACCCCATCAACACTACTCTTACCTATGGTTCACGCTCAACTTGACTTCTCCCCTAATCCCTTGAAAAAAAATTATCTTTGTCGCCGAGAAAATAAAGTTTGGACTCATGGAATTTTTATTCCTACCAGCTCTGAAATGCTGGAAATGGCTCTGTTTGGCTCCTACATCTTAAACGTTTCCCAGAGGAGAATGTCCCCCGACCACTCTAGCAAGGCCAGTACTTCTGGTCTTAGCTCAGTTAGGACCCCCATCCCCAAACTAAAAATCCTGCATCTGCCCTGTTCACTATTTGCATAAACATGGTCAAGTCGAGCTTATCAGGTTTCAAACAAACAACGATCACCATGTTCTGAAACTGTTTAACTTCTCATGGAAATCGTTTCAATATATTAAAAAAATGTGAAGGCAGTTTGCATGGATAGTTGTAAGTTAACAGGTTTGCGATCGAGGCCATATAAATAAGACAATTTAGCAGAGACCACTGTTGACTTTTTATACAGCTGGAAAGAATACACAGAGTGATTTTTTCGCGACTAGTTCTGTCTAACAATTCAACTAGACCGCCGCAATAGCTCAACTGGTATAGCGTCGGCTTGCGGATCGGAAGGTCGCGGGTTCAAACCCCGGCCGGGTCAAACCAAAGACTTTAAAGTTGGTAGTAATGGCTTTCCTCCTAACGCTCGGGGCTAAGGGGACAGCATTAAGCCTGACTCGTCGGTGTCAGTATAATGGACCGGTCGGGTTAAGTCCCTAGGCACCTCATAAGAAACCCCAACGCAGTGGTTCGATATTGTTACATGTATTTTATATAGGCAGACTGTCTGATACCACCTTTAAGGTATTTAGACTTATATAAAATTAGAATAATAAAGTTTTAGTTCTGATCAGACAGCTTCCAGTCTCTGAAGCCTGATCAGTAAGTACTTAACAGACTAAAACCTAATTTGACCTATCTGCGCGAAAGTTAGTATCCGGAAATTTTGACCCTTCTCCGCGCCTCATATAACCAAATAAGTCAGTGTTACCTGTTAAAGGTCCTGCAAACTGCAGTTCACGATGCCTTAAAACTGTGAGAGCAATCAACCATAAATCCCCACTTGTCAGTGCAAACCGGGGTTTTCTAGCTGAGCCACGCTAGAGACAGCTTTTTCTTTACAACTTACTTCTAAGATCACGATATATTGTCCTTTGGATAATCTCTGTGACGTCGATATCTATTTAAGCAGAGAAAACTTCATTTTTTATAAATACATTGAGAAATGATGTACATTTAAAGCGATATATTTCACGATTTGCACCGTCTTACAATTGAGGTTATGTTATAACAGTCATAAGTTAACATAAACAACAAGTTTATACAGAAATTACGCACAACGTCCCCCCAGAACACTGAAAGTATGTTGTTACATAAATTAGATATAGGCACACTGTCGGGTATTACCTTTAAAGCCGCTGTATGAATTAAAATCGTCGATAAAGTTGTTTTGCGATGACAATATGTTCAAAACAGGAAGTACGGGAAGATTTGGGGTAAACAAACAAACTGCTGATTTATTAACTCGTGTGTATCTTTATCTATACATGCATACTTTTTTTAAAAATTCATTGTGGCTATTATATTCACATCCATCTTTTTTGCTGGAGAGGATCCCAAACAAATGCCTGCTCTGAATTACCTGCACACCGCAGGTCGGCTTGAAGGCCGTCCAACATTAAATCCTTCACCCCGATCGGGACTCGAACCCAAGCAGTGAGAAGCCGAGCATTTAGATAGATGTGTTACAGGTTGGAGACTCTATCACTGGGTCACAGGGGCCCCGCAAGCTTTATGTTACTATGGCAATAAATTTAAAATAATGATCAGGTGACATGCATGTGTTGAACCAAACTGGAAAATGTATATACCCAAGTTAAATGTGTTCTGCATAGCTGGTATTATGTTACATAAAATCGCTCTAGGTAATCATGGCTTTTTCCTGGTATATTGATAAAAATAGACCCACTAGTCACGATTTCATAATTTACAGCCGGGTACACAGATGTACTTCATCTATAATAAACCATTGTTGATTAACTAAACTGACTCGAGTGACACGATTATATGATAGTATAAAGTGTAAACTGATTACATAAACGGGTGGAATATGTATTATTATTTTTTTTTTTTGGAATCAACGACTTTTTCTTAAACATAATCATATAAAATTCAAAATCATGTTTATATTTTATCATTATTTTCATATAAACTACATACGTCTACCACATACGATTTATATGTAATATAAAGAAAGACGACAAATTAGTACACACAAAAAAAAGGAAATGCACAACAATGGTATTTATTTGAATAAACTCACTTAATTATAAATACTTCGGATGATCATTTATTGACAATTACCTTGACTTTAGATTTGTAGTAAAAGGAGATTATGCGAGTGTCCAGTACAACTGACAAAACTTTAGATCTTGACACTGATTAAGCAAGATGAACACAAAATTTTGACACAAGAATTGTCACAAAAGAATTGTCATATTGGTGATGTCCAGCTTATTTTTTTTTGAGGAATATTCCAGACTTATGTCTTGTTACAGCCACCTGCTGGACCGGGACTCAAACCCACGCAGTTTGAGGCTAAGGAGTAACAAGTCGGCGACTCTGACCGTTAGACCACGGGCGCCCCGAAACAACTATTATATGCGCTATTTTTACTCGTTGATGCCGTTGTACCAAACATATAGAATCTGTAGAGCGCGATACCGGACAGTTTTGACTATTTTTTCTCAAACTGTCGGAGACTGCCTTTAAAGATGGTATCCGACAGTTTGAGCCAAAATTTCTTTTTATCAAATAACCAAATACGTCATTATAACCAAAAAAGGGCCTTAAAATGATGTTTATTGATGTCCTAAATTTGTGTGAACAGTCAAGAATAAATCATCACTCGTCATAGCAAAAAGGTATTTCCTATCCAAGCCACGCTGCAAAAATAGCTATTTTTAAACTGAGAAAAACACGTGACCACTAACTTTTGAGATCACGTTGTATAGTCACTCGGGTAATCCGCTCTAACGTAGATATCTATTTTTAGCAGAGACCACTATCGAGATTTTATACAGATGAAAAGAATACACAATCAGAGTGATCCTTATCACGATTATTTCTGTCTAACAATTCAGTTAGTGTTCAAAATCGTATTTATCACAAAAGAATAGGTTACAAAAAATATATGCCGGATTTCCTAAAAACGGTGGTTCGATATTGTAACATGTATTTGAAATAGGCAAACTGTCGGATACCACCTTTAAACATACAATAACATGTGTGAAAAAAATCGTGATCATATAATTTCATATAATTATATATTTTACTCATATTCTTCTATATCCACTCTTCTAATCCAGTTTTACCAATCATGAGACGCATGACTGGAATTGAAAGAGGAAGTCTATTATAGATTTGTAAAGGTTTACCAAGTAAACAAGGACTCAAGTAGATATTTCTTTAACCTGTCCTATACATCGACGTTTTAATGTGGCTATGGTATAGGTCTGTGTTTAATGATAGCAATTTTCATTGCGCATTTTAAATATTGATTGTTTTTCCATTTGTATTTTTATTGGTTGCACTGTTGAAAGCACGTTGTTTTTCAGGTTTTTTATACGGTTGTGTTTTGTCCCGTGTTAATGTAATAGAACGTTGGTATAGTTTCTAATTAACATGTAAACCTGCATACTACATTTGAAACAATTTGTTGTGTTAATTTCATAAAGCATCAGCTACTTTTTTGTTGAATACTTAAACTCATTTGACATTTTCGATTTAAATGTAATACAAATAAGTATACTAGCACAAACCAGTTTCTAGTTTTGTTTCACCCCCACCGCCCCCACCACCACCACGAATTGTTCAAAAGTGTATTATGCAGGTGTGTACAGCTGTTTTAAGAGAACTATACAATCACGTTCTAGTAACATTAAACCATGGACGTGAATCACTTACCGAAATAGGAAACCTGAAACTACAACGTGCTTTCATGTATAATGCAGTCAATAAGAATATATGGGATTAGCCGGCATTGTTTCCAATACTGCGCAGCGACATTTCTATCATTATAGCACAGGGGCACTTATGAGGTGCCCAGGGACTTACCCTGGCCGGTCCATTATACTGACACTGACGAGCCAGGCGTATTGCTGTCCCCTTAGCCTCAAGTGTTAGGAGAGAAGCCACTACTACCAACTTTAAAGTCTTTGGTTTGACCCGGCCGGGGT
>CM017561.1:35322619-35465788 GCA_007844125.1 Sinonovacula constricta | reverse complement strand
GCGCGTTTTAAAGCGCTAAATTGTGCGGTTTGTACTGTCTTACAATTGAGATTATGTTATAACTAGTATGCCTCTACTTACAATAAAGTATAAATTATGAGGAAAGTATGCAAAATTCCATAGAATGCTCACTATGTGCTTATAAGTATCAGAATACTCACTATGTGCTTATTATCATCAGAATACTCACTTTGTGCTTATTTGTATCAGAATACTCACTATGTGCTTATCAGTATCCGAATACTCACTATGTGCTTATAAGTATCCGAATATTCACTATGTGCTTATAAGTATCAGTCTATACAATATGTGCTTATAAGCATATGAATGCTCACTATGTGCTTATAAGCATATGAATACTCACTATGTGCTTATAAGTATCAGACTATTCACTATGAGCGTATAAGCATATGAATACTCACTATGTGCTTTTAAGTATCAGAATACTCACTATGTGCTTATAAGTATCAGAATGCTCGCTTTGTGCTTATAAGCATAAGAATACTAAGTATGTGCTTATAATTATAAGTATAAAATAAAATTAAAATACTTGTTTGCCTACGCCTAAAATTGTTTGCTTATAACAAAAAACACTAGCATGGGTTAAAAAAAATCTGAATATTAAAGTCATATATCTTATCTATCTGCAGACATCAACTCGCATTTCTGTCCAGCGACCGACAGAAACCTTGATAATGTCAGGTGTGTCAAGGACTGTACCGAAGACGACAGTTGCCCTGGGAACGAGGTCTGTTGTAACGAAGGATGCAGTCTCGTCTGTCGGAAACCAGTCAGCACATGTACATCTCCGGACGGAAGTACGGTTGCCGTCGGGGGACTATATAAAAATTCTAAATGTGAGGTAAGTTAACGACGATATCTACATTTTTTCTTTTATAAATTTGTCTTCACAATTATATAATAACCTTGGACAAGACACGCTAATTCGAATGAGCTAAAGAAAACATACTGTTTCCATGACCGTTTTCTTTTTAATTGACGTTTACCATAGTCACACTAACAGAAGATTGACAAACTTTTTGTTACGTTCTTTAAGGGGTTCCATTAATCATTAATGTTACAAACTTACGGAATATGTGTAGGTGTGAAAAAGACTAAAACTGCGAATTATGATTATTACTAAATCAATACATTTCTATATGAATAAGAAAATATGACAAAGTCCTATGAGCATTGCAACATATACCAAAACCTGAAAAGGCTCGGGATAAAGGTATTCACATGCAAGCCAAATGTAAAAGAACAAATTTGTGATTAGTCATTTAACAAATAGAGTAAACCCGAAAGTTACCGCCTTGGAACGGTCGGCAGAGCTTTAACCTCGCACTTCCTGATGGGGTTCTCAGATGCAGGTTATGTAAAGAAACCCGATCTATTTGAATAAAAAAATGTCCAAGGGCTGACTTTTTTTTGGACAAGTTATGACGAAAGTTGTGACGTCATTGAAAAATAATGTCTACATAGTATTTAAAAGAGAGAGGTATTATTTCGATTAGAAGAACTACACAAAAATAATTAATTGTAAATGAAATGAAGACATGTTTAACCATGAGTTGGACATCGAAGAGATCGCGGCCGAATTATTGCTGTCAGCATCATGAAATTAAGAATTTGATAATTAAAAATGTTTAAGATGTTACATGTTAATTTTTCGTAATTCTTACGTTTTTTATCGTTTACATAGAATAAACATAAACACTCTAACATAAATTTAACAATGTGTTCTATTATTGCTTAAACAGAATGATAATATCCGTTTTAGAAACACGATCGTTAAAGTTGTGACGTCACACCATAGAACATTGCGCACAGTGTTCGACTATCGAGCGTAACGTCATTTTAGGGCTCACGACGTCGTATTGGGTCAACGAACACATAGAAATTATAGTTCAACTAAATAAATGTTTTGAAACATTTTAATATAGGCATTTCCAAAATCAGTTATAAATATAGGCGACCCAATCACCACTTGCTGGTGGGTATGTTTGGAGGTTCCATTGTCAAAGTCGCCTGCTGTTTATCAAAAACAATATAATTTCTGACTAGTTGATTCACGGTTGTTTGTTGCTGTTTTAAGTCATGGTACCTATATACGATTAAGGTGTCTCTCCACAGACGTGTATTTGCGATGGTTCCAGCAGACCTGTATGCTGGACCGGTTCCTGCCAAGTACCGATATGTCTCAACGGACAAAAACTTATCAAGAGACCGGGACAGTGCTGTGCGGTTTGCGACGGTAAGTAACTCTATTCAATGTCCACCGGTTACGACACGCTGCCAGGCGCGTTTCTGACATTACGCACATTCCGTTCGAAAAATCGAAAATCTAAAAGTACTTAACAAAAACACTTAGAAAGTCGATGCCTAACCCGGTTTGGGAATGATATATTTAATTTCCGTAGTTTCTATGTTATACAATCTTATTACCACTCCAATAAAGTTGAAAAGGTTTCAAATGATTAAACCTATACACGTCAGGATTTTAGTCGTTCATATTTTGCCTTAAGTTGCTCTCATGTCCGCATTTAACATGCTATTTGTTAGAAAGGACCGAATGTATTCAAAAGTATCACTACAGAGGTTATCTCCCTTGTAATTGTGCGTAATGTCAAATACGGCCCAGATACGCGCCTGACTGCACTACAGCAACCAATGTCTGCATGCTGAGACCATGATGCTGACCACAGTTCCAGTTGACATTGATCACATCCCAAAAGGTGTACATGTAAATCTTTCCATCCGTAACTACTAAATACATATATTCGACAAGTGTTTACCCAGCAAGCAACGAATGGGATGTATCTGGTGCTATAATACTTACAGATATCACGATCGTTTTATTCGCCGGAAGTCGTAAGAACAATGAATTAAAGCTTTACAGGCATCGTTCTGTAGTAAGCTGTCATCTGAGCTGCCATCTTTGTTTTGACGTCTGTTACAAAAGTAGTCCCATTTAGGATCATCCGAGGGATGATTGTCCCGAGGACGGATTTACCCGAGAAGTCCCGATTGCCCTCGGATGTATCTGGTGCCATGACTCTAACATAAATCACGATCGTTTTGCACGCAAGTCGGAAGAATTATTATTTTTGACTAGTATTTTGGACCGATATATGGCCGTTATCTATAATTGTATATACACCAACATAATACACCTATGTTTAAGTATAATCATATCGTATACGCTCATCATGTTATTTTATTTGATATTTTGCCTCCATTATGATTATGCTAGGTCACTTTAGCCCTTTAAATTAAAATTTAATATTTATATTTGCGTTTTTATTCTTTATTTACATCCTTGTTACTGTTATTATGTGACCTGGTGTGTGTTAAATTGATAACTAGGACACAGCTGATAGTAAATTAGATGTATAAGCATCCTTGTTGCCTTTGCCAAAGTTTTAAACATTAGCTCCTACTTATTTCCACGTGGCTGTTTGCATCCCACTTCGAAGGTCTATTGATGGCACACATATATCGGCCAGATATACTCCTGACGTAGGCAAAACGACATAGTTCCTATATCGGTCCAATATCGGTCCAATATTAAAAAAACGATATTGGACCGATTTGACATACACTTTGCAAAACCGATGTCGTCCCGATATTGAAATCAGATATTGGCCCGATGTACAAAACAATACTGGTCCGATATTGGCCCGATGTACAAAACCTATTGGTCCGAAATTGGACCGATATACAATGCTTGCTGGATAATTTGACCTGATCAGTATGTCGTTTCAAGTGATCAACCGGAAACAATTTCAACACACCCGTAGATAGTCTCACTTTCTGTCTTTTTAATAAATTTAGTAGTTTAACAACTTCACTATAGCATGCCGCTAGAGTTAACTTGCCAGTTAATGGTGTATTCTTTGGGTCAAAATTCCAAATGTTTCATTAGAATTACATTTATGGCATTTAACTCCATAGTAACTTAGTTAAGCCTATTTTAAATGTGTATCCCCAGTCCTGTCACGGATTGTTTTCCGACACGTCTGTATCAATTATTCAAGTCATATTTTGCGTACCACCTTTCTATGTACATGTACCGTACAAAGGTGGTATGCACTTTCGGCTAAGCCAATTACAATGTCTTCCAATACCTAGCTCCTCTTTCGCTTTCATAGGAGGTAGGAAAGAAGGATAGACCAAATTAAAATAAATAATAAATATGAAGGGTGAAATGGTTTAAGACCCCTTTTCATGTTAAAACCATTTGCTTAAAATTAATTATTTTGTACAATTTTGCACCAGGGTATTGTCATAAACTCATAATACTAAGCAAAATTACAATACAAAATACAGAACATAAAAAGATGCAGTATATTAATATTTCTATAAATATGTTTAGTACTAAATATGAATTTGCTTGTAATTTGTTGTTACCAACTGCTTTTCCTGAAAACCATTGTATGTTGTCTTGTTGCATGTGTACCCACTTCACTTTAGTTGTTTATTTATGTCTTAGTAAAACTACCCACCTTGTATAAGAATACTAGCCAAACCTTTAGTCTAAAGTACATGATGTATGGGGTTTTGTCTGTTTATCTGTCTTTTTTTCTTTTTTATGTTTTTCTTACTACTAAAGCGCTTGCTATATAATATAAAACAAAAAGTAAACAGTTAAAGGTGTCAACACAAATTGGCTCAATTAATTATTTTTATTATGTTACATCTCAAAGTTCAACCCCACATAGGTAGAAAATCATTCCATGATATACATCTATATTCTTTTATGTAAAAGAAACATTAGTAGGGCTCTAGTTATTGTCTTAGTATTAAATATAAATGTACAGATATCAAAAAATGAACAATGATGTGGTATTGCTATACACTCATGGCAAAGCCAGCACCTCTGCTAACTATAATGTATGCTTTAATAGAATGAAATGTCTGAGAAACTAAATATTTACTGTATGAATGCCCAAGGTCTTAGAGAAAAAAATAAACGTAAAGATGTCTTCAATTACCTCAAGAACAAAAACGGAAATATCTATTTCATACAAGATACACACTTTACTAACGATGATTTAAAGCAAGTATACCAAGAATTTGAATTCGATGTATATTTTTAACAATGGCAGCAGCACGTCAAGAGGAGTTGCAATTTTTATTGACAAAAAACTTGACTTTCAGCTTTTATCACAATTTTGTGACAAGGATGGCAACTTAATTATTCTCAGTTGTTTGATATTCAAGAGAAAAATAACTCTGGTTAATTTATATGGGCCTAATCAAGACAAACCAGACTTTTACCAGGCACTCAAGATAAAATTAAAAGAATTTGATAATCCTTGCATAATAGCAGGAGATTTTAACTTAGTGCTTAATCCAGATATAGATTATTTTGATTACCTACATATAAACAACCCAAAGGCTAGAGATATCTTAATAGATATTATTATTGAACTTGATTTAATAGATTGCTGGAGAGACATGTATCAAGAAAAGAAACAATTTACATGGTTCAAAAAGAACTCTAATAAAAAGGCACGTCTAGACTTTTTCTTAATTACAAACTCCTTATTAGTGGATGTAAAGGCATGTCATATTTTACCAAGCTATAGGACGGATCACTCCTTAATAAAACTTAACATTGAATTTGGAAATTTCAAAAAAGGAAATTCATATTGGAAAATGAATAATTCATTACTTAAAGATCTAGCCTATGTAAAACTCATTAAAGAAACAATAGAAGAAGTCAAACTACAATATGCCATTGAATGCATGACACAAAATAGATTAATAAATGATATTGACAATGAAAAATTGCAGCTCTCTATTGATGACCAACTCTTCTTTGAAACACTAATGTTTACCATTAGAGGTGCAACAATATCTTATGCTTCGAGAATTAAGAAAGAAACAGATGACAAAGAAAAAGAACTCATACGAGAAATAGAATACTTGGAAAAACAGCTTCTTACAAATCATACACTTTTGAACACTAAAAAAATGAACTTCTTAAGTCAAGAGATCATAAAATGGAAGGTGTAAAAATTCGATCCCGCGCTAAGTGGATAGAAGAAGGAGAAAAAAATAGTAAATTCTTTTGTAATTTGGAGAATTATAACTTTGTGTCAAAATCAATGCAAAAATTAATAAATAGAAAGAATGAAATAATAGATAAACAGGAAGACATTATAGAAGAAGTCAGACAATATTACAAAAGTTTATACACCTATGTTGACACAAATGAGGTTAATTTAAAAAATATACTGAAAAATAAAGACATTAAAACATTAAACAATCAGGAAAAGCAATCTCTCGAAGGAAATTTAACATACAAAGAATGTCTGGAAAGCCTCAGAAACATGAAAAATAATAAAAGCCCAGGCCTATCTGGTTTTACAGTTGAATTTTTTAAGTTCTTCTGGTCTGATATTGGACATTTTCTTGTAAGGTCACTTAATTATGGGCTTAAAAAAGGTCAGCTCTCAGTATCACAAAGACAAGGGGTAATAACATGCATCCCAAAAGGAGATAAAGACAAATTGCTACTTAAAAACTGGCGACCAATATCACTTCTTAATGTTTCTTATAAAATTGCCTCTTCAGCAATAGCAAATAGGCTAAAAAAGTTCTAAATGTGTTAATAAATGAAGATCAAACAGGATTTGTTCCAAATAGATATATTGGAGAGAATACCAGATTAGTCTATGACATTATGCATTTCACAGAACAAAAGAATATTCCTGGATTACTTCTCCAGATAGACTTTGAAAAAGCCTTCGATTCAATTTCGTGGTCTTTTATAAATAAAACGCTTGAACTATTTAACTTTGGTACAGTTTTTACGAGTTGGATAAATTTATTTTACAAAAATATAGAATCTTGCATTCTTATAAATGGGCATTGTTCAGAATGGTTCTATTTGCAAAGGGGTTGTCGTCAAGGTGACCCAATACCCCCTTATATATTTATCCTTTGTGCAGAGGTGTTGGCTTCGCTTATACGTAAAAATGTAAATATAAAAGGCATCAAAATTGAAAATGTTGAATACAAAATATCACAGTATGCTGATGATACCACACTTATCCTGGATGGCACAGAAACATCTCTTTTGTCAGCTATTAATATGTTAAAAATTTATGCTAATATTTCTGGCCTCTACATAAATGCAGAAAAAACTAAAGCAGTTTGGATAGGTAGTAACAGATATAATGTAAATAAAATTTTACCAAATCAAAACTTATGCTGGGAAAAGCAATTCACATTGCTTGGAATAACATTCACCACAGACCTTAAAAATATAACTTGTTTAAATTATACTAAAAAAGTTAATGAGATAAAATGTTTGCTAAAACAATGGTCAAAAAGAAACTTAACCCCATTAGGAAAGATAACAGCAATAAAAACTCTTGCACTTTCAAAGATTAACCACCTTATTTTATCATTACCAAATCCCACAAAAGAAATAATAAATGATCTAAAAAATATATTGTTCAATTTTTTATGGGATGGAAAACCCGATAAAATAAAAAGAGAGATAATCTGTAAGGATTATGCAGAAGGAGGGTTAAGAATGGTAAACTTAGAGTATTTCATTAATGCCCTCAAAATATCTTGGATAAGGAAAATAATTCTTAATAACAAAAAATACATGCAGATAATAAATACTGAAATACCAGATTTTAAATTTATGCTTATTGTAGGTGCAGAGTGTATACAGAAACAATCAAAGATTATTTCAAACCCATTTTGGAGAGACGTATACTCAGCATATAGTCTTTTCTTGGGAAAACTTGTTCCAAAAACCCAGAAAGAAGCAAAAAGTGTTTTCCTATTTGGCAATAAAAATTTAAAGGTCGGTGGGAAACCTATATTTAATTATAATTTCATAAAAAATAATATTTACACTATAAATGATTTATTGAAGAATGATGGTACTTTTTTAACATTTACAGAATTTATTGGTTCTTATGAAAATATCACCAACTTCTTGGAGTATGCAGGTATAATTTCTTCAATTAAAGCATACTTAACAAAACTCACAATTCAGGACATTGGTAAAAGATTAGAGGAACCTCTATTACCACTATCATTATCAATACTGCTTAAAATCAATAAAGGTTGTAGAGATATATATGACATTATGATTCATAGTGATGTTAAACCAACTTCAGTAGATAAATGGTGCTCTGAAACAGGTGGGGAAATAAATAATATACTAAAATTATTTCAATTGCCATACAAATGCCAGAAAGATACACACCTACAATGGTTCCAAACCAGAATTAATAATAGAATTTTAGGAACAAATGTGTTACTCTATAAGATGAAAATAAAAAATGACAACTTGTGTTCTTTGTGCCACAAACAAAAAGAAACAATCCTCCACTTGTTCTGTGATTGTGAGTTGGTAAAACTTTTTGGAATGAGTTACAAACCCTTATAAACACTTACTGCCCATCCATATCTTTAAACTTAGTATGCCAAGATATAATTTTTGGAAACAGGTATCTTACTAATGTTCTTAATACAATAATAATGCTAGCTAAGTACCACATTTTCAAAACAAAAGAAACAGTCAAACCTAGTATTGAACTGTTCAAAAAACAATTAATAAATCAATACAGAATTGACCAATACATTTCAAGGAAAAATCTAAAACAAGACATTAATAACAAATACTGGAGCCCACTAATAAATTTAATAACACATATTAACTAATTCCTAATTCACTAAGACTGACTAGACATGAGCATATATAACTTAAGTTACTAACTTATTTTATTTACATATGTTATTTAAAATGTTTATAGAAAGGACAAGTATAGAATATTAATTTTTAAAAAAAATCACATTATTATACAAACATAATATGCCAATCTGGATTTGTATAACTATATGTTTTTGTAATATTGGGTTAATAACTTTGTTAAGCCTAGTAGTGTGTATCTTTGTGCATGTAAATGTGTATCTATATGTTTGTGTGTATATATGTATAGGTATATATGTATGGGTATGTATGTATATGTATACACTAAACCTTAGGTATGTCCATTACAGAAAAGACATGCATTAAATATTGAATTTTCAATAACAATAAAAATAATCAACCATGTATGACACAACTTAATGTATTGTATAATTGAATTAATCATTATTTCACAGTATTATCCTTTCTATAAATGTTTGCAGTATTTTGCTCTGTTTATCGATTACTGCAATATTGATCTTGACTTAAATCAATCTTTATCAAAGTCTATTTTTTTTTGTTTTGTTGACTAATTAAAGTGAATACATATATTTTTGCTAAGACTGTTTCGAAATACATGTACGCCATTATAGTAAAAGTTTAGTATGCTTATGAGTCGGGAACAACTGAAACAAGGATACAATTCAATACATAGAGGTAGAATTAAATGTATATTACAATTCTTTTTACATCGATAACTTCATTACAATCCGTAAATCCCAACAGTACAAGGAAAAAGATACATACGTTATTTTCTTTTACCTTTCTTCATTCCTGCTATTATTTGTATTAAGACAACATTAACATATATAATAAACCCTTAATACTATTCATTACCATAATTCAACCAATGCATGTACTCCATTTGTTCTTCAAACCGACTCAACATATAACTTTATTATTGATATTTATGTCAAATCTTATATTTACTACATGTTGTAAAATTGAAACTGTATTTGTATGATCGAAACTCACAAATAAAAATTAAAAAAAAAAAAAAAAAAAAAAAAAAAAAATTGCGTACCACTGTATGTAGCTGGGAGAGAATGTGTAAGCGGTTCGGTTAGCTCAGTGGGTACAGCATTCTCCCTGTTAGCGAAGGGTCCTGGGTACGAGTCTCTGACTGGCTGCACATTTTTCTTCGCAAGTTTGAGTCAGAGTTATAGTAGTTGTTAGCAACCAGTCAAAACTTACTCACATATATTGATAGTCATTGGTTATAGATGTTGCCTTCACTTCATTTACAGAAAACCCTCCTCCAGTGATGCGAGGCTGCTCCGCGTCAATTAAAACTGTCAACACCGATACTAACAGTGACAATGCCATCTTCACCTCGCGCAATACCGACCTCACCGCTCTGGACATGGACACCGGTTTCTCAGTACAGGTGGGTGGTAGTAGTTAGGGACCGTTTCTCCCCATCTTGCCCCCCCCCATAATGTATAATATTGTAGAATTGACATATCAATTGAATGCAAATACCGTTGTCTTATGTGTTTTCCCAAATTTTAATATGTACTGCAATACTCATAGGACCTTCTTTTTTTCGAATTGTATGAGCGATTGCATTTATTTCATTTACGATCGTTCATATAAGAGAAGGATCGCACACTTGCTGAAAATATACCCAACTGTATTGCTGAAATTAAAGGCAAGCATGCACAGTTCCTCAATTGTCTATTTTTTTATTTATTTTTTTTTTTTTTTTTTTTTTTTTTTTTTTTTTTTTACGCAACAGTGGCCTTGACCCTGACCAGATTAACTTAACAGACTTAACCAATCCCCATATTCCTCTTCCCGCAAAGTGTGTACATACACAATTGTAAAATAGTATCTCTTCTGCCCAAGGATAAGTATGAGACCTTCACCGAATTGACCTAGCACTCGATCTCAAATCTTCGTATCTCAAAAGGTATCTCGGCCCTGCCGGTAGGGGCCTTAGAATTCTGCGGCTGCCGCTACCTGTAGCGGGGTAAGAACCCTCCAAAGGTAGCCCACCTGTTTGCCGTGGGTGGCGACCCTGTATCTCTACGACGAGGGGATCCTGGTGGTTGTTGGCTTGTCAGGATATTTACATATAAGTCGACCCTGACCAACACACCACTTTGGCCCTAAGGGCGGGGTGCTGGTCCTGTATCCCGAATCGGCTAACCCTTCGGCCGGTGCTGGGTTAGCTATTACTCCCTTTCTTCCCACTTTCTTGCCTCTGACTTCCCACTCCTTTTCTCCTTTTTCTTTCTTCAAATATACCGTGTTCCGTAAACTCATTCTCTCATGTTTTCCCCTATTAACTATAACCCAGCTGCCGGTCGACACCCCCTTAACGGATCAATCTGGCATTTTGTATGCTTTATTGTATATTTTATGTCGGAGTTTCGCATCCTGGTATCACTGGCGTTGGGAGGTCGGAGATCCACTCCCATAAGACGCCCCCTTGTTGGGCTCCGCGGTGGGTGGTGAGCCAGGATGCTGAATTATTATAAGAACCCCTCATGGAACGAAAACGTAAATGCAAAGACCCGCTCCCTACTTTATCGTCAGAAGATTCCGATACCGAAACACCCACAAGCACATGCTTTTCTCACTTCATTGTTGGAGTCATTCGATGCCCTGACCTTGCTGGTGTCTCTGAGGAGGATATCCTCGGGGAACTCACGCCACAGGAGGTGTGTGGTGTCCGCAGGATATTATTCCTGAGGAACGGCCGGCGAGTTCCGACAAACACTTTCGTTTTAACTTTCGCCAACCTATCACTCCCTACTTCTATTAAGGTCGGTTACCTCAACGTGAAAGTGCAGGTGTACATTCCAAATCCACTGAGGTGTTTTCATTGTCAGACGTTTGGCCACCACGAGTCCCAGTGCAAGGACGACGAACATTGCCCATGTTGCGGTGAAGTGTCCACCCAGCACAGGAAAAAGGCGTATGTCCCAACCCACTTAAATGTGTTAATTGTTCTGGACCACATGAGACCAAATCCAGGGATTGCCCTGCCTGGAAACTGGAAAAGGAAGTACTAAAAATAAAGTACACAAATAACATCTCCTTTCCAGAAGCCAGGAAGTTGGCAAGAGACAAGGCAACTCCTGCTAGAGGCGCAACATATGCCTTAGCAACCAAAGCATCTCAGAGCACAAGGAAAATTTCACCCAGTATGAGGTCCCGACTGGTGACCAAACTGCTGACAAAATCATAATTCCTTCAAAATACAAGGTATCGGAATCTTCTCAGACTTAAACTTCTTCCTCAATCAAAAACACTGCCACTTCAAGTGATTCTGTAAAGAATAATGCAAAGGCACAAAACAAGCCTGCAGCCAAGGACCAGGTCTCCTCTAAGGAGTCACCTGGTCCTTCGGGGCGGAGGAGAGGACATAATCCTCCCACTGCTCCAAACACTCGGGTGATAAACACCCATCAAAACAAATTTGAATGTCTAATGAAGGCTCCATCGGACACCAAAAAACCACCAAGGTCACCTGTAAAAACACCGAAAATATAGTCTACAAGAACTAAGTTTAGTAATCCCATGAATAATAGAATCATTCAGTGGAACTGTCGAGATCTTAAGGCCAATTACAATGAAGTACTCATTCTGTTATCTACACTAAATCCTGCTGTGCTTTGTCTTCAGGAAACCTTTCTTAAAGACTCTGATAAATTCAATTTTAAGGGTTATACTTGTTATAATCATATACATACAGCTTGCGAGAGGGCATCTGGAAGATCGACAATAATTGTCAACTCCAAATTGCCACACTCTCAAGTCGAACTTGACACAAACATACAAGATGTTGCTATTCGTGTAATCCTACATATAGTTGTAACTATTTGCTCTGTCTATCTTCCACCGAATTCAAATGTATCTAAGGATGATTTAGATAATCTTATTAACCAGTTGCCCACTCCATATATACTCGTTGGAGACTTCAATGGTCATAACCCGCTATGGGGATGTTGTGACTTCAATAATATGGGCAAGACGATAGAAAATGTATTGCCCATAATTACATATGTCTTGCCAATACTAAAAAGCCAACCTACTTGCACCCCGCAACTGGGCATTATTCATCGTTAGACTTAACATTGTGTCACCCCTCTGTATATTTAGACTACACTTGGGATGTACACGGTGACCTTTGTGGAAGTGATCACTTTCCTATAATCCTTACAAACTGTACTTCGCCAATAGGCGACGATAATCCTCGTTGGAAGATAGACAGAGCAAACTGGGACCTGTTCTCAGCACTTTGTTCTGCAGAACTTGTCCCAACTTCAGTAGAAAATGTAGATGACAAAATTGTCGTATTTTCAAACACTTTGCACATTATTGCAGAAAGGTGTATACCTAAGACCTCGACTAAAGCAAAACGTAATAAGCCTTGGTTTAATGAAGAGTGTAAAAAATTTATTCGTTAACGTAGGGCGGCATTGAAGCAATTTAATGTTCGACCTACCGATACAAATCTTAATAACCTTAAAAAAGAACGGGCTAAAAGTCGCCGGACTATTAAACAGGCCAAAAGATCATCTTGACAAAAGTATGTTTCTGAAATAAATGGCAAGACTTCCATCAAGAACGTTTGGTCTGCTATTAAAAAGATTAGCGGTAAACCATCACATTCAACTGTTAACCACCTTAAAACAAACCGCACCGTAATAACAGATAAACAAAACATTTCGAACACACAGGCTGAAAATTTTGCTCAAAATTCCTCATCGGTCAACTACACGCCTCAATTTCAAACCTTTAAACACTCTGCTGAAAGGGAAAAAGTTAATTTTAAATCTAATAATAACGAAACTTGCAATCAATCTTTTTCCTTGAAAGAGCTTAAGGATGCTCTAAATAAATCGCATGATACCGCTGCTGGTCCAGACGACATACCGTATCAATTCTTAAAACATATACCAATTCGATCTCTAAACTTACTTTTGTCAATCTTAAATGAAATTTGGATATCCGGTAAAGTACCTGATTCTTGGAAAAATGCCTTCATTATTCCACTTCATATACAAGGTAAGGACCCAACAGATCCTCAAAGCTATAGACCTATTGCTTTGGACGAGCTGTATTTGTAAAACCTTAGAACGAATGATCAATAATAGACTTGTCTGGTATCTTGAGTTCAACAACTAAATTTCAGAATATTAAAGTGGATTTAGACACCAACGTAGCACAGTCGATCATCTTGTTCGTTTAGAAACGCTCATTCGTGATGCCTTCATCAAGAAGGAACATCTTGTAACTGTGTTTTTCGATCTTGAAAAGGCTTATGACACGGCTTGGAAACATGGGATTTTAAAGGATTTAGGTGACCTTGGTCTCAGGGGTCGTTTACCAATTTTCATTAACAGCTTCCTTTTTGACAGAAATTTTCTGGACAAGATTGGGTCCACCCTGTCATCTGTTCATAAACAGGAACAGGGTGTCCTCCAGGGTAGTATTCTATCTGTTACCCTTTTTAACATAAAAATAAATAATATTGTAAAAACCCTTCATGAAGGGGTTGACTGTTCACTTTTTGTGGACGATTTCGTTATTTGTTACCGCTCTTAAAATATGAGCACAATTGAAAGACAATTACAACAATGTCTTAATAAGTTGCAAAAATGGAGCAACACGAACGGTTTTAAATTTTCTCCAACCAAAACCAACTGTATACATTTCTGTCAGAAACGTGGTCCCCATGTTGACCCCGAATTGTTTTTAAATAACGTTCGCATTCCCGTCGTCCAGGAAACTAAGTTTCTTGGAGTCATTTTTGACAGGAAACTGACTTTTCTTCCACATATTAATTACATCAAGAAGAAATGTCTCAAGGCTCTTAACTTGCTTAAATATTTATCCCATACAGAATGGGGAGCCGATAGGAAAACATTGTTACTTCTGTACCGTTCCCTAATTCGGTCTAAACTAGATTACGGAAGCATAGTCTATGGTTCTGCCAGGAGGTCCTATCTCCAGATGCTGGACGTCGTTCACAACCAGGGACTTCGTCTAGGTCTAGGAGCGTTCAGGACCTCACCAGTGCAGAGCCTTTACGTTGAAGCCAATGAACCACCATTATTCTTGCGTCGCGAGAAACTTTCTTTGCGGTATATAATTAAACTCGTGTCTAACCCCGATAACCCAACGTTTAATTGTGTTTTCAACCCCTTAACACTAAGAGCTTTATGATCGATCACCTAAAGCCATCAGACCTCTTGGTTTAAGACTTAAAGATAGCATAAACACATCAGGCATAAAACTCGAAAACATTTCTGAAAACCCCACAATTGAACATCCACCATGGCATCTCCGTTCTCCTGATGTGAATTTAGAACTCTGTAAAAATAAAAAGTCGAACACAGATCCTTTGATTTTACGATCTGAATTTCTCGAACTCCGTGACAAGTATTCTGATCCCGTTCATATATATACTGATGGTTCAAAGACGGACACTCACGTTGGTTGTGCTTCCGTAAGTAATAGCCACTGCATTAAACAAAGACTTCCTAACAACTCGTCTATCTTCACCGCTGAAATCCGGGCTATAAATCTAAGCCTTGATTTCATTTCAGAACATTCCGGTGAAAAATATGCTATATTTTCAGACTCATTATCTGTATTGCAGAGGATAAATTCACTGAATTATTCAAATCCACATGTTCGCACTGTTCTTGACAAACTTCAAAGTTTATATGACACTAACGAAATCTCCTTCTGTTGGCTTCCTAGTCATGTAGGCATCCAGGGAAACGAAGATGCTGACAGGGGTGCAAAATCTGCCTCAGCACTCACTGAGACAGATCTTTGCATCCCACACACTGATTTTAAACCACTTATTTACCAACATTTTTTAACCAAGTGGCAAGCAAGTTGGGACAGTATTGTTTGTAACAAATTACACGTAATTAAACCTTTAGTCGGTGCCAATGTCTCTGCTTGCAGAGAAAGTCGACGAGAAGATGTAGCTCTTACCCGCTGTCGAATTGGACATACTAGGTTAACTCATTCATATCTCTTAAAAAGAGAAGTTCAACCTGTATGTGTTCCTTGCCAGGAACCACTGACAGTCAACCATATTTTATTACAGTGTATCGACACAGACCACATACGGTCGAAATATTTTAATGTCCATAACATGTACGACCTATTTACGACAGTGTCGGAATCTAAACTTGTTTGCTTCTTGAACGAGATTGGTATTCTTAGTAAGTTATAAATTTTTAAACTGTTTATTTACCAAATGTCATACTTTTTTTAAACCGTTTTATGTGTTGACCTGTTTTCAATTATAATTTATTTTTTTACCTGATAGTTTTTATATTTTTCTATATTTACATGCGTAGTTTGGTTTTAACCTGATTACGCTCTATTCACATTCAACTTTGTATTCGGCGCCGTATGACCTGTTAAGTGTCGGTGTGCCGTTAAACCCAAATTAATAAAAAAAAACAAAACAAAAGGTATCTACGTAACTCTTGCATAACGAATTGAAAGTATTTAAAGAACCTACCGCCACCGTACGCACTCACTTAAATCGACGGTCGACATTCTCAAACACAATAACTAGTATTTTTATACGGTAACAATATTATGTAACAAAATACTTGGAAGTTGTAATTAGATAATGAAATTTCTTTCTCTGGCTTTATCCATTTCTTCCCTGTTATATGTTTAAATATAAGGTACATTCACACCTTGTTTAATTAACAAGTTGTCTTTACTATGAATTATGTAAAATGGTCGATCTCCAACGGCAAAGTGTTGGTAGCTGTAAGATTCCAAGAACATAATGTATAAACTAATCGTCAATAAAAGTTAAAAAGTTGAAAGACACTAGAGAACCTTTGTCTAACTACCTAATTAGAGCAGGCTTCCTATTTTTATTTAATTTTATTTAACTAATCTTTAACAATATCAATGTTTTAAATCAACAAATGTTTGCAGCCTGTTTTCTCGCCGCGGTCCGCCATGCACTGCCGGTGTTCGGACTTCTACCAGCGTGTCATAAATGTTAGTGCCACCTTCACCTCATCCTCCGGCGAAAAAGCGGTTTGCAACTTCAGTGTTGTCGTCAAAGGTAAGCCGTGATTGTGTTGGCAGATGGTATCAAACCACCAAATACATCAAACAACACAACCACCAACACCTCTACCAACACACACACAACAACCACTATTACACACAAACTCAAACCACACTTCTACCGCCATCATGAAAACAGCCTCAAAATAAGAGCAACAGCAAAAATAATCTCAAAAAACTTGTGAATGTGAGGTTTAAGTTGCAAAAAAATCTTTCATTATGTTTTTAATTTTTTCCCTTGTTTCGAAATATTAACTACTCATTATTAAATGCTTTGGCATAGGAAACGAGGAGACATCTTAAGTTAAAATATGCCAAACAAATAAGACTCAACTTACTTGTTAAGTTAAAATAGACCAAACCTATAAGATTCAACTTACTTCATTTTAAAACTCCTTCACGTAAATTTGTGTTCGTGTTCTTATGTGCCGTTTGGCCAACTATACCAGGTTAGAATATAAATGTATTTCGTATTTTCTCACAAGTTGTATCTTCCATCACCTTCAGATACCGAGCCGCCACGCCCTGTTTCGTGCCCCAAGGATATCTACGCATTTGATGACGAGTATGTTCAATGGCGCCCGCCAGTCTTCGTCGACAATGTGCTCCTCAGCAGCGTGACGTCAACGCATGATTCAACAGGCCCCATCAGATACCACGCCAACACGAAGTTCACTGTCGTCTATAAAGCCTGGGATATCAGCATGAATATGGCTTGGTGCACATTTACAGTACAGGTCAGCTCAAGAGGTAGGTAGAAATGAGGCTGGAACTCAGCGAATAACTCCGTCCCAGACCTTCTTCCGTCTATCAGCGAGAAGTCCGATTCCGTTCATTCGTGAACACATATGTTAAAGCCAGTGTCATTTAAAGACAGATGACGAAATAAAAGTTACTTTCTTGGATATTTAATTTATTATTTAAATATTAACGTCTGATTATATTGTACGCGACAATAATCCAACAGATACTAATGATATATAATGCTATTAATTATTTGCTAAAACTGACAGTGGTTGAAGTTCCCGGTTCAAGCAAAATAAAGTAATTGTATGGCGTTGTACCAAACACTATGATTATTGTTGTTAAAATGTTTTTATTTTTTTTCTGTAATACATGCAGGCCTTTTTTATTCAATGTCCTAATATTTCCAGATGCTAGCATATCAGATCTTCCCGCCGGTCTTCGTCAGAGGTCTACGGGCGACAATTCGTGGCTCTTAAAAGCACGTAAGTACAGCGTAAAGGGCTCCAAGCAACATACAAGATCAAAACTTGGTAACAGTATTTATGTTATGTGGTATATTTCAAAAATAAAATTTGAATGTAAACATTATATAAAAAATATTATAATAAACATTTCATTTGAAATCACAAAATTAACCCGAACGTATTAACTGACTGTATCCACTTCCTTTTAATGTCTCTTGGTAGTTGTGTGGTTTAAATGAGCAATTGCACATTTTGCAATCATGTTGCAGTTATGAATTCACTTGTAACACTAAATCTTTTAATAAAAGATCGAGATTAACTGCTGCTAAGAGTCTTAGATACCTCCTACTATTATACACTCAAGAGGCATATGATGCATCATAATATTGTAATACCATATCATTTCCGACAATCTGTTCCAAAGGTTGACTGTCCAGTACCCGCATATATACAATGTAATCTGAACAAATAATTGACTCACTGTGAACGTCGTATGTGTAATGAAATGCAAACGCGACTTTGACTATTACGTACGTAAAGTTTCTCTCTCATATTTTTATTCTAGTGCTTCCTGCCATTGGAGCATTCCTCCTCGTCGTGTTACTCGTCGTGCTACTTCTCTGCTGCCGACGTAAGCGCCTTCTCAACCACGCCCAGCGACGTAGCCAACGTCAGCCAACACGAGCCTTTGAAAACATCTACGTCGTGTCGGATAATGCTACCGTCAAGCTTCCCAGCTACTTTGACATTCCTTTCAATCCTCCACCGTACACTATCAGCGGAAAAACGGAAGACGTTACCTACGCTACTCTTCCTCCACCGCCGTACAAATCCAGTGACGTCGCATCGGTTGTGACGAAAGCTTCCGGAAGTTACGCCAATCCGGAATATGGCACAGTTTCCTCCAAACCTTAAGGTGGATAAACATGTGAGGTCAAGCACTGAAACACGTTATGTGACAACATTGACATCGTTAGGTAGACTGTATATAAACATTTCGTATTGCTTTGTTTTTTTGACAGCGGATAAGTTTTTGTAGAATTTTGTTTGTATATATTGTATTTTTTCTTTCTTTAATATCTCTTGCTTAAAAAATATGTTGGTGCCATATATATATTTTTAAAATAAACATATATTATAAAATGTATGCGTGTTTTTTGTCTTTAAACAAATATTTGTGAAATGGTAGACATATTTTGATTACATTCAAGTTTGCATACAATCATTTCATTAAAAGTACAATAAGGACACACACTGACAAAAAGAAGCCTACGATTAAGATAATGAATAAAAACATAACTGCGCCGACAGCACATTTATGACGTAACCTACGTACGACATGCTGACGTAAGGTCGGTCCGAATAAATATAAGAGCTACTATCATTGGTAGAAATTACTGATAACCCCATATACCGTATTGTGCATTTTAAACGTCCCAGGTGGTGACGTAACATTTGGCAAAAGCGATGCGTTCTTTTTTAAGTAATAAAAATGCAAGTCCTGTTTGTTGGGTTTATCGTCCCACCAACAGTATTTCAGTTATCTGGAGACGGTGTCCACTTGAAACAGATATAGTGTTTCCTTCACTGTGAATAACATGCCGTGGACACCTGGCATGATACCACACCCAGTCACATTATCCTGACACCGGGCCAACCTGTCGTGGAACTACCCTTATATTTGCTTGAGCGTTAGCAAGGAAACTATGCCACTACTATTTTTATGGTATACTTTATACTTTGGTATGCCGTGGGCGGGATCGAGCCCGGGGCCTCCCGTACCTTGAGCCGACGCTCTACCGATTGCGCTATCGATTGCAATTCCTATTGTCTATTATGCATATATCCGTGACGTCATTCCATGTCATTTTAGCCAATCGGGGTTCGGAAAGGTATTAAGCCAAAGCGCGAGGTCAAACAACCATTGCTTATCCCAATCGGAACACCTCGGATAATTCACTAATCATCTCTCGGATGTAAGTAGGTAGTCGGATCACCTCGGCCATTTCCCTTAATGGGACTTCTTTTGTGACAGACGCTAAGAAAGATGTCTGCAAAACTTCAATTTGTGGCTGCTTCAAATTTAAATTATCCAAGTTTAAATTACTCAGCGAAGCAAACAAAACAGCTGTCAAACGAGGCAATTTTTTGTTTATGTTTTGTGCGAACTACATTTTTGGCATATTCTTCCGACTTCCAGCGAACAACGATTGTGAGTTCTTTAAGTATCATTGCACCAGATACATCCTGGGGATGATTGTCCCGAGGACGGAATTACCCGAGGAGTTCCGATTGTTCTAACCCTTGAGGGTAAGAATGAACGATAAGATACTTTATGTTACCAACAAATGTCTTTAATGCGTACAAAAAGTGCGCGACTCAAATAAGAAATTTTATGTGCAAATATGCAAATGGAATATAGGTTGATATGTGTATTTAATGATTGAGGACGAATTTTGATATTGTCTTTTTGCACGATAACCTGAATATGTAAATGAACAAACGGGCAACTTGATCATTTCAATCAGTGGTTTGTTCCATTTTCTTTGTTTTGCTCACTTATTTTCTGCAGGTGCTTACTTTAAAGGTGGTATCCAACAGTTTGGACCTTTTTTCACTAAGTAATAAATTATTGTTACCTGAACAGGTACAGCAGAATTCTGTTTATTGATGTCCATCACTTGTGTAAAAATGAAGCATACCGCCACACTCGTCATTACAGGTATGTATTTCATATCGGGGCCACTCTGCATAGTTATTTGTAAACTAAGAAAAACACGAGACCATTTATGTTTGAGATCACGTTATATCCCCATCCGGGTCATTCGCTCTGGCGTCGTTTTCTGATTTAAACAGAAATTCTAATCGTGCTTATTTATAGGTTTGAAAAGAATTAACATTTTGAGTGTTCTAACGAGTTATATTGTCTTTGCCTGCACTAAAGTATAATTTTCTGCAAACATTATGCACACATACTCTAATTATAGAATAGGTGTTCTTTCATGTATTTGACATTAGGCAGTCTGTCAGGTATTTTATCATTGACCTCATCTTAATGGGAATAATGTGCAGCCTGTCAGGTATTTTACCGTTGACCCCATCTTAATGGGAATAATTTGCAGCCTGTCAGGTATTTTACCGTTGACCCCATCTTAATGGGAATAATGTGCAGCCTATCAGGTATTTTACCGTTGACCCCATCTTAATGGGAATAATGTGCAGCCTGTCAGGTATTAAACCGTAGACCCCATTTTAATGGGAATAATGTGCAGCCTGTCAGGTATTAAACCGTAGACCACATCTTAATGGGAATAATGTGCAGCCTGTCAGGTATTAAACCGTAGACCCCATTTTAATGGGAATAACGTGCAGTCTGTCAGGTATTTTATCGTTGACCCCATCTTAATGGGAATAATGTGCAGCCTGCCAGGTATTAAACCGTAGACCCCATTTTAATGGGAATAACGTGCAGTCTGTCAGGTATTAAACCGTAGACCCCATTTTAATGGGAATAACGTGCAGTCTGTCAGGTATTTTATCGTTGACCCCATCTTAATGGGAATAACGTGCAGCATGGCATGTATCTTACCGTTGACCCCATCTTAATGGGAATAATGTGCAGCCTGTCAGGTATTAAACCGTAGACCCCATCTTAATGGGAATAATGTGCAGCCTGTCAGGTATTAAACCGTAGACCCCATTTTAATGGGAATAACGTGCAGTCTGTCAGGTATTTTATCGTTGACCCCATCTTAATGGGAATAACGTGCAGCATGGCATGTATCTTACCGTTGACCCCATCTTAATGGGATAAATGTGCAGCCTATCAGGTATTAAACCGTTGACCCCATCTTAATGGGAATAATGTGCAGCCTGTCAGGTATTAAACCGTTGACCTCATTTTAATGGGAATTATGTGCAGCCTGTCAGGTATTTTACCGTTGACCCCATCTTAATGGCAATAATGTGCAGCCTATCAGGTATTAAACCGTTGACCTCATCTTAATGGGATTAATGTGCAGCCTGCCAGGTATTTTACCGTTGACCCCATCTTAATGGGAATAATGTGCAGTCTGTCAGGTATTTTAACGTTGACCTCATCTTAATGGGAATAATGTGCAGCCTGCCAAGTATTTTGCCGTTGACCTTATCTTAATGGGATTAATGTGCAGCCTGCCAGGTATTAGACCGTTGACCTCAACTAAATGGGATAAATGTGCAGCCTGCCAGGTATTTTACCGTTGACCTCATCTTAGTGGGATTAATGTGCAGCCTGCCAGGTATTAAACCGTTGACCTCATCTTAATGGGATAAATGTGCAGCCTGCCAGGTATTAAACCGTTGACCTCAACTTAATGGGATAAATGTGCAGCCTGCCAGGTATTAAACCGTTGACCTCATCTTAGTTGGACTAATGTGCAGCCTGCCAGGTATTTAAACCGTTGACCTCATCTTAATTGGATAAATGTGCAGCCTGTCAGGTATT
Source organism: Sinonovacula constricta (assembly GCA_007844125.1). NCBI lineage: Eukaryota > Metazoa > Mollusca > Bivalvia > Cardiida > Solecurtidae > Sinonovacula > Sinonovacula constricta. Next base: position 35,443,290 of record CM017561.1, on the reverse strand, counting down.
AAACCGTTGACCTCATCTTAATGGGATTAATGTGCAGTCTGTCAGGTATTTTACCGTTGACTTCATCTTAATGGGATTAATGTGCAGCCTGCCAGGTATTTTACCGTTGACCTCATCTTAATGGGATTAATGTGCAGCCTGCCAGGTATTTTACCGTTGACCTCATCTTAATGGGATTAATGTGCAGCCTGTCAGGTATTTTACCGTTGACCTCATCTTAATGGGATTAATGTGCAGCCTGCCAGGTATTAAACCGTTGACCTTATCTTAATGGGATTAATGTGCAGTCTGTCAGGTATTTTATCATTGACCTCATCTTAATGGGATTAATGTGCAGCCTGCCAGGTATTTTACCGTTGACCTCATCTTAATGGGATTAATGTACAATCTGCCAGACCGGCCGCAATAGCTCAGGTGGTAGAGCGTCGGCTTGCGGATCGGCAGGTCGTGGATTCAAACCCAGGCCGGGTCAAACCAACGATTTTAAAAAGTGGTAGAAGTTCCTTCCCTCCTAACGCTCGGAGCTAAGGGGACAGGATTACGCCTGACTCGTCGGTGTCAGTTCAGTCCCTGGGCACCTCATAAGTGCCTCTGTGCTATAATGATAGAAATGTCGCTGTACAGTATCGGCAAAGGTGTCGGCAAATCCCATCCCACAATCTTCCAGGTATTTATTATATTATGTGTTTAAAATATATTTTATCTGTTGAGAGAAAATATATATTTTTATTACGATATAAACCCATTTTGAGCATTATTATATAAAATTTAATGTGAATATGTATACATGAAAATGTATATAAAATATCTATTATTTATTGAGAGAAAATATATAACTTTATTAGGATATAAATCCATTTTGAGCATTATTATATAAAATGCAACATTATCATCCTGTTAGAGGGCCTTAAAATGTGCCCAATGTCAATTTATAGTTTATACAATGTTCCTAAATTAGCTCAAGTGTAAAACATAGATGATTTAAGTGCCAATTTGTTATGAAGCATTCTTAATTTGCCACGAGATATATACCGCCTTTCTAACTTTCTTGCATGGGCTGACAGTCGCAAACACGTGAGGAAATCCCGTTATGCTATTGTCTAAGATGCCAGTCTGTCAAACACACGAGGAAATGTCATTAAATGAAGTTCAATATTTTGATTGAAGTACGAACCTGTCCCCCAGGAACAGTAGACAGAGAGTCGGTCCCTGGTAAGAAAGTCCGTGGGTTCGATCCCCGGTTCACGATACCTTTCTGACGCTCAACACATGACGTTTGTTCCTGACTTGTTCGGTTCAGTGTTATGTTAATGTGATCGGGTTATGGTCTTTGTAAATGTTACCAGAGCGGAGGCTGATTAAGAAAACAGAAAATACTAAATAGATAATATATTTTAATCGGGTTAACTTTTAAAAAAAAGAAACCCTAAAAAAGTGTACAAATATAAACAAATGTTCTGTGCAAGTCATGATCTTGATCTATGTATTTAACAAATCGTTGTACAACCAAATGCAAAGATGATTATACACATGAGATAAAATAATGGAAAAATATTCATAAGCGAAAAACAACAAGAACATATATAAAAAAGTGAAACACTCACCTTAGGAAAATTTGACAACATATATTACTTTTATAAATGAATACATTCGACAAAAAGGGAGATATAACGTACCACAGCATGGATTTTGTGTAACTTTAAGTATATTAGATTATGACTTACCATTATTTTTGTTTTTTGATTGTATACAGGGAAGCAACATATATGTGTTTAGCTTTCTGATTTGCAAAAAAGCTTTTTCGTGTAAAATAATATTGAAATGACACTCTTGTAAAGGTACGTATTCTTAAAATTATTTTTTTACAATATAAACGATTATTGTATTAAATGTGGCAATATGACTGTATTTAATCGGCATTGTAAATTGTTTTTGACTGTATCTTAAAATGGCCAGGCAGTGAAGATTTATGCAGTGTGTCTTGTCTAATCGTTCATTTAATAAATTGTAAAAGCAAGTATGTGTAGAAACCAATCACTTTTGTTCTATTTTAGGTACAAAAAAGCTTGATAGTGTTCATTATAGTGACCTCCAGATTTTTTATGCGAAGGACGACCCCAGGAGCGTATCTGTGCCGTTTTTTTTTAACATACGCACAGTTACAAGAGGAATAACCTTTGTAGTAATACTTTTGATTATATTCGGTTCTTTTCTAATGAATAACAGGTAAAATGCGGACATGCGAGGAAGAATATGAACGACTTAAATCCCGACGTGTATAAGTTTAATCATTTTAAAACCTTTTCAACTTTAATGGTGAGGTAGATCTAATAAGATTTTATAACATAATACTATGGAAATAAGATATATCATTCCTAACCCGGTGTAGGCATCGACTTTCTTAGTGTTTTTGGTACTTTCAGATTTTCGATTTTTCGAACGCAAGTTACGCACGTGCGTTAAATGCGTAATAACAGAAACGCGCCTGGACGACACCAGGCAAATGATGTCACATAGTGAATAAGGGAAGGACCTCCGGAATTTTTTTAAAGAACTAGACCACCTCCTACAGCACTTTGATTTGCTACCGGATTATACCGAGCAGATATCGGTCATCCACGATTGCACCTCGAGAATTGTCGGCTGTTTCCGGATATTGTGTTAATCAGACGCTTGATACACGTGTTTTTATTTTGACTGGAACATGGCAGCTGATTCTAACCATTCGCACCGGGCCGGGCCCTTAAAACAACAGAACAAATCTCACAAACATGGAAAACACAAAACTAAGGGTCAGATGGAAAAGGATTTTAAAGGTAAACTGTAAAATATCAATTGGAAATCAAGCATTCTTTTGCGTTCGCGAATTATGCTTACTCTTGAACTGTCAACTGTCATCACAATGTTATAAATTGACTTCTGTAATATGGTAAATGGGCACGTTTACGAAATTCAAACGTTTTTAGTTCAATAATTTATTTTGAGAGTTAGAAATATTTGCGAAATATTTGATTGACAAGTTGTTTCTAATATACAACACAGCCACTTGGCGTTTTATTTGTCCTATAAATGAGATCTAAGCCCATCATGTTTGGTATATTAACGATTCGCCACAATAACGATTCGTCACATAACGATTCACCACAGATAAATAACGATTCGCCACAGTAGTAAAATGATTGGCAACAGGTGTGATAAATGATATTGATCCGGAAAGTGCTTGTTAATTGGCACTTAAATTTTTCCGCGTTCCACTTATTTTATCTCTGTTTAGGGTTACACAATAACTATGTCATTCTAGTAAATAGCATTATTCTTAATTCAATGTTTAAATATAATTTAAAGTACAAAACATAGTTAAATATAATCACAATATAATAAGAACATTTGAATTTGTGAATGAAATAATTGAACATGAATGAAAACATCAACATAGATTCTGCAAACATTCCTTTCTGATTAAAGGAATTCTTTGGGAATAATTAAAAAGAGTTGGTCCCTTATTTGACAAACTGAGAACATTAGTTTCTAATTAAAGGAATCCTTCGGGGATAATTAACAGGAATCAGCCTCTTAATTGTCAAGTGCAAACATAACAAACGTTTAACGATGATAATTCTCCCTTAGAAAGGTGGCGACATGTTGAAAAGTGTGAATAACTTCTTGATTGGGTAGACAACACTACATTTGGTTCATCAACGTTTCGATGACATTTTTTAATTAAAAATCGTAAATATTCACAATAGTGTTCTCACAATAATCAACATTATTATTCATTATTCATCTGTGGCGAATCGTTTTATAAGTGTGGCTAATTGTTATACATCTGTGACGAATCGTTATTGTGGCGAATCGTTACTTATTCTCATGTTTTACCTTTACCATTCATATTTATTTTATTTTTCAGTCTGATATGCTAGGTCATATCTCTCCATGTTCACTATCATGTAGCACATAGCTCACAAATTAAATTTACAGTTTGATTTCAGTTATAAAAGGTTTTGTTCCTTCAATCCTTGTAGATGATTTATTTGTTTTTGGCAAGTTGTATAGAGCAAGCCAAACAAATGGAAACATTGTTTAATACTTTTCCGCATTCTGCATAACATAACAATCCCTTCAGTATGGCAGACATTAGTAAAAAAAATTGAAATAACATATGAAAACAATAATTTTGTTTTGATTTGGCTGCAATAGTTAAAAAATGATTTCATGATGTTTCGCTGCCTTCTGTTTCATACTTAAGTTGTTTCACACCTAGATGTCTTCATACCCAGTTTAACAGCATGTATAAACTAATTGGCATTTTAGGTTTAAATAGAAAACAATAACATAGTATGATTTCAAGATATGTATATATTTATAGATGAAAGCATATACAAAGATTATCAATTATAGTATAAGGTACATGCATGATCAACAAAAAACATTTTGTCTTTGTAAGTTATATTGAACACAGGACATCCGTATGCTTGGTAGCGAAACATCACACAATTGTTACTTTAGCAATTGATAACTAAAAATAAATAGAAAATAATGACATAGTTATGTTTTCATAATCCATTCTCTTGGATGCAAAAAATAGAAACTTTGGATGACAATTTTGGATGGTCAATCTCGGTTCTCCCCTAATTTATGTACTCAGACACTTTGCTGTTTTATTTAACTTAAATAAGATTAAAATATGTCATACATTTTCTGTGAAAACAAATAAATAAAATTAATATTTATTGTGCTTTTCTCATACAGAATAAATATATTGTTCTTATAGTGAATATGGGTCCACAGAAAGGCCATGATTGTAAAATGACAACATAAATAAATAATTAATAAAAATGTTACATAATAATATACACATTATAGCATGCACAAAAATATCCTTTAGTATGTCATCAATTAATTAAGACTGAGAACTCATCGTCTTTTATTCTTCTTCTTAAGATAAAGTAGGTTTTGGGTCAGCTATGTGGGTGTATTATATATTTGTTTGCTACATGGTATGGCAAAGGAAGTCATATGACTTTGTATATCCAATAAAATGTGAAAGATTAATATCAGCATATTAGATAATTAAAATTAAATGTGATATGCCATTGCTTTTTTGTAGAACTATATGTTTGGGAAGCCATATTGTTAAATTCAGAGTTTTTCATGAAACACAAATTTAAGTGTTTTTGCTGCAATTCTTTATTCATTGACTCTATAACTAATTTTAGTGATCCCAGGTGGGGCAGTAACATATCAAATATTAGTCATTAAGCACAATTTAAATACACAACTTACTTGCTACAAATACATTTTTTTTTAAAAATTGCCTCTGGATTGTTAAGTTGCATTCAGCAAGTTGTCAAGTACCTTAGAGATATGATCTCTAAGGCTGGTTCTGGCAGCTGTTGTGACCCCATCAGAATGCATTAGGAATGAATATGCCAACTTCCATCTCCTGCTACAAATATTTAAAAAAAAAATGCATTTTAACTGGTGGCACATGGTCATAGGTTCATCACTTGCATCTGGCCTGCATTGCAGTATGTCTCAGAGACCTGGGCTATTGAGGATAACAACATACAATGTCTGAAAATTAATGACACTGTCAGTCATGCGGAAATGGATGCTCTGACCAACAGAAACATGTTTGAAGTCTGACATCCTAGGCTTGACACCACACCCTTTGAACCAGGAGATTTGACTGGTTTGGGCATCTGGAGCAGATGACAGGTGGCACAAGAAAATTGACAGATTGAAAGTATCTTGGCATGCTCCGTAAAAGTCAGGAAGTCTGAAGAAATGAGTTGACTATGGGAATACTGTCCTGCTAACTGTGTGTATACAGAAGAGAGTGAAACAACTGAATCCTCTGGAGAAATATTGCTATGAAAACTTCACTAACATCCACATAACCAAAGATTGACCAAAAAGACAAATAAGAAAAGAATTCCCTATGAAAATTTATAGAATTCAAGGAGAAAAACATGTATAATGCTTAAAAAATGTTTGTTCCTATTAAGTACTAAATACATAAAATATAAACTTTTCAGGTAATTACACAATAATTACTTATTTCGATATATTAAAATGTAATGGTCATTCTACAATTATATTGAGGCAACACTGCTACATCTTCATCACAGGCAATGTATTTTAACAGTCCTTTGATGGTTCCCATCTCAGGCAATAGCTTGGGACAGTCTAGTGATGTTACAACCACACTTGATGCATAGGTGTTCCTATGAAACTTTGGCAGAATGGCTGAACGCACCAGGCTTGACTCAAAACCCTCATATTTGACTTGACTTTAATATATTCTCCTGCTGCTGCAAATCAATGAACACAGTTACCATCTTTCTTGTACTTCTTATTACAACCCAAACAAGCAAAGCAAAAGACATGCATAAATCCACTTTTGTTAATATCCCCACGAGGAATCATACAGTGAAATTTCAGTAGCAGCTGTTCTCATTAATCACTGTTTTCAGTTTTAGAAATGTTTCTGGAATTGAATTGTCTGACGATTGCACAGAAGACTTAAAACACAGAGGTGAAGTTTAATATGTTTTATTCAAAAGTCATTAATTGTAACATTTAACTTCCAAATTATCAGATTTTTATCTTTACAGGACGAGTAAGTGTCAAAGTATCATCAAAAAAAGCTTTATCTGTCCAGAGAAAAAATGACAGACGATACCAGGTAAGGAACACTATACAAAATACAAAAAATAGTACTTATAAAAGCATACATGTATCAAAGGTGGCATATTTTTATAAAAAGCCTCATAATAAATTCCAAGTTCTATATTACTGTGTGTATGAACTAGATAATTTGGTGTGTCAGGATTTTGTCTGATTAACCCTTATCTTTTTGACCTATTAAGAATTAACCACACTCTTAATTGGGTATAACCTATTAACATTTCAAGGGCAAAGGTTAAATGATTATGAGAAAGAATGTTTGTATAGGGAATAAAGATTCAGCATAAAATATAATTCTGTACATCTGGAGCTTTGGTCATGTTTCATTTGTTTCTATAGACAATCATATAGAAACAGAATGCAACATTGTTATGGCTATTCATTGCCTTTTATTATCCTATAGTATCAGGCTAATCTTTAATTAAACAATTGTTCATGATTACAGCGTAATCATATCAAAATACACACAGAAATTACCTGGGATGCACTTTCGAGAGGTACGACACAACCCGGGGACTCAACGTAATTAGTCCTTACTTGCAGTTCAGTCAATTTTCCGAAAATATAAAGCAATTCTCATGGAACGAAAAATAGCCAGGAAAATACTACTAGTGGTTGTTATGTATGATAAACATACTGTCTTGACTGGTTCTTCATAAATGGGAAAAGTGGTAGTAATTTATCGAGCACTAACGATAACCAGTAGCACTTGCATAGTTAGGCGCACATTGCTGGATACTGACAAAATGGCATCACAAGTTCCTGTTAAAAATGTAAACACGTTTGGAATGTCCAATCTCAATGGTTATGAGATCCTTTGTTTAAAGACTGGTTAATAAATACAATTTCATAGGGACTTGGTGGATTGTGTATGGGACCCCACATATTTCCAGGTACTGGGTCCCAGTGACCCCACAATTTTCCAATTACTGGGTCCCAGGAACCCCACATTTTTCCAAGTCCCAGTGACCCCACAATTTTCCAATTTCTGGGTCCCCAGGACCCCACATTTTTCGTGGCACTGAGTCCCAGTGACCCCACATTTTTCCTGGCACTGGGTCCCAGGGACCCCACATTTTTCCTGGCACTGGGTCCCAGTGACCCAACATTTTTCCAGGTACTGGGTCCCAGTGACCCCACATTTTTCCTGGCACTGGGTCCCAGGGACCCCACATTTTTAGTGGCACTGAGTCCCAGTGACCCCACATTTTTCCTGGCACTGGGTCTCAGTGACCCCACATTTTTCCAGGCACTGGGTCCCAGTGACCCAACATTTTTCCAGGTACTGGGTCCCAGTGACCCCACATTTTTCCTGGCACTGGGTCCCAGGGACCCCACATTTTTAGTGGCACTGAGTCCCAATGACCCCACATTTTTCCTGGCACTGGGTCCCAGGGACCCCACATTTTTCCTGGCACTGGGTCCCAGTGACACCACATTTTTCCAGGCACTGGGTCCCAGTGACCCCACATTTTTCCAGGTACTGGGTCCCAGGGACCCAACATTTTTTATTGTATCACGAACACTGTTAAACATCGGTTTTCTTCTGTTTTCTGCTATTAGGCCCAGCAGCTGCGGAAGCAGAAGCGAGAAGAGGTTATGACAAAGAAAAGAAGTATAGGCTCTTGTGGAAGTCCTCCCCATTGTGTGGTAAGTGATGACTGTTTTCACTAAGTACCTTTCTGGAAGGCAACACTTAGACACCATTCCCTTGTGAGGATTAAACTATTATTTGCACATACAGGATGTATGTTTGCAGTCCTTGAAAATAACATTAAATCATATTTTCCATTCAGTTTGCAGTCATTGACAATATCATTAAATAATATCAGGGGTTTTTCTGCCTATTTTGGGAAAAGGAGTCTGGTCATTTTGGGAATTTTTATCAACAAAAATGCCCATTTTGGGAATTTTTGTATCAATAAAATGGTCCATTTTGGGAAAATTTTGTGTGCACTTATTTTGTTAAATCAGTACATTTTACTATACCAATATACTTTACTAGTTAACATTTATAATTAGCAAACCTTTAAAGGAAAATAATTTTTTCATTTAAATTATCCATCCTATGAAATTGAAATTCTTGAAAAACACAGTGACATGGTATACATGGTATTAATTTAATGGTACATGTAGAGTATTATCTAACATTACCAATAATGGAACCATATCTTTTAGCAGAATTAACAATTTTAATAACTAGAAACAAACAGAACATCGGGTGACCAGTTCGTTCTACAGTACTTTAACAGTTCGAACACTTCAACTTAACAAGTTACATTACAACATTATTTTTCTCTGCTTTCTGGTTTTGAAAGCTTCACAGAGTTCTTCAAATGTTTCATCAGTAAGGTCAAGTCCTTCTATGCTTGTAAACATCAAAACTCTGGCGAATTTTCTTGCTGTAATACTGACTGTTGTGCGAAGACATTGTCGCGAAAATACATTACACTAAGATATGCGGAAGAGTTCGTAATTTATCGCTGTAGTATGCTTACATCCGGGCACTTTTGTTACGGCACAAATGTAGAAAAACAATTGTTACCGTCCATTTTCGTATATTTAATACGATTTCTGCATATATTCTTGAATGAGGCTGTTTTCATTTGGGAAAAATGTTAGCTGGATTTCATTGGGAACGGGGCCGTTTGCTTTGGGAATGCCTCCGTTCACCAGAGGCGCAGACAGTGATGAAAACCCCCTGAATATTTTCCATTCATTTTGCAGTCCTTGAAAATAACATTAAATCATATTTTCCATTCAGTTTTCAGTTCTTGAAAATATTCTTAAATCATATTTTCCATTCCTTTTTGCAGTCCTTGAAAATTACATTAGGTCATATTTTCCATTCAGTTTGCAGTCAGTGAAAATTACATTAAATCATATTTTCCATTCAGTTTGCAGTTCTTGAAAATGTTGTTAAATCATATTTTCCATTCATTTTGCAGTCCTTGAAAATTACATTATATCATATTTGCCATTTAGTTTGCAGCCCTTGAAAATACCATTAAAATATATTTTTGATTCAGTTTGCTGGCCTTGAAAATAATATAAAATCTTGTCTTCCATTCAGGTTAGTAATAATGGAAATAGTAAAAGTTCATTCTCATTTCCAGGAAAGTCAATGTTTTAAAAATAAGCAGAAACCTTTTGTTAAGTTGTAGTTGGAGTAATGTTGTTTGTTATTTTTAGAAAATCTTGATAAAAGATGTTATCTTTTAAATGAATTCTTATTAATTAGTGTTATCATGCAGGGTATGATTTTTCAAAACATTTTGAGAAGAACATGAGTTCTTGATGATTACTCCTGGACCATTTACAGCTTGTTGTACCAATGCATGCCTCAGTAAGCTGCTCAGATGTTGTCAAGTCCCTTACATCCTGTGATGACACCACCTCAGTGAGCCAGTCATCCTGTGGTCAGACACATCTCAGGTAAAAATATGACTATTAACTAAAAAGCATCTCATTCATTTTTGAAAGAAAATCTTACTTTTCTTAAGAGCAAAAAAAGAGAAAGAAAATGTGATTATTTGAGATAAATATAACAGTGCACTTATTCAAATAACAATTAAAAATGCAGTTTTGCAATAGATAAGGACAGTAATAACATAGTTTATAAAATCCGATTTATTTGGATGTGTTTTGATGTCTTTAAAGTAAAATGTCACTATGGTAACTGTTTATTTGTACCTTGACATTATTCAGTGTGCCCCGGTTTAAGCAGCGTGTCGAGTTCCTGTGTACAGAGTATGGTCGTGTGTATGATACCCTTGATGGCACCAAGGTGGCAGACTCCCTGCTGCTGGTGATGGACCCAGAGGAGGGGCTGGACAGATTTGGCCAATACTGTCTAACCTGCCTCATGGGTCAGGGCATCTCAGCAATCACTCTGGTTGTACAGGTGAGGCACCTGCATTTGTAACATGCATAAAAATCAGCTCTGCTAGAGTCCTTGTCAAAAATAGTGATTATATTATTCTGACAGCTGAAGTGATTATATTATTCTGACAGCTGACAGTCTTTGCATTGGACTTCATGTTGGAAGGTCTTCAGGCTGACATTTGCTGTACCAGTGGTGCTGCAGAGATATTTTTCTGGGGTCTTCCTCCACTAAAATACCTAGATGTACAATGACCATAATTGCTAGCTGTAATGTATTTAAAAAAATAAAACAAACTCTCCTTTAATATTAAGAAAGCAAAAGAGATGGGTTTTTTTTTGGGATGTCGTGTTTAAGGCACATTGTTCATGATAGAATTAAAATTGACTAGTGTGTTTTTGACATTGATGTTGAACATTGTATAATCACCCTGGTTGTAGGGTAAATTGACTCATGTGTTTGTGACATTGATGTTGTACATTATATAATCACCCTGGTTGTACAGGTAAATTGACTGATGTGTTTGTGACATTGATGGTGAACTTGTATTATCAGCCTGGTTGCACAGGTAAATTGACTCATGTGTTTGTGACATTGATGTTGTACATTGTATAATCACCCTGGTTGTATAGGTAAATTGACTCATGTGTTTGTGACATTGATGTTGTACATTATATAATCACCCTGGTTGTACAGGTAAATTGACTGATGTGTTTGTGACATTGATGGTGAACTTGTATTATCAGCCTGGTTGTACAGGTAAATTGACTGATGTGTTTGTGACATTGATGTTGTACATTGTATAATCACCCTGGTTGTACAGGTAAATTGAATGGTGTGTTTGTGACATTAATGTTGTATGTTATATAATCACCCTGGTTGTATAGGTAAATTGACTCTTGTGTTTGTGACATTGATGGTGAACATTGTATTATCACCCTGGTTGTATAGGTAAATTGAATGGTGTGTTTGTGACATTGATGTTGTATATTATATAATCACCCTGGTTGTACAGGTAAATTGACTGATGTGTTTGTGACATTGATGTTGTACATTGTATAATCACCCTGGTTGTAAGGTAAATTGACTGATGTGTTTGTGACATTGATGTTGTACATTGTATAATCACCCTGATTGTATAGGTAAATTGACTCATGTGTTTGTGACATTGATGTTGTACATTGTATAATCACCCTGGTTGTAGGGTAAATTGACTGTGGTGTTTTTGTGACATTGATGTTGTATATTATATAATCACCCTGGTTGTATAGGTAAATTGACTCATGTGTTTGTGACATTGATGTTGTACATTATATAATCACCCTGGTTGTAAGGTAAATTGACTGATGTGTTTGTGACATTGATGTTGTACATTGTATTATCAGCCTGGTTGTACAGGTAAATTGACTGATGTGTTTGTGACATTGATGTTGTACATTGTATAATCACCCTGGTTGTATAGGTAAATTGACTGATGTGTTTGTGACATTGATGTTGTACATTATATAATCACCCTGGTTGTAAGGTAAATTGACTGATGTGTTTGTGACATTGATGTTGTACATTGTATAATCACCCTGGTTGTATAGGTAAATTGACTCATGTGTTTGTGACATTGATGTTGTACATTGTATAATCACCCTGGTTGTACAGGTAAATTGACTGATGTGTTTGTGACATTGATGTTGTACATTGTATAATCACCCTGGTTGTAAGGTAAATTGACTAATGTGTTTGTGACATTGATGTTGTACATTATATAATCACCCTGGTTGTAGGGTAAATTGACTGATGTGTTTGTGACATTGATGTTGTATATTATATAATCACCCTGGTTGTAAGGTAAATTGACTGATGTGTTTGTGACATTGATGTTGTACATTGTATAATCACCCTGGTTGTAAGGTAAATTGACTAATGTGTTTGTGACATTGATGCTGTACATTATATAATCACCCTGGTTGTACAGGTAAATTGACTGATGTGTTTGTGACATTGATGGTGAACATTGTATTATCAGCCTGGTTGTATAGGTTTGTGACATGCATGTAAACTGAATGTTATTGCAATTTATTTTAAGGCTGCAGTAAAACACAATAAAGAAAATGTGCCCGTGGTACTAACTGTTTATTTCTGCGATTTCTGCAAAAATAAATTGATCTTAAAAGTCTGTAAAAATAAAGCCTGAATTGTTTAGAACATATGTTTTTTATTCAACCCTTCTTCTTATATTAGTTGTAAAATGTTAAACTTTTATGTTTTAGGGTTTAAAGAATATGCCTCCAAAGAAGCAAAAAGAGACAAAGAAACATCTGTTGAAGAAAGTGGAAAAGTGGTCAGTTAACACCTTATAATAGATCTAGAATAGTCTTTTTGTTGTTTGTTGTCAGTAACCAAGATATTTTTTGTAATTATATTGTTCTTAATAGATTTTTTTATTATAAAATACACTCACAAACATTTATCATTACACAATGGTTTTACAGCAAGTTTCAATGAGATAATATCCAGAAAATCACAAACAGAAGGTCTCTTCAATGCATTTTTAGCTGCTGCTTAATTTTAAAGTCCTGATGACTTGAGATAGTTACAGTTTTTTTTGTGTGATGAATACTGATATATACACTGTTGAGTATGACTCAAATATCAGCAAACCTTGCACAAAATTAAGGCTACTCTCCTTTGTGCTTATCTCAAGGCTCCAGGAAGAAAAGATACACTGTCTAGACTCGGCCCAAGATGGCCAGCTGTTGCTGCGGCACCTCACCTCACAGAAGCTGAACATGGTGTTCTACAGGGAACACAGACCTCACCTTCTGGCTGAGGAGATCGGCTTTGAGCTCAACGAGCAATCAGTGAGTAGTCATTGTTAATTCAACTGTTCTATGGATAAGGAAAACTATTTCACATGCCAGTATCAGCCGGCCACAATAGCTCAACGAGCAATCAGTGAGTAGTCATTGTTAATTAACTGTTCTATGGATAAGGAAAACTATTTCACATGCCAGTATCAGCCGGCCACAATAGCTCAACGAGCAATCAGTGAGTAGTTATTGTTAATTCAACTGTTCTATGGATAAGGAAAACTATTTCACATACCAGTATCAGCCGGCCACAATAGCTCAACGAGCAATCAGTGAGTAGTCATTGTTAATTCAACTGTTCTATGGATAAGGAAAACTATTTCACATGCCAGTATCAGCCGGCCGCAATAGCTCAACGAGCAATCAGTGAGTAGTCATTGTTAATTCAACTGTTCTATGGATAAGGAAAACTATTTCACATGCCAGTATCAGCCGGCCGCAATAGCTCAACGAGCAATCAGTGAGTAGTCATTGTTAATTCAACTGTTCTATGGATAAGGAAAACTATTTCACATACCAGTATCAGCCGGCCGCAATAGCTCAACGAGCAATCAGTGAGTAGTCATTGTTAATTCAACTGTTCTATGGATAAGGAAAACTATTTCACATACCAGTATCAGCCGGCCGCAATAGCTCAACGAGCAATCAGTGAGTAGTCATTGTTAATTCAACTGTTCTATGGATAAGGAAAACTATTTCACATACCAGTATCAGCCGGCCGCAATAGCTCAACGAGCAATCAGTGAGTAGTTATTGTTAATTCAACTGTTCTATGGATAAGGAAAACTATTTCACATACCAGTATCAGCCGGCCGCAATAGCTCAGGTGGTAGAGCGTCAGCTTGCGAATCAGGAGGTTGTGGGTTCAAACTCCAGCCAGGTCAAACCAAAGACTTTAAAGTTGGAAGTAGTGGCTTCCCTACTAACGCTCTGGTCTAAGGGAACAGCATTACGCCTGACTCGTCGGTGTCAGTATAATGGACCAGCCGGGTTCATTTCCTGGGCACCTCATAAGTGCCCCAGTGCTATAATGATAGAAATGTCACTGCACAGTATCGGCAATAATGCCGGCTAATCCCATCCCATCCCACATGCCAGTATCAATGTAACAATCAGGTTAAAGATTAGTATGCAAGTGCTGTAATGTTGATGTAATAATCAGGTTAAAGATTAGCATGCAAGTGCTGTAATGTTGATGTAATAATCAGGTTAAAGGTTAGCATGCAAGTGCTGTAATGTTGATGTAATAATCAGGTTAAAGATAAGCATGCAAGTGCTGTAATGTTGATGTAATAATCAGGTTAAAGATAAGCATGCAAGTGCTGTAATGTCGACGTAATAATCAGGTTAAAGATAAGCATGCAAGTGCTGTAATGTCGACGTAATAATCAGGTTAAAGATTAACAGGAAAATGCTGTAATATCGATGTAATAATCAGGTTAAAGATTAGCATGCAAGTGGTGTAATGTCGATGTAATAATCAGGTTAAAGATTAACAGGAAAATGCTGTAATATCGATGTAATAATCAGGTTAAAGATTAGCAAGCAAGTGCTGTCATGTTGATGTAATGATCATGTTAATGTGTAGCATGCAAGTGCTGTAATGTTGATGTAATAATCAGGTTAAAGTTCAGCATGCAAGTGCTATCATATCTATGTTATGATCAGGTTAAAGTTTAGCATGTAAGTGCTGTTATGCCGATGCAATAATCAGGTTAAAGTTCAGCATGCAAGTGCTGTCAAAATTATATCTTAATGATCAGAGCATAGATTGGAATAAAACTTGTGTCTTGCTAGTGACCATACCCTCTGAAATAATCAAGAAGTAGGGATTAGTTTGATTCCATGTGGAAAGTGTGCATGTATATGCAGTTTTGTGTTTTGAAGAGGTTAATGCACTTCGAGGTGAAACACTAAGTAGAGCCTGCTAATTTTGACACTTTAAGTGAAGCAGTTATATCATAAACTTCAGGTTGTAAGGCCCAAGATGAAGTCAGAATCAAGTCACATTAAGTTATAATGTTGAGTCTTTTCCTGCAGAATCAGCTTCAGCTCTGGAGCAGCATTAGTTTAAAAAAAAGGAACATATTATAGTGTACATAATGAAGATACAAGTACATGTATTAAATTCAAACACAAATTGCTAATTTTGATAGGGTTTCCAGCAAGGGAAAAAAAACACGTTACATTAAGAGACCACTTTATTATAAAACCTTTCAAACCTTATCTCTTGCGTGGTATTTAAAGGTGGACAGTATGGACAAAATTTTTTGTTTCCTCAAATAACCAAATAAGTCATTGTTACCTGAAAATGTTCTGCTAAATGCTCTTTATTGGTGCTCTAGGTCTGTGTGAACATTTAAGCATAAGTCCCCACCCATTATTGAAAATAGTATTTCCTATCCGAGCCACGCTGCAGAGATAGCTATTTTTAATTTTAGAAAACCATGCAATCGCTTACTTTTACAATAACATTATATTGACATCCAGGTAATCCGCTCTGATGTCAATATCTATTTAATGAACATTTAGAGTGAATTTTTGTGTGTAATTGGTAATTTTTTATAATATAGTTAGTGTTCAAAATTATCTTTATTTCGAACAAAGTATTAGTTCGCATAAAAAATAATGCCAAAATTCCCCAAAAGCAGTGGTTGGATATTGTTACATGTATATGATATGGGCAAACTGATGGATTCCACTTTTAAATACAGGGTTGACAGTACATACATTCCTAAACTACATTTACCGGGTAATTGAAATTATTATCATAAGAGATTTAGGTTCGGGTTAAGACAACAAAGTGTTGTTGACCTTGCTACCAAGATCAAGGCTCCTCTTATCAAACCTGCTTTACATCTTTTACATGGTGGTACATGTATTCATAATTCAGACACATGTGCCACTAATTATTTATATTTTGTTACCAAATCTGCAAAAAATGATATCTGCAGGAGACTGAAGGCACATTGAAGTTGACTGGTTATGTACGGAGTCAGACGCTGGATGTCAACAGACTGGTTCACATCCCTGGCTGGGGGGACTTTCAGCTGGCACAGGTTGATGTACTCGATGACCCCTACCCACTTCAGCCAAGGGCAGATAAACAGAGGCAGAAACTTTCAAAAGTAGAGGTAAGGAAATAAATGCATGTTTTAATCTTCAATCTTAATAAGTATCTATTATATACTAGGTATCTATAAGTACTCGACACTTCTCGTGATTTAGATTTGTTCCAGCTATATGTGTTAACATTTTCTTTATTCAACATAAACCTACTATTTTATATATCCTTCAATCTTCAAACTAACAAAAACATTGTTGAATGTTTTAAACTAGTTTGTTTTCTGAAAGTTGTTTGGTCTTCGAGTGTGGGTTATTTGTTTGATTACATGGTTAAAAAAATGTAAAATAACTGATCCTTCATAAAAAAATGAATATATTGTGAATAAAGTTAAACCTGTAGCTGAAGTCACTTAATATTAATGAAATGTGCATTGCCATATTAAAATCAAACTAAACCATGTATGGTTGGGGTACAGTGTCAAAATATTTCTACTTGTCCAAGGTTGTCATTAGGAGGCGGCTGGCGGCCGATTTGACCGCCTCAAATGAAAATCGGACCGCCTCAAATTCGAAGAAAAAAAAAGGAAATCAATCAAGAGCATGCCCCCGGACCCCCCTAGCAGTGCTTTGTGCCTTTGGCGCTCACATAGCCTAGCCTCCTCTAAAGTTAATTGAGCCTGCTCAAAATATTTCTAGTGACAACCCTGCATGTCTCTGCGATCAAAAAAGATACAAAAACTAATGCAATTGTACATCCCATGTCACGCTATCAAAAATTCAGATTGAACGCTTACAGTCTTTGGAAGCAACATCCAATAATTACAAGTCATTCAGACATGTAACATTTGGAGATTCACTGACCCTAAACACATTTTACATGCACGAAGATTGGTTTAAGAAACAACACTTATAAAAGGTCTTTTTTACATTTTTTTCCTTCATTATTCTACTGTAATTGCAGGCATCATCTGCACAAAATCCAATCAATTACATTCTGAACTCACTTAACAGATCAAAAAAAAACAAACATCAGGTGACAGAACTTTATAGATATTAAATTCACATGTCCACTCTTAAATTTAGTCTCCATTGGCGATCGGACGTGTGTTAATTTTCTATGACTGCACTTACATGCTTGCCTTTTTATATATTATCGTAAGTGGTGTTGGTTCCAAGCTCTTGTTTACTGATACAGATAAATGACGTAAAGAAATGTTTATGTCAGCACAAGTGACATGACATTAAATATAAACGAGGAGATTAATTCCATCAAAACTATATTTTTATCTCTAGCTATTGTGTCCTTTACACTTTACAATCTACAAATGTATAAGATTTGATTGCTGCATGTCTAGTCATTTAAAAAATAGCCTGTGCAGATGCCCATGACAGGATAATCACACTGAAGGCTGATTAAGCAAATGTTATCACACCGACAAATATCTAATGTCCAGGGTATAATGGTAATTTAGGATAAAATGCTATGACCCAACTGTCCATCAATCTGTCTATCCATAGATATTTTGTAGATATATGTGGATAGCTTCTCCTTTATTACACATTGCAATTTCTTCATATTTTCATGAATAATGCAGTATAGCACTGATGTGATGGTTTTTTTTTCAATATAGGGGAGATAAATCAGATTGCTGTGCTTGTTTTAAAGTTATTGTCCTTTGTAAAAGAATTTTTTAAAAAATATTGTGCAGATAACTTCTTTTTTTTTTCACTGGAATTTCTTCATACTTCTATGTATGATTGATATGGTTATGTAATTGTGCATAAAGGTGGAATATCTCTGTTTTTTCTATACAAAATAGACACTTTCTTGTATTCACACATGAATAATATTTTTATGCACTTGACCTTGGGCCTCGCATTTATTATTTAGAATGTTTTCCAACTTTTTATGATTGATTGAAATCTTTCAAGATGAAACATATTGATAATTAACATTAAAAAAAAGTTGAAGAAAAGAGGTTGAAAATATAAGTGTTTTTGTTTCCAGGATACAGAAATGGGCTGCGAGCCAATGTCAAATGCTGCCCTGACAGTGATCAAACCAGACCCAGTCAAGCAGGAGACTCTAGTTAGTGAGGTTGTACCAGACCCCATGGAGGGAGAACAGACATGGCCCACAGAGGAGGAGCTAGCCATGGCTGGTAGGTGGTAGAGGGGTGGTGGTTTGGTATCAGAGCTCATGGAGGGAGAACAGACATGGCCCACGGAGGAGGAGCTAGCCATGGCTGGTAGATGGTAGAGGGGTGGTGGTTTGGTATCAGAGCTCATGGAGGGAGAACAGACATGGCCCACAGAGGAGGAGCTAGCCATGGCTGGTAGGTGGTAGAGAGGTGGTGGATTGGTATCAGAGCTCATGGAGGGAGAACAGACATGGCCCACAGAGGAGGAGCTAGCCATGGCTGGTAGGTGGTAGAGGGGTGGTGGTTTGGTATCAGAGCTCATGGAGGGAGAACAGACATGGCCCACAGAGGAGGAGCTAGCCATGGCTGGTAGGTGGTAGAGGGGTGGTGGTTTGGTATCAGAGCTCATGGAGGGAGAACAGACATGGCCCATAGAGAAGGAGCTAGCCATGGCTGGTAGGTGGTAGAGGGGTGGTGGTTTGGTATCAGAGCTCATGGAGGGAGAACAGACATGGCCCACAAAGGAGGGGCTAGCCATGGCTGGTAGGTGGTAGAGGGGTGGTGGTTTGGTATCAGAGCTCATGGAGGGAGAACAGACATGGCCCACAAAGGAGGAGCTAGCCATGGCTGGTAGGTGGTAGAGGGGTGGTGGTTTGGTATCAGAGCTCATGAAGGGAGAACAGACATGGCCCACAAAGATGGAGCTAGCCATGGCTAGTAGGTGGTAGAGGGGTGGCGGTTTGGTATCAGAGCTCATGGAGGGAGAACAGACATGGCCCACAGAGGAGCTAGCCATGGCTGGTAGGTGGTAGAGGGGTGGTGGTTTAGTATCAGAGCTCATGGAGGGAGAAAAGACATGGCCCACAAAAGAGGAGCTTGCCATGGCTGGTAGGTGGTAGAGGGGTGGTGGTTTGGTACCAGAGCTCATGGAGGGAGAACAGACATGGCCCACAGAGGAGGAGCTAGCCCTGGCTGGTAGGTGGTAGAGGGGTGGTGGTTTGGTATCAGAGCTCATGGAGGGAGAACAGACATGGCCCATAGAGGAGCAGCTAGCCATGGCTGGTAGGTGGTAGAGGGGTGGTGGTTTGGTATCAGAGCTCATGGAGGGAGAACAGACATGGCCCACAGAGGAGGAGCTAGCCATGGCTGGTAGGTGGTAGAGGGGTGGTGGTTTGGTATCAGAGCTCATGGAGGGAGAACAGACATGGCCCACAGAGGAGCTTGCCATGGCTGGTAGGTGGTAGAGGGGTGGTGGTTTGGTATCAGAGCTCATGGAAAATAGCTGGTAGGTGGTAAAGGGGTGGTGGTTTGGTATAGGAGCTCATTGAGGGAGAACAGACATGGCCCACAGAGGAGCTTGCCATGGCTGGTAGGTGGTAGAAGGGTGGTGGTTTGGTATCCAGACTCCATGGAGGGATAACAGACATGGCCCACAGAGGAGTAGCTAGCCATGGCTGTTAGGTGGTAGAGAGGTGGGTTTGCTAGCAGACCCCATGGAGGGAGATCAGATCTGGCCTACAGAGGAGCTAGCCTTGGATAGTAGATGGTGAGAGGTGTTGGTTTGGTACCAGGCGCCATGGACGGGAGATCAGATCTGGCCAACAGAGGAGCTAGCCTTGGATGGTAGATGGTGAGAGGTGTTGGTTTGGTACCAGGCGCCATGGACGGAGATCAGATCTGGCCAACAGAGGAGCTAGCCTTGGATGGTAGATGGTGAGAGGTGGTGGTTTGGTACCAGGCGCCATGGACGGAGATCAGATCTGGCCAACAAAGGAGCTAGCCTTGGATGGTAGATGGTGAGAGGTGGTGGTTTGGTACCAGGCGCCATGGATGGAGATCAGATCTGGTCAACAAAGGAGCTAGCCTTGGATGGTAGATGGTGAGAGGTGTTGGTTTGGTACCAGGCGCCATGGAGGGAGATCAGATCTGGCCAACAGAGGAGCTAGCCTTGGATGGTAGATGGTGAGAGGTGTTGGTTTGGTACCAGGCGCCATGGAGGTAGATCAGATTTGGCCTACAGAGGAGCTAGCCTTGGATGGTAGATGGTGAGAGGTGTTAGTTTGGTACCAGGCACCATGGAGGGAGATCAGATCTGGCCAACAGAGGAGCTAGCCTTGGATGGTAGATGGTGACAGGTGTTAGTTTGGTACCAGGCGCCATGGAGGGAGATCAGATCTGGCCAACAGAGGAGCTAGCCTTGGCTGTTAGGTGGAGAAAGGGAGGTTGTATGGTACCAGACCCCATTGTGGAAGAACAGATCTGGCCCACTGAGGAGGAGCTAGCCATGGATTGTAGATGGTGAGAGGTGGTGCTTTGGTACCAGACCCCATGGAGGAAGATCAGATATGGCCCACGGAGGAGGAGCTAGCCATGGCTGGTAGGTGGTAAAAGGGTGGTTGTACGGTACCAGAACCATGGAGGGGGGAACAGACCTGACACCAAGAGGAGAAAGCAGGCCATGGCTATTAGGTGGTGTCGTAACAGGCCTGGGCTACAGAGGAGGAGCTGGTCATGGCAAGTAGGTGGTATAGAAGTGGTGTTGTGATACCAGACCTGGGCTACAGGCTACAGGAGGATGACCTGAGTGAATCTTGCCATGGCTGGTATGTCAAAGTGTGTGTAGCAGTGGTGGTGTTGGATCCAGAATGAGGATCTAAAATATAATGTTGATCTGATTGTAGGTAAAGTGGATATTGGTGTGTATGGGGAATGGTTGCAAGGATAATGTTGCTGGAGAGCACTGTGGTATGCTATGCTCTGAATATGTTGTTTGCATGGGTGGTTGCAAAAGTCACTTTAAGTGTTGTAGCTAGAATGAAAACAGAAATTATGTGATCTTTTAAAGATTTAACTTTTTACCTTTTGTTAGTAGGGGGTGGGGCCTTGTACATTTTTGTAATTACATTTTCGCCATTTCATTTGTTGGTTTTATATTGCTCACTGACCATGTTCTGTCTTACAGAGCAAGAGAACAAGAAGATGGTGAGGAAAGTGCCCAAGGGTACATCAGACTATCAGGCCTCATGGATTCCGGAGGACGAAGGCGAAGTAAGTATTGGATTATATGGTAATTGTCTTATGAGTGTAGGTTTACACATGAACCAAGAGAAAATAATTAATGTTAATAAAATAAATTTAATGTTAGTAAAATGTGTCCTTTTTTAACAGTTCTAGACAAAAGACCCTGACAAAAAAGCAAATGACAGATGTTAAAATAAAGTCATGGTTTATAAAAAAAATCATTTAACCTTGACAAGAAAGCGAATGAATATTTATAAATAAAGGCATGGTTAATAAAAAACAACAACAACCATTTACCAGTTTTTATGAAATATGATACATAACAAATGTGTGTAAACTTAGGTTTCGCAGGACCTCTGGATTGAGGCTCATTTTGTATGGATCTTTTTGAACAAAATCAACCAAAATATCATCCTATCATCGCACTATCTTAAATTAAAATTGAATATGTACATGCTTTTTTTATATATTAATATCACTAAGCTCTGTTGCTTCTTAGCTCATGTTTACAAACAAACACTGAAAAATGATGTGTCGTTTTTGTCGTGTGACATCAAATGACATAAATGCATCAAAAAACAGAGGGACTTTAATCCTTCTGAATAATTGTATTGTTATCACACGCTGTTGTGTCACTTAAAATCTTCAAATTTATAAAATAAACTCCAAGTGCAGGATGGAATTATACATTTAATAAGTAGTCCATCCTTATGTGTGTGACAGATTTATCATACTGATGTTTGATAAAGCAAATGTTTTCACATCAGGTTTTGTGTATCTAATACCCAAGGTGATGATAGGATAAAATATGTATTTAGATCAATCAGACCTTACTTATATTTTGAACATTATTTAACATTCATTTTTAAGAAATAATACTTTTTAATGTTCTCTTCAGACAGGGGGACATGAAGATGATGGAGATGAAGATGACATTATGGATGAAATTGAAATGGAAGCTGCTTCACTTGATGATGATGATGATGATGATGATGATTCCCTGTCAGAAGAAGAGGAAGATGAGGAGGAGGAGGAGCTGGAGGAGGTTAGTTGACCTTAATTTTTTTTTCAGGCAGAAATATTTAACAGATTTATAGGCTGGAAGTAGGATGCATTATTGTGACGAAATCATTGTTCTTGTCATCGTTCCATACATAGTGAATGGCAAAGCTGACGTTCTGTCGCAATATAATGCCCGAAATGACATCAATGACGCTGCTGACCTGGAGCGTTCATTGCATAAGGAATGGGCACTGGCAACCTTGCATTTTATCAGAAGACTGATAAACACCATGAGACGTCGCTGTCTGGCTGTTCTTAGAGCTAGATGTGGACATACTAGTCATCGACTGTTGTGTGATTTTTTATTTTGCCCCCTATGTTAAATCAGAGTGATAAAAATGTGGTTTTCATAAAGATTTATTGTTGAAATTACTGAACTGAAGTGGATATTAAATAAACTTTGTCGTAAGAACTTGTTTTGTCTTTTTATATGGGTATTTAACAAAAGTATAACAAAAAGTATCCAGAGTGACTAAACTTTTTCCATTCAGTATATTTGACAGATTTATAGGCTCGTTATAGGATGCACCACAATAAATAATAACATGGTCTGTGGTTTAAATTCCCACTGTGTTGCCTCCAATTTTCTACAGCAAGAAATAACCTTATATCAAATCGTATTTTAAGTGAAAAACAACAACATAAAAACAACAAAAACAACAACCTCAAATCTTCATGGAAATATGCAGATTGAACATCTGACTTTGTGAGCTTCTTATTTGGAAGTTTTGGAAACAGTATATAGTATATATACCTAATAACCTGGTCACAACCTGTTCATTGGCACTTAATTGAGTTTTGAACTGGGAAGTAGAATATAGCATATATACCTAAAAACCATGGTCACGACCTGTTCATTGGCACTTATTTGAGTTTTGAACTGGGAAGCAGTATATAGTATATAATAACCTGGTCCTGACCTGTTCATTGGCACTTAAGTGAGTTTTGAACTGGGAAGCAGTATAAAGTATGTATACCTAATAACCTGGTCATGACCTGTTCATTGGCACTTAAGTGAGTTTTGAACTGGGAAGCAGTATAAAGTATATATACCTAATAACCTGGTCACGACCTGTTCATTGGCACTTAAGGGAGTTTTAAACCAGGAAACAGTATATTGTAAATATACTTTATTACACAAAGTTATTCCCACTTTATGCTAAGGGATGAAAACAGATTAACTTTTTCTAGAAGTACCTCTATATATTTGAGTCTCAATGTTTTTTGCATTATTTATAAGTTTGATAAATGATTCAACTGATTTTTAAATTGTTCATTTTTAAAGTCTTCATGGTCTTTTATAGTTGTACATGTGAACACCAATGTAAAACAAAGAAAGTATTCAAGTTTCCATCAAACACATCACTGACCAAAGAAAACTAAGTGAACTAACTTAAACTAAGTCAATAGTAGTCTTTTTCTCCATTTGTTTTACCATATTGTCTGCCTGTGGATACCAGATTTTGGATGGATTTAAAACCTAAGGATCAAATTAACTTTGTTATGTTTTGCCATTGTGTGGCAGGTGACCATTCAGGAAGATGAGGCTGCACAGTATGATGCTGGAATGGACATGGATGAAGAGATGAGGCTGTAAGTTCCTACATATGTTTCAAAGTTCGAATTGTTGGTCTTGCTTGCATCTTTTAAAGTTTCACACAAATAAGTGATACTTTGTAGAACCAGAAAAAGTATTTCTCTTAAATATGAACTCAGATTACCTATTCATTGGTGAACATGTCTCTTCTTATTTTTTGTCTGAGAGAGTCAGAAGTGGTAAAAGTTCCATCTGTCTACTCTGTAATGAAACTGTGATGCATGAAGACAAACCACGTCTGTACATCAGTTATGAACATAACAATTATTTGTCTCACAGTCCTAGTGAAAATAAATTTATCAAACAAGCTTAACCATTTGATTCCTGTTTCAAGCATTGAAGATGTGAATCCTATATCCTTACCCGTTGTGTCAACTTTTTCCAGCTTAGAGAAAATCAAGTCCGAGAAGCAGCATGTGATGTTTCCTGATGAGGTGGACACTCCCATGAATTCTACAGCTAGGGCACGCTTTCAGAAGTAAGCACTCTACCTTATATTTAAAGATATTTTTAAGGGTGTCCTGTGGCGAATTGGTAGTCACCGACTTGTTACTCCTCTGACTGCTTATCCTCCCACCGTGTGGGTTCGAGTCCCGTTTGGGGCAAGGGACTTAATGTGGGAAGGTCTTCCAGCTGAACTGCAGTACACCGGTGGATCTACTCAGACATTTGTCTGCGGTCTTCCTCGACCAAACAGCTGGTCGTCGCTATAATGATCATAATTAGTCGCTGCGATGTGTTTCCAGAACCAAAAGCCTTAACCAATACATAGTGCTGGTGCTAATGTTTAAGCTAATAATAGATGATGATAGCAATCGATATTAATGATGACAAAGATGATAATGGCTTGTGTGTGTTCTCCAAGTCATAAGAATCTTTTTATTTATATTACGCATATGTTCATTTCTTGTATATATTCATCCCTACCCTAGGTACCGTGGGTTGAAGAGTTTCCGCACATCTCCATGGGATCGTAAGGAGAACCTGCCCCATGAGTATGCCCGTATTTTCCAGTTTGCCAACTTCCGCCGGACAGCCAAGTCTGTTTTGTCAGGCAGTGAGGAGGAGGATATTGAGACATCTGTGTTGGTAAGTTGGGGCGCTCTTGGAACAAAGTTCATCGAGCTCACTGACAGAAAACTTTTATGCATCAACCTCTGTTGACAGATTTGAGATCTCTAATTATTTTTGGGAGGGGGCTACTGCTTTCAAGAGCCAATCTCACTCTTATCCCTTTTAAACTGCCACTTTTAAATACCCAACAGACTCCAATTACAATGCCTGATAGCATAAAAAACTGACTGTAAACAATTTTTCAAGCCTACTAATTGATTATATAAACACCAGTCCTCATTTACTCAAGGTTCTCATTTACTCAAGAAAAAACCCCAATTACAATTGCTGGCACCCAGTTTTTTCTCTGGTAGTCAAGTCTCCTTCTCGGGCACCCCAATTTCCTCCTGGCACCCAAATCTCCCACCCTGGAAGCTTAGATATCTGTCTTTGGGACCAAGCGAGGATCATATGCTTGTGATTTATTTCTTGTAGTCACATGCTGTTCCCTTATTAGGAGATTAAAATAGTCATTTTTTCTTCACAAATTCTGTACACAGTCATGTCATCAAATTGCATTCATCAGAACATTGTAGTTAGCAGTTGTTTGCTTCAAATTAATAAATTAATATCCTGCATAATATAAACTTGAGTCTTTATATTTGTCAGTCCAAATTTGCTCGTTCATTTGATATCCCCAGTACATAATATACAAAGAATTAAAAGTTTAACATTCTTCTGTTGTAAGAAGACCTTAATGAAATTGCTGGTGGTGTGGAAATTAAAGCATCAAGTAATTCGCTATTGTGCAATGAAAAAAAATGTTTTAGTTTTCTCCCTTGTGAGAAGGTATTTTCATATTCTTTATATAAGAAATATAATACATTTAATTGTTAATTTGCTTATTTATTAAAAAAAGCCTTTTTATCAAATTCTTCTCTCCATCATTAAGATTCCATTTTATGCATATGCTTCAGTCTTAAGTGTTTTTCAAATGTTTAAAAATTGGAAAAATAACAAGTTTTCTGCAGTTAGTCTATACCAGATTGCTACCCACAAGGGAGGTAAGAATGTAGTTTTTTTAATAGAGTTAAGTCCCTTTACATATGGAAAGTGGGAATAAGAATGTCAGGAGAGCTTCCTCTGCCATAATCTGCTTACATTTGTTAATGACAAAATAATTCTTCATCTTGTGCAATCACCCATATGTAAAGGGAAACAACTGCTAGAAACAGTGCAACAAAAAGATCTCCAGCTGGCTAATGTAGATGGATAAGCTTTGCACTTGAACTTTATTTATAAACAAGTTAATAATGTAACATGTATTTGGTATTAACTTTCATAGGATGTTCAGGATAATTGGTTAGGTTTCATAATATTCAGTATATTATGTAATTATTTATTTGTCTGCTACTTCATTTATATTCTTATTTATTCATTGTTCTTCTATTTGTAGGCATGGTCATATGTTTGTCTTCATGTTGCCAATGTTCCTAAGAGTTTTATGGGTAAGTGTACAATGCTTACCACTGTAGGCAATCAAATGTTTAATGCATAGTTAGATATAGATAACATGCTTACCTGTGAAATTAGTTTAAACTTGCAAATAATTGATTTCGGACATAACCCTTTTATGATTTCCTTTGTGCAGTCTACAACACCTATTCACTTTTTTCTGTTTTAATTTGATTCAGGTACAAATCTTTTGTCAGTCATTGTATTTGTAAAAGGATGGATTGTTGTTTTATATAATACATCATATTTTGTCCCTTCTTTTAATAACCCCTCATTGTTGAAAAATGCTTAACCTGTCGAGTTCCCAGTCACCTTTTGGACTAGGGGTAGAAATTGCTTCCTGTGAACCCATACCATAAGCACGGCTCAGGTTAACTGTGCCGTTGTTAATTGGTCATGAAATGCAACTCTTGCAGTCTTAATTATCTAGTAAATTATGAAGATGTCTTGCTTTAAATTGTACACTTAAGTCATCTGGTAAAATGGGCAATCACTTTTTATTTGGTAGCTCTTCTGGAATTGCAATAAGTGGCCCTAGCTTGCCTTAGAAATGCACCTCGATGTTTTAAATCATGAATTTGCAGAGAAATGTATTAAGGTTACACCTTTTATTATTGAGTGATTACAAAAAATGAAAGTTTGAATGAAAATGCTGTCAGAGAAAATATACACATTTAACAAATTTTAAAAAGTTTTTTTTGCAAAATTTATCATATACAACTGTCTGGGAGCATCAATATAAGTAGTATAAAGAAGCCTGGAAAATTGGTTTAACTATAACACCTAGAACTTGAAAAAAAATAGTATGATGCCAAAGCAATAGGCTGACAGCTTATATTCTCTGGTGTATAGGAAGCCTATTCATACAACAGTGAAGGATTTTTGTAATTGTTTTATAGACTTTTATCAATAATGTTTATGGTGTTGCAAGTTGTCATGCTAATACATCCCATTTGTTCTGATTCGTTAGACAACTACCATGAGGGTTCCCCTGTGGTTGTATTTGGCCTATTGCCCCATGAACAGAAGATGTCTGTAATGAACCTGGTGATCAGAAAGCAGCCAGATATCAGTCGTCCAATCATGTCCAAGGAGAGGCTCACCTTCCATGTCGGCTTCCGACGATTCACAGCCTGCCCTATCTTCTCTCAGCACACCAATGGCAATAAACACAAGGTAACACTGGGATCTGTATATCTTTAAATGTGTTTTTCATAAGTGAAGGAAAACAACAACAGTTCTTTTTAAGATTTGTTGCTTGATAATGTGGGGTTTGTTTATGGCAAGTATCGTAAGCTGGGTCTGGAGAAAGATCAGTTATCTGAAGTATTTGATGTTATTTTGAAGCCGATTGTTCAGATAAACTTTGATTACGATTTTTGGAGATTTGAAAGAACCTTAACAGATGTAGACCCAATTGTTGAAGGTAGTTGATTTTTTTAACGGGATGTATTCATTATGTGTAGCTTTCCGTGCCTCTACCAATACCTAATATCTACCTTAGGGAAATGATTCTTCAGCACAGTAGTATCTAAATTGGATTCTTACTCCATCCACCCATGAGCTGACTCTTTAGCACAGTTGTATCTGAATTGGATTCTCACATCATCACCCAGAGTTCAAACTCCACTTGGTACTGAATTTTTCAAGCCATGCTTTGTTACAGCTGTCGGTTTTAAGAATGTATGCCAACATTTTTTATTTGGTGTTCAGATGTGTGCTCTATTTTTTATTCTACTGCAGTCCTTAAGAGATTGAACTCCCAGTTCGAGACCAAATATATTTAACTGTAGTTAGCTGTTTAAACTGTATAAACTTTGTTTCATAGACACCAATATTGCATGTTGAATTATGTTAATGCTGCATCTGTTTATTACCCATTCTACAATATAGGTTACATGATGTATTGAAAAAGAGCTTAAAGCAAATAGTGCAAACCTAATCAAGGCTGTTCCCCGCTGTTTGCTTGTACTGTTTTTGCCTAAAGACTCTATGCCTAAGTCTGATTTGTGCTTAGCAGGGTAAAAAGCTCACCATGTACATTTATTGTGTGTCGTCAGTTTGACAAGTTCCTGCCTCAGGAAGCAGCCACAGTTGCCACAGTGTTTGCACCCATCACCTTCCCTCCAGCTCCAGTACTGGTCTTCCAGGACAGACCATTTGGTAAGACTTGTCATGACAACATTAACCATAGCCATGATCATTATCATATTGCTAGAATCATCCTGTATACTTGTGGCGTAGTGTTAGAGTCGTCAATTTGTAACCCTTCTGACTGCATAGCCTCTCACTGATTGGATTCGAGTCCCGTTCATTGCATAGGACATAATGAGGGAAGGTTTTCCAGCTGTCCTTTGGTGCCCCTGTCGTTCTACCCATACTTTTGTCTGGGTCTTCCGCCACAAAAATAACTGGATGTCATGAACGTGATCCTAATTGGTCACTGAAATCTATTTAAAAATCAAAATAAGATATATTACTATATCATACTATATCATTTTCCAATTTAAGTCATCTCTTACATTGACAAGCCCAATTGCCTACAATTGTGGGCATGGAAATAAAAGCAAAATGTAATATAGGTGTATACAGCAAGCATTCTCTTCCTAATCAGTAACATGTGCTAACTTCTCATTATAACTCATAGTTATTTGCAAACTATATGTTAAGCGGAAAAGTCATGGCAAATAACTAGATTCTGATCACACAAAACCTAGTGGGAGCTGGTAGATCTAAATCTTTACTTTTTGAGTGACCATTGAGTGAAAAGCATACTTGGAATTGACATGTTTAACCATTATGCTATCCGGTGCAGTGAAATATTGGGATTCAATCTGTGAAAAATTGTTATTATACCCCCACCACAAAATGTGTGTGTGGGGGGGGTGGGGCTATAATGGATTCGTCGGTCGGTCCGTCCTTCCGTTCGTCCATCCGTCTCCATTATCGTGTCCGCTCTATAAATCCTATACCAATTGAAGAATTTTCTTCAAACTTGGCTAAAATGTTCACCTCAACAAGGGGATGTGCAGAACCCATGTTTCCCATGTGTCAGCTCAAGGTCAAGGTCACAATTCAAGGTCAAATATCAAACAATCAAATATTAGACATTATGTCGTGTCTGCTCTGTAAGGCCTACACTAATTGAAAGATTTTCTTTCATCTTGGCTCAAATGTTCACCTCAACAAGGGGATGTGCAGAACCCATGTTACTCTTTTGCCGGCTTAAGGTCAAGGTCACACTTGAAGGTCAAAAATTGACTTAGAAAATATTCTTAAATTTTAACATGTATTTAAACATTTCTGAAACTAGAAAAAGTATTTGCTTGAAACTTGAAATATATATGAAGTGTCACAATTAGGATATGCAGGTCAAGTTTCATAACTCTGTATTGCATTTTGACAAAGTTATGCCCCTTTTAAGTCTTCAAATTTACATACAATCAAGTATTAGACAATATGTCGTGTCCGCTCTATAAGTCCTATACTAATGGAAGAATTTTCTTCAAACTTTACTCAAATGTTCAACTCAACAAGGTTATGTGCAGAACCCATGTTACCTTTGTGCCGGCTTAAGGTCAAGGTCACACTTGATGGTCAAAATTGAGTTAGAAAATGTTCTTAAATTTAAACATGTACTTGAATATTTCTGAAATTAGCACAGGTATTTGCTTGAAACTTAAAAGATATATGACGTATCACAAGTAAGATATGCAGGTCAAGTTTCATAACTTTGTATTGCATTTTGAAAAAGTTATGCCCCTTTTTAAGTCTTTTAATTTACTTACAATCAATACTAGACAATATGTCAGGTCCACTCTATAAATTCTATACTAATGGAAGGATTTTCTTCAAACTTGACTCAAATGTTCACCCCAACTGGGCAATGTGCAGAACCCATCTTACCCTTGTACCAGCTTTGTCAAGGACATTGGTGGGGGTATGAATCGCATTCAGCGATAGTTCTAGTTTCACTATGAAAAGGTATCACTTCCTGTCAAGTACTTAAAGAAAGCACCTCTGTTCAGCAGCCCCATGCCCCTTTAATTAACCATGTCTGTGTATAAACTGTAACAATGATTCAAGATCAAGTTTTGACCAAACTCTGTATTGGACTATTAAACACTGTACAGCCATTTGTTAACTTGCAATTCTTTCTTTTAAATAGTGACTAATGTTACTTTTCATTTCTAATCTATTTGTTATTTGCCAAAGATTTTATTGTAAAAAGCCTCATTGCTGGAGACTCAGCAGCAAATAGCAGCGAGCAGACAGATCTGAATCTACACTATTTCTCTTAGCCATATAAAAATTTGTTCAGCAAGCTCATAGTTAATAGAATGGCAATTCGTTAAATTTCTCCAATTCAGGTAAACATCAGCTTATGTTATTAGTTCACTGCCAACAAATGAGCAAAGAATTCTCACCAGAATTAGTGGTAGAGCGTCGGCTTGCGGATCGGGAGGTCGTGGGTTCGAACCCCGGCCGGGTCATACCAAAGACTTTAAAGTTGGTAGTAGTGGCTTCCCTCCTAACGCTCGGGGCTACGAGGACAGCATTACGCCTGACTCGTCGGTGTCAGTATAATGGACCGGCCGGGTTCAGTCCCTGGGCACCTCATAAGTGCCCCTGTGCTGTAATGATAGAAATGTCGCTGCGCAGTATCGGCAAAAATGCCGGCTAATCCCAATCCCAATCCCAGAATTAGTAAAATAGTGCAAAATTTAAATTATTTGACTACAGTCAAACTTTGGTTATTCAGAGTTGTTAGGACCACTTATTTACTTTGAACAATGCATGAGTTGGAATAATGAAAATTGCCTCCACATAAAAAATCCGACTAGGAGTCCGCCATCTTGAATTGCGCAATTCTCTGCGGTAATGTGCAGGAAGCAATGGATATACTATAATATTTTTAACAAAGATGAGAAAATTTAATTGTTGGAAAAGATATAAATAATAGAATAAGTGTCATGTTTTATATTTTACTCATTTCAACTTAAAAACATATCGAAATTTATGCACATATGTATAAAGCATTGTCGAATAGATGTGAACATGTTATCATCTTCAACAAATGGCAGCACAAGTTATTAAATCACATAGTATTAAATTGTAGCTGATATGGCTTTCTCCTTGCTGGATTGTTCAGTTAAGATTTCACCCACTATGCTTGTTTTGCAATTGAGTTGACGATGATATCGGTCAGCATTTATATGTACCCTGTCAGTATGCAGTACCACTGCAACGCAAAGAGAATACAAGTCAATCTTTTAATGGATTGTCATTCTGCCCAATTATTGATACACTGTAACTGATCATCAAACTAATCAACACGTATCCAATGAACAACAAAAACCAACCAATTAATGAAGCCAAACATTAATGATACTGGAGTAACCTACCATCGCATTTTGACAGGTGACAATACGAGGGGTGATCGGGAAGTTTGTAGACTGACGCTATAAAATAACAAATACCCTCTATGTACCTTGAGATAATATAAACTTATGAAGGTCGTTCTATTTTGCACATTTTGTATAAATAATATGAAAATACATTAAACAGTAAAAAAGTTACAGCTAATAACACAACAACAGTGAGGTGAGCCCGGAGCACGCCAGCATTATACAAATGACGTCATGATAACCTCTGATATTCATTCACACTTTTTCAACGTAATCACCATGGACCTGAATGCATTTCTATGTCTCTGTAAATATTTAGTGTAGGTGTCACTGAACCAGTCACTTTTGTATGAAGAAACAACAGTTGTGTGTGTACGTATGAAGCTCGTTCGCTTTCTCAAAGCGCTGACCTCGTAGAGCAGTTTTGATCTCTGGGAAAACTCTGAAGTCCATGGGGGCTAGATGTGGACTGTAGGGTGGATGCTTGAGAATTTCGAAACCAAGTAAGCTGATTTCAAGGATGGAGTCAGCCCTATGTCCAGGGGCATTATCTTGGTGAAATATTATGCGTTCTGGATCAAGATTGGAGCGTTTTTTCTTCAATGCCTGCATTAAGTCACGCCTGAGAACCTGAAGGGAAAACAATGTGTCAAACTTACCCCAAGTAAATAGTGATATTAAGCTGAAACAAACTACTTTTTATCATTTCCATTATTTTCTTTGATATTAATAGTTATAGTTTAAGCACCTAAATAATATTAAAATAATGTTTATACAATATTAAACTGCCTACCTTAGAATAACTAGCGGTCACTGTCTGGCCATCACGTACTTGATGCTGTAGGATTATGCCCTTCCTGTCCATGAAAAACATGAACATGTGTATCCCACCACTCTTCTGTACCCTAGCCTTCTTTGGGGAAGGTTTTCCATGCACAAAGTCTCGTCAGTTGAAATTATGTGATCAAGGAATTCTTTACGTTCGCGTTCATACCGAGCAGCAAACCCTAGTTTCCAATTTATGATCTTTAAGAAGTCTCGGCACCCATCGTGCGCACACTTTGGACATTCCTAGCTTTTATTTCGAAATGTTGAGTATTGTAGATGTAGAAACATCCAGTTCAGAAGCTTAGCTTCTCTGGGTGTGTCGTCAGTCACTGTACACCATATCTTTCACATTTTTTAAAATCGTGCATTTCACCTTAGATGGGCGACCACATCGTTGATCATCCTCTATAGCGCATTTTCCTTCTTGAAATTGTCAGTGCCACTTAAAGACAAGTGCACTGCTGCATTTCTGGGTTGTACTGGAACTCTGTTATCATCTTAAACGTTTTAATTGGTGTCTCATCTAATCCAACACAAAATTTAATGGTTGACCTTAACTCGACTTGTGAAATTTTGGTTAGTGACAACGCTATGAACAAATGCATTTAATATTCAAACAGAAACAACGATAACCGTCAAAATTTCCGGATATGACATTATTAATGTCATAAGGCAGCATAGGTTTTCGCGGAGTTAAAGAAATTGCCATCAAACCTGATGTTAATCAATAAAAAAAGCTAGAAAAAATATGATTTTTTACGTACTCCAGGTTCGCAGATGTGCGTTGCCATAGACACTGATTATTTGGCGAATAGTATAAAATTAATATGTTTTGCGAATGAATGTTTGTAAGAAAATGTTAATTAATGTTTATTTTTAAGTTTCATAGTAATGCGACAAATAATACTGAAGCTATACTAACAGTCTATGAACTCCCCGATCACCCCTCATACACGATGGCCAACAGGTGATGCGATCGGGCTTTGGATAAGAGGTGTGAAGAAAGCATTAAAACTGCATGTTGGGGACCAAAATTTACTTTGAATAATGCCGAAACTTTGGTTAATACAAATGAATAATTTATCGAGACCGACCAGTGACTTCGAATAATGCCTCAGTTTCGGACAACCCCAGTTTGAATAACCGAGGTTTGACTGTATTTAAGTTTTACTCATCAACCAACATCGAAGGTCTGTTGGTAAATTTCAGCTATTGTTATTATTATGTTATGCTAAGACACGTGACAGTTTAAGCCTCTAGCAATATGATTTGTTAATTTTGCTTATTAATTTTGCTTATTAATAAATAAAGCCTGATACGGGTTAAAAATTATGTTTCTGTGTGTGATTCAGGTCAGATTCAGCTGGTGGCCAAGGGTTCCCTGATGTCTATGGACCCCGACAGGATTGTGGCAAAGCGTGTTGTCCTCAGTGGCTACCCCTTCAAGATCAATAAGAAATCCTGTGTTGTACGATACATGTTCTTCAATAGGGGTATGTGTTATTTTAATTCATTTCTTCGTACATATGTATGTTGTACATATAAATAATTATATGAAACAATTTGAAAAATTTACCTAGTTCAACACATAAGTTTTCTTAAGGTTTTGCACTTCATATTATATTTTGTTTTTTGTTTAACAAGAACTTTGCCTGGTTGATGCATTGAAGCATCCGTATTTTGCTCTTACTTGGATTTTTTATGGTATCTTTTGTATTTTTATAATAATTTTATTTAATTTTTTATTTCATGTAACTTTATATTAGTCCTTTGTTCAGTATGTTGTCTGTAACAATAAATCAAAAGAGCAACTGACCCAAGTCTACATTGGCTGTGGCAACTTCATTGATAGTAGAAAAGATGAGTATTTTTACTGTGTTTTCCTTATTTCAGAGGATATTATGTGGTTCAAGCCTGTAGAACTGAAGACAAAATGGGGCAGAAGAGGGCACATCAAGGAGCCTTTGGGTATGTTAGCATGGGCATGATTACCATATGTTTTTTAACCTTTTTACAATTAACAAATTGTGCTCAATTAGAAGACTAGACCTGGTCGCGCAATCTGTAGAGCGTTGACTAAAGGTCCGGAAGGCTCCGGTTAAGTATAAAGATAGTTCCATGACTGGTTGACCCAGTGTCAGGGTAATGTAACTGGGTTTGGTATCATGCCAGGTGTTTACAGCATGTTATACACAGTGAAGGCAGCGCTATATCTGCTTCAAGAGTTGGTGGGACTATAAACCCAATAAAAGAAACAAAACACTTAGAGGTAAGAGTTGCCCACTCACAACTCCTCAGCCCCTCAACATGTGGCTTAGTCCCAGTCTCGGTAAGAGCTTTCATGTTTTCCCGCTAACCTGCGGTACATCTGTGGTTCTACCCATTTTTCAGCCTGAGGTCTTCCTCCACCAAAAATAAGTTGGGTGTTGCCAATATGACCATAATTTTGTTGGTGCAATGAAACAAAAAAGAAACAATTCATAGTTGCCAAACAAAGCTGGTGTCACCAAGGACACATTTAAAAAAAAATATTTATTCTTGAATAGGTTCCCATTAAACATTTTTGTATCTGAATGTTTTACCTTTTCGCATTCTTTTCGATTTTTATGTAATGTGTTCAAATGAAATTGTATTTGCAATAGTTTAAATCCAGATCCCAATTCCGTCTGGGAGCCTTTGAATGCAAAGTCTCTGGCAATATGAATGTTACCTTTGCAAATACTTTATTAGAAAATGCACTGTTTTCTATTGCTTGTTAACAGAGGTGGGTCGTCATGTGGTACCTATGTACATGTGTTCATTAAAGGTGGTATCGGACAGTTTTGACCATTTTTATCTCATTAAGCCAAATAAATTATTGTTACCTGAAAAGATCCTGTGAAATACTGTTAACTGGTGTCCTACATCCATGTGAAATGTAAAGCATAACAAGAAATTTGTTATTACAAAAATGTATTTCCTATCCAAGCCACACTGCACAGTTAGCTATTTTGAAACTAAGAAAACCAGGTGACCACTTACTTTTGAGATCAATTACATGATCATAGCGTAATCTGCACAACGTCAATATCTGTTTAAAGCTGAAATCTCCATCTTGCTTATTTATAGATGGGAAAGAATGGACATTTAATGATATATATACGTTTCATGATTTGTAATTTCTAACAATTGAGGTTATGTTATAAACAGTCTTTGCTTAAACTTAAGTATTAGCTTTTTTAGAAATTATGCAAAATTCTCATAAAAGCAGGGGTGAGATGTTGTTACATGTATTTGATATAGTCGTATACCACCTTTTATCCAATGTGTATTTGTCTGCAGGTACCCATGGCCACATGAAGTGTGTATTTGACGGTCAGCTAAAGTCTCAGGACACTATCATGATGCTGCTGTATAAACGGGTCTTCCCCAAGTGGACATACAGCTCCCTAGTTACCGCTCCAGAAAAGGTCATGGTCACTCCAAAATCAGTTGCCATGGATACAATAGACGAGGATGATGATGAGGATAGAGAGGGAGCAGCATTTGCTATGTTTGACTAAAAATAAATTGAAACATTGTTAATTGTCTATTGACTGATGAATTTGAAATGGATTTGTCCAATTTGTTAAAGATGTGATTTTAACAATAAAACTTTTACCTAGTAATGTTTTTGTGTTGATTCAAGGTTGTATCATGTAATGCTAAACTATTTGGCACAACACGTGTAATTTGGATACCCATTGGTATAAGTCATATAATTGTATATACGAGGTAAATAAGTTACTGCTATGTCAAGGATGTTAAAGATGGTATTACATGTAATATCTTTAACTATTAAGACAATACGTTTGAACTTTTATTTTATGGTTCAGCCTTGAGTACCCATTCAATAATTATACAAATATGTGGAGTTTGGTTTAAACATGTACACATGGAATTAAATTTGGTTGCTCCTGGCTCCCGAAGCTTGAAATAATAGTCAATAATAGTACAAATGTGAGGAGTTTGATTTAAACCTGTACAAATTGGGTTGCTCATGATTCGCGAAGCTTAAATGTAAATAAAGTATGTTAGCTAGGCTTCTGTTTCACCATAAATGTCTGTTGTAGTAAGTTATTTTGTTGTCGAGAAGTGCCCGTGGCTGAGCTGTTAGAGTTGCTGGTTAACTCCCAAACCCCTCACCGCGTGGGTTCCGGTCGGGGCGAGAACTTACATGTGAAGAGGCCTTGCAGCTAACCTGCGGTGCACTGGTGGTTTTACCCAGGAATAAGTCTGGTTTCTTCCTTCACCAATAATTAGCTGGACGTCGCCAATATGACCATAATTGTGTTGGTGTGATGTTATAGAAACAAACCTATTTTATTGTTGAGTTTGCGCGTGCATCATCGAGTCCCATAGGAGTATAAATAGTTGTGTGCAAGCGACTGACATGGGTAAAGTATAAAACAACGAATCCTCATCAATATTGATCTACCTGGTCTGAAATATGTTGTATACATGTAATGCTTAGAGATTTAAGTTAATCAGAGACATTAGAATTTGAACGATATTTGGCAAGAGATGTTATTTTGTCCGTTATACAGACATGCACTTTATGGGGTGTCGCATTTAACATTAACAACTACAGTCGAACTTCGTATATTCAAACACGGATTGTCCGAAGCATAGGCATTATTCGAAGTCATTGGTAGGTCCCGATTTTTCCATATATAATATTACTTAAAGTAAAAAAAAAACTGATAATTATGCACTTAACATGCATTAATAAAAGTTTTATCATTAATCGGAGTCAGTTTGGTTTCCAACGATCAGTTTCAATGCTATCTTTACTCATCCAGAGCCCGATGGCGTCACCTGTCGACCATTGTATTGTCACCAGTCAAGCTGAGAAGGGAGGCTACTCGAGAAACATCGATATTTGGCCTCCTTAATTGGTTGATGTTGTAAATTGGATATGACGTGTTGATAGTTTGACAATCAGTTACTATGTGTAATCAATTAAGCAGAGTGGCAATCCAATTTAAGATTGACTTGTATTCACAGTCTCACAGCGGTATTGCAAACAGCCAGGCTAGGTACTTAGAAATGCTGACCGATATAACCATCATCGCTATTGATAAATGACAAGATTAGCGGGTTAAATCTTAGCTAAGCAATCTGCAGAAAGATTAGCGGGATAAATCATAGCTAAGCAATCTGCAGAAAGATCCAGCAACTGGGGGATATCCAGATCAGCTACAATGTAATACTATGCGATTGTTGACAGTAGTGCTATGTATGTTGCTGTTTGTTGACAATAAACTGTTCACGTCAGTTAGACAATGCAATTTTGAGGAAAAAACTCATGGCGCTTATTCTGTTATTCATTACATTTACAACAATTAACTTTTCCTATGTTTCACAATTAAAAGTGTTATGATCTATACATTGCCACTTGCACATTACCGCGGAGAAGTACGTACAGTCGAACCTCAGTTATTCAAACTCGGTACCTTTAATGCTTATTCTCTCAATTTCTGTCGGTGTGTGTCTCTCTTGGCTGTAAAATGTGAAAGTGTGTCCCGCATACCATTTGCGATGCACAGACAATATCATATTTAGGATAATTCCCTAAATGGTTACATGTACTTAAAAACTATGTCCCAGTCAAAACTTCGCCATTTAAACTTTGCCATCGTGCATATAGAAAGCCGTGTTCCACACCATTTGCAACCCTTAGTGTCATATTTAAGTCAGTCCCATCTGTCAGTCAGTAACTTCCTTCATTCAGTCAATCTGGGCAGTTAGCCCTGTAAGTCTGGTCAGTCAGTCAATCAGTCTGTCCTATCAGTCAATCAGGCCTGTCCCATCAGTCGGTTAGACCGGACAGTCCGGTCTGTCAGTCTGATCGGTCTGTCAGTCCTATCATTCCGTCAGTCGGTTTTGTCGCTCAGTCCGACCGGATACATCAGTCGGTAAGTCCCATCAGTCAGTCCTATCGGTAAGTCCAGTCACGTCAGTACCACCAGTCTGTCCATCTCGTCAGTCAGTCCATTCAGTCAGTCAATCCGACTGGTCACTCCGTCTTGTCGATCGGTCCTGTCAGTGTGTCCATTCCGTCAAACAATCCCATCAGTCAGTCCGTCCCATCATTCCGTCCCATCAGTCTGTCCATCCCGTCAGTCAGTCCGACCGGTCTGTCAGTCAGGTCGGTCGATCTGAGTGACTAAAGAAAAGGGGCGGAAGAGAAAGAAAACAATTCATTAGAACGAGTGTTCTGATGACTATCCATTATATACAAGGCCGAGATTTTGCGATATTCCGCGCGGGGCCTCACTGCCTTCTGTGGCTCCATACGAGGTTTGCAATCGGGATTTAGATACAAATCACAGAGATGTACATTTAGTGTTCACGAAATAAATATTTGGGACTTAATTTTGAATTCGGCCTATTTTAGTACCGCCTGGCTGCATTTATGAGCATTTATTTATGACCTAATTTTAGTTAAAATGCAATAACATTTTCCAAGTTTTGTATACTAAATATAACAGTTTCTAAAATCGAATGTCAGTAATCGTGTTGTAAATTTTGTCCCCATGTGCAATCTCTATTTAGAAAAGGCGGTTGTTTTGCAGCTAAATTTTTTCTGCTTTTAAGAATTTCGTTGCGTTAGTGATTTATCACAGAATAATTTAAAGTCAACATTTTTTCATACCTATTAACTTTTACTTACACCGACCAAACGGGGCTTTTCAGCGCTTTGATTTATGATGTTGCAATGTATAATTTGTAATTTTGTGATAGGGATAATCAGAAATAATGCAATAAATAAAAATACATGGCAAAAAATTAACACCATGTGCTGATGGGGCCTGTACAGTTGGTAAATAGCATCAGTAGCTAAGGACAACGGGTTTATTTATTTGAAAGAGCAAACAATTCTAATTTCCGACATCGATTACATATAACGCCAATTTACATTGAAAAATAATTTGTGATGTTCTACAGCAACATAATCTATAACACATAACTAATATACTGTTTACATACACGGGTTTCGATCCGGGCGAAGGACTTTATTGTGAGTAGTTACTTCAGTTAATATGCGGTGCGCCGGCGATTCTACCCAGACATTTGTCCATCGTTATTCTCAGCATAGTTACTTCCCCATAATCATAACTTTTGTATCACTGTGACATATTTATAAAATCAAGCAAAACATTTCGAATGAATTAATGGCATTTTCCGAAAAAAGCGAATAAAGAAATGGCAAATACCGAATCGGTCGATTAATTTTGCATTATTTTTATCCAGGGTCGTATCCAGAAATTTTGTTTGTGTGTGTGCGTGCGTGCGTGCGTGCACGCGCAATCTATTCAACTTTAACGCAGCAAATACTAGATTTAGATATACAGTAAGGGACCCTTTCTTCGACTTATGCATTCAAGAGACAAAATTTACTTAAAAAGCTTAGCATTATTTTTAAGCTTACATGTATGTGTTTTCACGCGCGCGCGCGCGTGTGTGTGTGTATGTGGGGGGGGGGGGGGATGCACACCCCCCACCCACCATGGATCTCTCCCTGTTTTTATCATTTAACTCATTCAAACGTTCTGTTCAGTAATGTTTTGCTATCGATGGACTCAACTTGTAGAAAAACTATTTTAATTTCTGCGGCAAACAATGGGCATTCGCCATCACATACTGAGGAATGTTGTTGTGCAGTTATTTAAGTATCTCTGACAGTTTCAGTCAACTTCTAGAATATGATGATCCAGTATTGCATAAATAAGTATCATAATTTAATTACGTATTGCTAAAATGTGCCGCATTTCTTTAGCTCTATGCGTAGCTTGGACATTGGGAACGTAATGTACGACTGATTAGACACTTCAATTCCGTGCTTTGAAATCCAAATACTTAAAAACGTTGCTACGTGCTGTACAATTTTATGCCCAAAGTACCTACGGCCTTGACACTCATTCCTGACTTCCATCAATTGTGGGCTGGGAAGTCATTCCAGCGCCCCAGATACCTCATCATGGCGCTGACATCCTGGCGACATCCGCTCCACCATAACCAAACAATAACAAACGTCCGTATTGAAGACGCCCTGTTTCCTTGTTAACAGCGCTATCGTAATGCCATCTCTGGTCGCCGTGTACCCCGCGGATAGAATTCGAAGAATTTAATCTAATTAAAACATCTAATTTAACATCCTTTTATTTACGCCGAAGTTAACAAAGATTGTTAAGTATCCCGGAGGTTGTGCAGGTCCTCAAAGTGAGACGTATGTCTGTGTATGCCCGCCACTCTCCCCACTGACAAGTAAACAGTGCTGAAAAAGTCGACTGTAAACGAAGTTGCATTTCGGTTTTCGGGTTGCAGAACAATAACAAATAATTTAGCCCCGATACAAAGATATATAAGGTAAAATACTGCGCTCAATCGAAAGTCAACACTGGCACGTACCTATAAAAACAAAAACTAAAAAGACACAACTAAACTGTTATAAATATAAAACGAAGCCGCTAAATTCAAAGGAATTTACGTACCGGTACTTACGGCAAATTTGAAATCTTTTAAATAAGATGAAATGATTAACTGAAAGTATTTTATTTTGTTCTATTAATATGTAAAAATCGCGCGTGCCCAGTATTTGGCAGTCTAATCATCTGACAAAGACACTGATTTTTTTTTGTTATATTTTGTTGTTGTTGTCTGATGGTGTTTTTTTATTCAAGACTCTATTTAGTTAAAATAAAACTAGAAGTACTGAGCCAAGATTTGATACAATCTGAGGTGGGAAACACCATATGCCCGTTTTAGAATATTGTGATTTAACGTATCTGAATTGATTATTATTCAAACGAAATCTTTTTACAGAATATTAATAACACTCGTGTCCACCGTCGACCACATAATTAACTGTATGTCTTTCCCCAAGACTTGTGACAATTACAAATTACGCCAATACCATTTCATCTAAGCGCATTATGTAAAACGGATGCCTTAAACAAACATGATACTCACGTTTTCTCTCGAGCCGGAATGCTTTCATTCATTTATTTTCGTCTTATCAAAAAAGATGTGAAAAAAGAAATCGTCATTCCTTAACATAGAAAGAATCGCCATCGTATGGGCAATAAGGATTATGTTATAAAGATATATTTAGATATCCGTACATTGTTTATTTACCTAGCCTGACCTTGCATAGTGAATGACTTGAGCATCCTGTCACGTCATTGAAACTATGGAATAGTAGTCTATATTTGGGCATTGCCTACTCAGGTTAAAGGTACTGTTCTCAGCTGCAGGGGCGGATCCAGACCCTAAATTTGACCTCTTCACAGTTACAGAGTGGAATCATGAAGCCAGTCCTAGGTCCCATTCAAGTATAAAAAAATGTTTCATTGTAAAAAGAACACAAGTACTGTTTAAATGACATACTTTGTTTCCAAATGTAGCAAAATACACGAGAAACATATGCACACACAACCACATTTGATGAAAGAACATTATATATACCAATTACAGATACTAAGCATCTAATTATTTAACACGTGCCTAGCTAATATGCTTAGCATTGGTTGTGGTCAGGGCGGGAAACCAATTATTTGGAGCCTTTGAAAAATTACTTTCAGGAATTTTGACCGTTTCACGTGAAACGGTGTGAACTGGTATGGATCCGCGGCTGATCTGTGACATCTGGTTAAGATGAAGATACATTTTATTGACTCTCCCGTTGAGTACTTTTTAAATGGATAGAAATGACATAATATTTTTGACAATCCGTTCTAGCTTAAAAAGAAGAAACATACATCTTTCGTATTCGTCTCATAGTCTACTATTTTGGATGGCATTATTTTTGATAATGTAAATCGTCTAATTTGGACACTTTTAAATTCAAACTCAAAGTTGTGTAAAATGATTAAAAACCTTTCAAACTACAGTGCACTTTATTTACTTTAATCTATAAAACACTGTGCCCTTTAAAAATATGATTGTCTTCATTACCCAGCTATTTAGGTGGAGGAAAACCCAAGACACATATCTGGGTAGAACCACCGGCGAACCGAAGGTCAGCTGGAAGACCTCACATTAAGTCCTTCGCCCCGACCGGGACTCGAACCCAGGAAGCTAGGGGAGTTACAAGTCCGCGACCCTACTGCTCGACGACTGGCACCCTTAATATGATTATGTTCACCGAAGAAAACATTTATGATTCGTTTCCATTCTGTGCCACATTCTTGCATTCTTATTTAATGAAAATTTGAACCTCATCATTAACTTGTTAATAGACTTTACATATTTATTTGGTATTAGGGTTGTTTAAATGCACGAATTTTTCAATTAAAAATGATTTATCCATTTTTATTCATGCTACATGCCGATAAACCAATTAGGTTTAATCTATTGAGTTGCAACTCCTATATCTTAAGCTTAAAATTATAAATATCTATTGTTGTTTTAGGACACCTTTCTTTAACTATAACGATGGTAAAGTGACACATTCCCAGCATCTCTCGGTTGCTAGGCATGCGCAGTTCCAGTTTCATCCCACATAATCAACTACCGGCGACTGCTAGGGCATTCTACACTAAATGTTCTCTCTCTTTAGGCAGTTTAAAGAAAAATACAATTAACTAAAATGGTACAGTAATGAAAATATTTTAAGAGACTTAATACAAATGTTATTTTTAACTGTCTAAAAAACACAAAACCTTAAAACTATATAAAACAAGTTGTTTTAAACAACAGATGTGTCTGTTTTTGTTTGTGCATTTGACAATTTGTCCTTGACACATTGCATTATATGAGGTCGTAAATATAGGAATGCTATATTTGTTATGCCTATATATACTTATAATATTAAGATAACTTGACGAAGGCCTCCTGGGAAAAAAATAATAAATTCCCTCTTTTTCGCATGGAAAGGGACTTTACTCTAACTATTAAAAAAGTACATTCTTACCTCCCTTGTAGGTAGGTATTCGTATACAGTTACCGCAGAAAACTTATGATTTGTCCGCTTTTTACACTTAAAAACAACAACAACAACAACAAACAAACAAACAAACAAAAAAACAAAAACAACAAAAAACACAAAAACAACACACAAAAAAACAACACTAAAGACTGAAGCATGTGCAGAAAATTGAATCTTATTGATAAAGATAAGAATTTATCTAAACGGTTGAGAGCTTTTTTTAAAAAAAAAAAAGCAAATTAAAAATAGAAATTATTGTATTTCCTATATAAAATATACGAATATGCCTTCAGAAAATGTTGAATAGCATAAG
Organism: Sinonovacula constricta; assembly: GCA_007844125.1. NCBI lineage: Eukaryota > Metazoa > Mollusca > Bivalvia > Cardiida > Solecurtidae > Sinonovacula > Sinonovacula constricta. The sequence continues at coordinate 35,398,898 of CM017561.1, read as the reverse complement.
GAAACATGCAGAATGAGTACCCAGATATCCGTTTATAGTATAAATATATAATATAAACATAATATCGATTACTGATAGCATCATTTACGCAAAATCAGATGAACATTTGCGAAATAATTGTAAAATAGATTAATGTCATATTTATATAACTATATTAAACTATAAGCACAAAAATGGTACAAGAAATAAAATATATAGTGGTATTTTTTAAATTTATATAAAGAATTATAAATGGCCAATACGACATCCAGTTTTGCTAAAAGCTACTAAAATCTATATTTGTAGCCTGCTTATATTGTAATTGGGAAATTAATTTACATGCAACATAAATATAATCACAAAATTTAAATTAAATTTTGGTTCAGATCGACTTGGTTTAATTTAAACCTATGTATTTATAGTCAAATAGGAAACAAGTTCTTTTAACTATTAGCTAAGATCGGTTTGTCTTCTAAGTTTTAGTGTAGTGTAGCCAAGGAAAACACTTTTTTTGAGGTTGAACTCCATGTGAAACCAACACAGGATGCGGGGTGACTCCCTCGTGATAAGAGGGAGTGTTATGAATGAATGTAGTGACGTAGGCTGGCGTACCCTGGGTTTCCCCGGCTATATAAACCATCTCCTGATGGGACGGCATCACACACTGATCGCTGGTCAAATCTAAAGCTTCTTACCTGCCTCGTGCTTTTTGACATTGCCAGACTCTTTCTTCGCAAGATGGCTTCGTTTACTATTGCTTCAATTTTTACTTGCGTATTGCTTACGGTTTGCACAAGACAAACCCTAGCAGACGATCTGTGCGGCTCGACATCCGGGAGTGATGTAGCGTGGCGCCGACATCCGGTCCATTGTGGCTCCCTCTATCTCTGCGTGCTGGGCCGAGCGGTCGTCTACCAGAAATGCCCAGATGGTCAGGTGGTCGCCACCGACGGAACTACATGTGTCACAGAAGGGTCGCCTCTAGATGATTGTAAGTATATTTCGCGCTTTTATTAGTCGAAGTTTGATCTTTTTGTTTTCAGCGTTTTATAAACATGTTTTAATTATGAAAATATATAAGGCTATGCACAATTCCAATTCTGTTCTTGAGATTGGTTTAAAATTCATTATTTTATTAATTATATATTTTTTTTTCATTTATAACTCGCCAACTACAGTTTCGAGGTTAGTATCTTCAAGGGCATGGCATCTCTGTCGGGTAAACTGTAAAACAGACCCTCGGCGTTTAGCTTATAAAAGCCCAAAACGATTTATTATTTTGGGAGTTTAGGAGAGAATAGAATGTTAAAATATTTGATTGATTATTATTATTGATTAGGCTTTTTCTAAATTGCAATAAATTAAATGTTCATTTCGTCTTTTGTCAAACTTGGTGTTTATCTACAAATAGATACGTGTATGTTCTTTATTTGTAAATTGGAGCTTTAACAAAATGCTAAACACAATCCTTGAAATTAAGTGTTTTCATATGTTAAAGGTACACTACTGGTAGCCGACGACAAGCAGACGGCCAACGCCCAAAAGACATGCAAGCTGGGTGAGACTGAACCCAGTAGCGATAGCTGCGCCAAGTATTCCGAATGTGTAACCATGGGCAAGACTGCCGTGGCGACGATTGTTATGGAGTGTCCCTACCCATTGTTGTTCGACAGCGTCTCGGCCAAGTGTGATCACTACAAAAACGTCAAGTGTCAACCCGGCCAGATGGTGCCGAAAAATCCTTGTAAGTAATAATTGAAGTGACTTTGTTAAAGATGCCATCCGACAGTTGAACCAAACATTTTTTTTCCAAATAACTTAATAAATCATTGTTACCTGACAAGGTCTTGCAAAATGCTGTTCATTGATGCCCTAGATCTGTGTGAACAGTGGAGCACAAATTTCCACTCGTCATTGCAAACGAGTATTTCCTATCCGAGCCACGCTGCAAGGATAGATATTTTTAAACTAAGAAACCACGTAACACCTTACTTTTGAGATCGCGTTATATCGTCAGCCCGGAAGTACGCGCTGACGTCGGTATCTACAGGGTTCCCACAATTTCTGAAGGGAAAAATTCAAGGTCTTTTCCAGGTTTTTTGTCCATTTTCAAGGTCTATGAATGTGAACATTCAAGAGTTTTGCGGTAAATATTTATGGGAGTTTACAAATGTATGCCAACAAATACTCTGATTTTTTTAAATCAAATTCAGTTAAAATGCTCTAACAGTTTTCCCGGTAATTTTACCGTTTTTTTTCCGTATCATGTCAAATTTAAGGTCTTTTCCCGACCGGGAGTGTTTATTTTCGAATTCCCGGCTTTTTTACGATTTCCCGGTTCTGTGGGAACCCTGTATCTATTTTTAGCAGAGATTACTATTCTGCATATTTGGAAAGAATGAACATTTAGAGTGATTTCTTTTCGCAGTTTGTACTCTCTTATAATATAGGTAGTGTACCAAATCGTCTTTACTTGGACTATAGTACGTAATTTTTCATAATTTCCCCCAAACTGTGGAAAAATATTGTAAGATGTTTTTGATAGAGGTAAAGTGTCGGTTACCATCGTTAATTTAAAAAGGATTCATTTTCTGTGGTCCGAACAATAGTATTCATTGGTATTTTAAAATTCTTTAGTAAGAACTATTTTAGAACAAGTTTTATTTTATCCGTCTTCCATTTTTAAAGGCATGTTGTTTGTAAAAATATGATCATATAAAACAAACTGAACGTCTACGCTGTAAACATTATTGCTAAGTTTGTTTGCCAAATGTTTTTTTTATTCATTTTTACGATAAAATAAGTATAGATCGTTTCCACATCAGTGAAGATCCCTTATCTTGGCTGCCATCTTTGGTGGCAACTTCAGGGGATTTTCAGATGGATTGTATAGAAGCATAAATTTTTTTTTTCTCGTATTTTTTTCATTTGTGGTCCAAAAATTAAAAGCTCTTAAAATTTATATTCTTAGAATACAATATTCTTAAAATGGATAAATTCACAAAGAATTAATTCAAAGAAATAAATCAAATTATTGGCTCATCCATAAACAAAATGAACAGTGTATCTTTTTTGGTTGTATTCTTCTAACTTTTAAATATAGTTTCGATATTTTAAATACTTCATGAAAACTGTTAAATTTGATGTAAAATTCAGTAAAAAGACTGAAAAATAAAAACACAGTGGTGATCATATTTCCAGATTTCGGCCTATATTAGCTTCTGACTTCAAAGATGGCTGCCTTAAACTGACTTATCAGTGCCTATGACATCACATGGAAACTATCTATTAATAAGATCTGACACAATGTTTTATTGAATATTTCCGTTGCAGGTGACTACGAAGCGAACCAGTGCCGCTCCTCCCATTGCATTCCATGCCATATAAGATACCCATCATGCAACGGGAAACAAGATGGCGTGCACCCATGGGCGGGAAAGGAATGGTCGCCATTTTTCGTCATCTGCGAAAAGGAGCGAGTTGCGTACCAAGGCCAGTGTAAAAGTGATAAAGAAGTGCAGATTTTTCATCCAGAGCAGAAAACCTGTGTGGCTTATGATGAGAAAATGAACTTTTAGATACAAAGTTTATGTATGTTCATCTAAGTGCTGTATCTGCTACCTTAAACTAAAAATCGCGTTTATTTTTTCCTGAAAGCAGTTTTATACTAAATAAAAAGACACATTTAAAATAAAAACAGTTGCTTAGCTTTTGGTAACGAAACACTCCGTGACATTAAATTAACTGGAAAAAACACACTATCATTATCGAACAACAATTAAAACAACAAAATTCCAGTTATGTCTCTCTATATATGTGTATATTGCGTGCAAATGTGCTACGTTGACAGTTTTCGAAATCCAAACTGGTAACGAATATTTGCTGTATGTGACTGATGTTATGTGATACTTGTATCTTGTTTTCTTTATCGAATCTCGTTTTATAAACGTGTTTTAATTGCTCCCATTTGTTATTGTATATAATAACTTTAATGAAAATGTAATTGAGTTATGTAATTTGTTATTGTATAAAAAGTTGTTGTTTAGAATACTCTTAAACAAATAAAATATAAAGTTAAGTCATTGTTGTCGATTTTTTCATTAATATAGACACTGGTATTGTTTTCCTTATTGAATGTATTTGACTTAAAATTGTTAATAATAAAATATTTTATATGTTTATGTGTTTATTTTTATGCAGTAATTGAAAAGATACAGAATTGTTGTCCTGGCAACAGAAAATGTTCATAATAAATAATTAATTTTTATTAAACTTGATAGGCAAGAGAAACAGTAAAGTATAAGGACATGTACCCTATTCATGAAAATATTTATATAATGATTTATCAAATGTTTTTACTTAAAAAGAGAACATTCATATACTCGGAAAAAAGCAAACTCCCTGCTAAATATAATCTTTATTTATTGCACCTTCTACTAAAAAGTAAAACAATTTTATTTAAATGAAAATTTAAAAATGTCAATATACAACAGTTAACAAGTCGATAATGAACCTTAATAAAATGTTTGTCCGCTGGCAAAGTGTTTAACACTAAAAGCCAGAGTGAACAATTTTGTCTTCGATGTTTGTTGAAAAATTTCACAATGCAAACATAGCATGTGTTTATTTCTAAAATGATTTAAACACTTAAGGCCACAATAGACTAAATCTCAATATGCACGCAAAGTATGTGCACGTTTCTGCCTCGACATAATTTATATTGAAATTATAAAGTTGTTTTTAGTATAAACACTCTTTCCAACAAACTCTTGGAGACTCCGACATACGTCTTCCTGTTGGTAGTCTTTCCTGGGTCAACGTTCGTTCAGCCTGCGTGATTTCTCGTACGTCTTTATTCGTCTCAGTGTCGTATTTTTTTTAATGCTGGCTGTAATTGCTTAACATCGTCCAAAGTGTACAAACATAGCCCTTCTCAAGAAATAAAACACCAAAATCGAACTTGGAAGAACCCAAGCGGGTGAGACAATGTTGATTTTTAAATATAACTTTGGGGTTTCCCGCATTTTTGTAATGGATGACCTTTCATAGCAATCCTTCACGTTAATTTTACCAGCTTTCAGCATCCATAAACGTTTGTTAATGTTTGAATTGTTTTCCATAACCTCTTTGTGTTTGTGACAGTTTCCCCGAATTGTAAGTGTTCATTAGTTGCTGGATTGTGATCTTCTTGTATTCCATCCAGTTTACTCGGATCTGTAGATTGTTCTGCAAGTCTTCGTCACTCGGGTAGGGCGACAACTGAATAAACAAAATAAAAAATAGAAACATTAACCTTTTTATTTTCAGGCTTTTTGGCCTAAGAGCGAGTACTACCAGTGAAAGTAAACCTTATCATTTCACTCTGACCCACAGTGAAATGATAAGGGTTATCGTTTTCATCTTAGGTACAAAGGGAGGTAATTAGGGACTACTTTTTTAGTACTGAAATACAATTAAAAGATAAATAAGGATGAAGTAAAAAAAGTGTCGAGGTCGACATACGATCTTATATTATTTTACTCGTGGTCAAAGAAAAATGTTATTTTTACTCGCAGCTTGCGCCATTCGTAGAAATATATTTTTCTATGACCACTCCTGAAATAAAATACTATCATGAACCGAAATCGACAAATATTCCCCCCCCCCCCCCCCCTTTCATAAGGCCTGAGATCCAACGTTTTGTTAGATAGATGATAATTATATTGTTCTATTTGCATTTTTTTTAACATTTAAAGTATACTTTGTTATTAAGTAAAAGAGTTTTTTAATAAAATGTACTTTTATGTAAAACTTAAGTCTGTTTCTCCTTTATGTCGTGTCATTGAATTGTAGCACAGTTAGTCTGAATGTCCTAACCCAGAATTGGTTTATGTCTTGTATATGACGACTTTATTTTGATTTCTTTGTAAAAAAAAAATAAAAAAATAATGCGTCAAGTCTGTTATTGTATGTACACTGTCTTTGAAAAGCAAAACTCCAGGAACTGCGAGCTTGGCAATCCAGACACCGACTTAAGATACCCAGTTTGTCCTTTCGCCGACATTTAACTTATTTGTGTGTCTTAGTCTAGTGGTAGATTGAAATTTAATGTATTTTTTTAAAATTTAAAAAATACACCCGATTCTTTTCATACTTTGTGAATAATTGAAATAAATTGCAAAAATAGCTATACACAAATGCAATAGAAAACACCATAGGACACTTACCAAGTCAAACAAGCTAAAATCATTGCTGTAATTTTGCAAACACGCACGCACGCACACACACACACACACACACACATATAGTTACAGTTTAGCACTGCATTATAAGACGCAAAAATACGTTGTTCTCAGATTTTCTGTCTTTTTCAACTAGAGCTGAAACATATTCAGTAATGATATTTTAACAGAAACGCCCATGAACGTTTGCAAATATGTAAAGAGAGTAATTGTTTGTGTTTATCTTTTGAAAAGACAATTTGCCGAAAATTTGAGTGACAGCGTTTTCAAAACAAAGATTTTTAGTGACACCAAGTTTGCGCCATACTTGTTGTTTAAGACGTTGAACGACGTTAGCATTGACGTGTTCCTTGTAAAACTTCCGGCTGACCATGATACACTCAGCTCCCCCGCTGACCACGATCAGGCTGGGCTGGTTCTCAATAAACATGTGCTGTAGACCCTGTTAACAAGGAAATAATATTTATTGAGGGAGAGCAAGTAAAGAACAAGAACTTTTGCAGGGTTTACTTAAATTACTTAAGTTAGTTCTGTTTTATTTAAAACTTATCTGCTTATACTAACAAGGATATTTAGTGTGTTTAAAATTACATTTTGAATGTTTATATGTTTAGTTTTGGGGATACATCGCAACGGCCAGTTTTGATCATTATAGCGACGTCCAGCTGGTTTGGTGGAAGAAGACTCCAGACAAATGCCTGTGTATAATCACCGGCGCACCGCAAGTCAGCTGGAAGACTTCCCCACATTAAGTCCTTCTGCCCGAATGGGATTAGAACCCATGAGGCGGGAGGCTAAGCAGAGGAGATTCAAATTTGGCGACTCTACCACCACACCACGGGCGCCCCATGTATGTTAATACGTTTTTCTAATTCTTCAATTTTAACAAACGTTTACTTTTCGTATTATTAAAACACTCATAAAATAATGTCGAAATAAAATAATGTTTTATATAGGGTATTTCATCTTGGCACCAATCTTGACCTCTGCACATCAACACCTCTCTTCAGCAACAGTTTCTGTGCCTCTGCTGTTGCTGTGAAGAGGATTCACTGTACTTACCGAACATTCCACTGTTTACCAGCCTCCTATCATGTGAATATGCAGATAAGCTTTTTTTTGACAAATGTTTTTGCGATATTGTTCAGCCATTACTGTACGTAAGGTATGTTTTAATCAAAGACCGAAATGGTCGCCATGTTCCTTTAAAATAATAATTTACATTTATTATAAGTAGCTTTACATAATTTACATAGCCAATTTGAAATTTTCGAAATAAAAGAAATGTGTTAGTTATCTCCGTTAGGTATTTTCATATTCTTTATATAAGAAATAAAACATAGCTTATTTTTTAAAGGCTCAGCCTTTTATATAATTTCTTATCTCAATCAATAAGATTCTATTTTCTGCGCATGCTTCAGTATTAAGTGTTTTTTTTTTTTTCAAAAGTTTGAACAGTGGAAAAGTCTTAAGTTGTCTGCAGTTACATATCAAATACCCACAAGGGAGGTAAAACTGTAGTTTTTTCATAGTTAAAGTAAATTCCCTTTATATACGAAAAAGAGAATAGAACATAATATTATCTATCGGTACTTAATTATCTTCGGATGATTCTGAAAAAGATTTGTGTATTAGATTTGTACTATTACTTTAACCATTATATTTCTGACCGAATCCCACAAATGAACAACCAAATGTAGGTACAGAGCAGCATGTTCATATAAAAACAAACCTGCTTGTTCTCCTGTAATATGTATGGGTATCTTTGCAGGTACATGTGTATATGAAACAAGCAACAATTGCACATGTGCAGCAACCTTATATTACACAAATAACTTTTGTGCAGATAGTATTTATCTCGAACGTAGTATGTTTTTTCTTTCTCAGTATCTTATTGTTTATTTTGAAAGTTACAGACACACACAAAAATAAATATAAAAATAATTAAACAGACCGCCGTTTACCGAATTAGGATCAGAATTTTACCAGGTTTAGAAAGTCCGCAAAACAAACTTTCCACATGTGCAAATTTCAAGTGAGCATTCATTATATAGCGCGTCGCCAATAAGAGGACTAAGAATGCGCATGAACTATCAATACCTGAATACTGCTAATAAGAAACTGCTATGCACTGGCTGGTATCACTTACAAATGCTTGTCCTTTGGTTAATGTCTGCACTAACACGAATTCTGGATCCTTGTCAGCGGCACAAGGCGGAGCTTTCTGAAACCATGGAAAAGTGCGTGAATATGACTGGCTGCAGAAGTCACGTGAGTAATGATGGTATATATTTTGCGAGTAAAAGGGTCTATATACTGCTACCTTCAACTTGAAGTTTTCATTAAAACAATAGTTGATAATAACTTGTTTTATAAATTGTTTTTTTAAATTGTTATTTTCACCTGACATTGCTAGACGTTATCATACCTGTACGAAATTACTGGAGGCATCTAAGGACCTAATAAACTGGCGTTGGTACGTAATACGCGGTGCACTTTGAATAAAGCGACTTTTGCCAAACATGCTTATTAAAAACCTTCTGACGATATTTTTGTCAGCGTTGGTGATTATCATGAGCAGCAAACTGTTGATATGTCATTTAATTCAAAAAGAAGTGATACCAGTGTAATGTTTCATCATACACTGCTCATTGACGAGAACGTTCTGACGATGACGTCATAACGTTCGGACCTTTCCGTACCCATTGATTTGACGCAACGTTGCCAAGTGAGAAGTGAATACCTCAAAATCGACACAAAACGTCGCAGTGATCTGTGGTTAATGCGTTTCTGCTATTCACAACTAGCTAATTAAATTATTATAGTGAAAATATTATAATGCCAATATATAGACATATTTAAGCAGCATTTAAATTGCGTGACAATGTCAAAGTTAAGTTATATTATTTAAAGGACCATCATCACTTTTGTTTACAGAAACAAAACCAAATAGTATATTTAAATTAGGGCTTTCCCAAAAAGCTGTTTCACTAAAGAACGACAACCTCTTTGGAATTGTAGTACACATGGCCACATACTTGTACTTGGATAAAATATAGGTTTATTGAAGTAAATTGCAATAATATGTACAATTAATACACATCGACGGTAAAAAAAATTGTGCTCCAACTAAGTTAAAGCTAGAGAAGAAAGTTCCTGTGCACAAGGAAAATTTATCTGAGCTTGCACATGTGCAATGAGTCCCGTATCCAATGTCTGTTAAGAAGTTTCTAGAGAAACATGCTTAATTTAAATACACGTTTCTCGGTGATAAGATATACTGGCTGAAAACAAACACTCTTTCTACTAAATCAATCAATACAGAGATCTATGTGAAAAGAAGAAACCGAAATTATTTCACCAGAAGTGCATTTCATAAGAATGTAGTAAAGATCACATTCCGTGTTACCTAGTGTAACAAAAAGTGCAATTCTTCAGTACAAACTACTAAGAAACTCTCTGATCTAAAAATAAACGAAATATACTAGTATGAGTTATCTCCCCCTGTGTATACGTATTTCACATAATTTTCATAACTTTTATGAACACATAATTTTTATGATTATTTTTGGATGCATGCCAAGATTTAGTATAATCATCCAAATGCTAACACAGAAGTCGTTTCGTTAAAATATTATTAAAAGTGCGCGTTGCAGTGTCATTCTTTTCCAATAGCTTAAATATATATAAATTACTATACAAATTACTACACAGTTTAGCAAATACCTACTCGCAATGTAAATAAAACAACTCAGTTTGACATGTAAGGGCAATGCGTTGCGTCAACACACGGTCAAAATGACCTGTGTGAATGCACTCGGTGTATTGTGGGTAAAGTAATTATTCAACATGGCTGTTATGAATACGGAAGTGATTGCTAAAATGAACAAAACAAGTACGAAGAGGTATACAACATATTATCTTGGCATTTTTCATACATTCTAATAGTTAAAATATGTTTCATGCAAACATTTTGAACTAAATTTTGTAAACGGTCCAGACTTTAACGTAGTGACGTCACACGTTATGTATAGAATGGACATATTACTGTTTAACGAAAGCGAAAGTAGCAAAACTTGCTCTTCGTATTTTTTTCCATTTATCTATAAATGTCAAGACTTTAAAAGTTTCTGGACATAGAATAAGGCCTTAGAATATGGTTGTTTAGTCATTTATCTTAATTCAATGAATATTTTAATCGAACGTATTTCCTACGCGGAACTATTTTTTATGTAGGCACAAATCTCAAATTTTGGGTGAGTTACGAGTCGTAGTATAGAGATGACTTTAACGTAGTGACGTCACACGCTATGTATAGAATGAGGGCAATGTCTCTTCATTTTTGTAAAAGGGGAATAACTCATGGCACAAAAATACACAAACACATCTCGGTTTTAGAGTGGAACTACAAAATGAAGACACGATTCAGCAACTTAAAGTTATCTGCACAGTGCGTGAATTACCATCTGCGTTACAAATATGACATGACGAATAGCGCCAAAAGCCATCGACGAAACGCCTTTTGACTTCGGTGTCATGGCTGATGTAACATTTTCATTTAGTGACGTCAGAGTTGGAGAAGCATTGATTATTGTAGGAGTGTCAGCGTTCATAAACTGGACGCTTCCGGGTCGCTCTTCAAGCTCCTAATATAGGAACATGGCCAAACAAGTTTAAACGAGTGTTTCCATCATGTTTTGTGTGTTTATTTATACTTTTGAAATGTGACAGAATGAATTTTGAACCTTGTCAATAGTAAAATTGTATGGATGTCCAAATGAAGAAAATTGGTCTAAGTTTATATAATGATGATAAAGAATGCTTGTAAAACCAATAAAAGAACTTCACATTCATGTTAGTATTTAATTTTTGTCGGCAAGAACAAACGCTATGATATGTATCTGACATTGGGATTTAAAATACAAATAACTGGAACAATATATACACAAAAAGCAGCCTACCTGGATTGCTATGTTTATGTTCAACAGCGTTTTATAACATGAACAACTTGCATTTAGTTCGCATATGTTTAGTGTTTAACTTTTAATACATCATTATGACTTATGTGTACATACCTTCTGTCCCGACCCCTCATAATCATCCAAAAGTGTCCGTTTTCCTGACTGTCCGTCTGTGGTTTCAGAACCTTCTACAAGATAAAGCGCGTGTTTCCCGTGAATACATGTAGTATGCTGAACAGATTTTGGTACGCATGCGCAAATTATTCAAAACAGTCACGTTTCAATACAGAACAGTGAACACAGTGTTAATGATAAACCCCCTACATAACATCAATGTTTGGTGTTTGGTCGAGTTATATGTTGCAATAGCATTCTTAAGATTGAAAATCACATGCAGTCTTTTTGGCATTGAACATATAGAGTTTAAATAGTATGCTAAAATATGAACTTGATCAAATGATGATACACTGTATATAAGCAAAACTGCTCGTCTGCTTGGACTTATTCCTGCATATACGCACACTGCTTGTCGGTATTATAAAACTACATGGTCACAGGTGGCCAAATAATTAGTTTTCAACGTTAGTTTAAAGAAGCAAATCAATATTAAAGCACAATAAATAATAATTAAATTATTACTACGGACCACTAGAATATATGTGAACATGCTGCATTTAAAAGGTGGTATCTGACATTTTGGACAATTCCTTTTTAAGCCAACAACCAAATAAATTATTGTCACTTGAACAAATCCAGCGAAATACTGCTAATTGATGTCTTACATCTATGTGAAATGTGAAGCATTATACACAATTCGTAATTACAAACATGTATTTCCTATTTGAGCTACGATGATCTTAATTAATAACACAACTTATATTTGCATATGTATCTATTATTTTTTAATCATTTTTGTTGCTAGTATTACAACTAAACAGAAAGTTGTTTTGCAAAAACTTATATTATTTGCAAGATAACGAGAGTAGTCTAGATTGCTGGTTGGTTTCTATAAAGTTACCAATATATTGTATTTGATATAGATTGAAGAATTATGTTATACACAATCACAATAATTATTGTTTACCTGTAATTTTGTCCTCTGTCACATTTGAGAATGCCGAAATTGTCCTGGGTGTGTTGGACCGACCGTTGAACTGTGTCAATGGACATGACAAAAATAAAACAACACAAGTAAAACATTCGTATATTGTGTTTTATGTATACAACATACACAGAATATAATTCATAGCTTAAACTAGATTTAGTTAATTACCAGTTAACCGTTTTCGTAAGTAGAAGATCTGACACGAGTTGTAATTTAATACAAACATTTATTAAACGAGTTCAGGAAAAGTGACAGTAAGCGAGCCTATGGGGATGCATCCCCACCAACCAGGTAATAGAGGAGAGTTGTGAAAACACAAACACACGTAAGCTTAAAAATACTAAGCCTTTAAAGTTAATTTTGTCTAATGACTGCTAAGGTCAAAGTTAGGGTCCCTAACTGTGTATGTATATCCAGTATTTCATGTTTTTTCTTTATGCTGTCTTTCAAATTGCATTATTACTGTATCATTTTATCATAACAGAATATAAAAGTGAGTTTAAGTGACACAAGAGTATTGTAGACATTAATCCTGCTACGGCATTAGTAGACTATGAGACATAATCTCGTATCGCGAATACTGCGATAACGTTGAAAGGATCTTGATTCATAACCCCGCCCCCTCCCCCCCCCCCCCCCCCCCCCCCCCCCCAAAAAAAAATAAAATAAAAAAATAAAATAAAATAATCAGGATCTGCCCCTATTAGATGATATAGAACATATACTGGAGCTTCATACAATTTTATCCTACTTGGGTTGTCCTCATCGTATTAAACATTGTATAAATAACCCGTATATTTAACAGTAATACAATAGACAAAGAATCAATCTGTCACCTTGACATCGATCTTCTTCGACATGGACCCTTCACTCTTGGCTGACCGGATGTTCCGTTTCGATGCATGACCATACGTTGCTATGACACCACCAATGGCTGTACGGGGACGGATCAGTTTCTCCACACGCTTCATGAGAGGCAGGGACAACAAGTTCTCCTTTTCGTCTCCATACTGATGCTGCGACTGAAAAGCAATGGCGTATCAGTATGTTATTTGTCTGTATCATGCTACTTTTGGTAATAAGCATTATAAAATGTTTGCTCAATACTACGCACAAAAATAATGTGACCGATTGCTGTAGACTCGGGAAAAAAATAGTGCAGATCCTAGTAGGATTGCACCCAGTGTGGAGACGGCTGATCTGGATCTACACTATAAGTTTACACTTGATCAATTTATGATAAGAATAGTAAGAGTAAAAAAAATGTTTGGCTTTAATTTAACTTAAGGTTAAATCAGGTTGTCGATAAAAAACAATGTTTGTGAAGTTAGTTTCGAGACAAGCGACAAACTTTGGCTTTGACATCATACAACATTAACAAGGGGCTGTGATAAGAACAAACTAATCTTGGTGAATGTGTTTGTACTACTGACACGACGATGCCGATTTCAAGCTAATTCCGACAAAGCATAAATTGATATTTCTGTGACTTTGTTTTTAAATACATCGCAGTAAATTCTGATAATTCGTCCAGCTATTTTGGTGAAGGAAGACTGGAAGGTCAGGGTAGAACCACTGACGAACCGCAGATCAGCTGGAAGACCTTTCCACATTAAGTCCTTCGCACCGAACGGGACTTGAACCCACGCGTTGGGAGGCTAAGCAGTCAGATGAGTTACAAATCAGCGACTGTACCACTCACTACGCCACGGGCGTCTCTGTGATTGTTCCAAATATAAAAATGCGAAGATGTCATCATTTGTACACACCCTATGTTCGTGTGGATACTCGTCGTCAGAATCACTGTCGGGGGCCAGTGCTGGCGGGAGCTGTAAGTTGTTGTACATGGCATATCTGTTGTATTCGGTCTGGTCGCGTAGGAAGCTCATGAACCCGTCCGTGTGAGCACACTGCCGGAAGTTACCAGTCCGTTTGTTGACCTTGTGGTAGCACTTCCGCAACTTCTTGTATACATGCAACGAACCCTGAGAATGGAACAAGCATATTTAAATATGGCGTGATATAATGTTTAAATGATTTAAAATGGTTAAAATTAATTAATACATTAAAAAACTTAAGAGCCAGAAAGACGGCACATAAGCGCACGAAGTAGCTTGCTGTCAAATACTTTTGATTGTCAAGGATATAAGACATCAAACTCAAATGGTATCAAAAGTTTATGCTGATAAGTTACCTCCCTTTGAATTGTTGAATTTTTACAATTCCTACAGACGTACGGTAGAGCTCCAGCAAAGAAGTAGAAAGACGGAGATAACAAACGTATTGTTACGTTGTTTTCTTTTGAGTTTATGTCATATACATGTACAAACAAGGGTTCGAAATGTACTCACCGATTTAACGATGTAAATCCATTCTGAAAGATTGCTGTCCCGAACCATAACCATATTACGTCTGCAGTGAAAAGAAGATGGAGGACAGTTTTATTAATTAACTCTTTGCCTGCAAGCTCTTGTTAATAACACATACATTTTGTATTTTTATTTCTTACTCACGTTTATAAATATTTAATATGTGATCATTATTAAGAATGTTACTTAGCTGATACGACCATTAACCCCTAGCATGCTATATTTATTGTTTCCACTTGAAACAGATATAGTGCTGCCTTCACTGTGTATAGCATGCCGTGAACACCTGGCATGATACCACACCCAGTCACATTATCCTGACACCGGGCCAAACAGTCGTGGAACTACCTTTCTATTTGCTTGAGCGTTAGCAAGGGAGCTATACCACAACCTTTTTAAACGACTTTGGTATGTCGCGGTCCGGGATCGAACCCGGGGCCTCCCGTACCTGGAGCCGTCGCTCTACCGATTGCGCTACCAGGTCCGGTACAATGCAATTGTCAACATAAAGAGCTTTTCGCAAAACAATACCTGAAGTAGCAGAACTCAATAGCTTTCGGTGTTGTTTGTAGCTTTTCTACAGGCCACTCTTTGAAGAAAAATAGTGATCTACAAGTAAAAGCATAATGTGCATGTATAATATTAAAGTGAATCATTTAACATTCCCATTCCCATTCCCACAAGGTTTTTGTTTTAAGATTATAAAATATCTTTCTGATAGTGGAAAATAGCTATTATTTTCCACTATCTTTGGTTAAGTTTCGCAATTTATTAAGAATAGAGAACAGCTTATGTACAAGTAGTGAGGTCTCACCTTAACATTTTATGTGGACAATAACGCAACAGGCAATAACAGGAAACGAGTATGCCGCAA
The DNA here is from genome assembly GCA_007844125.1 of Sinonovacula constricta. NCBI lineage: Eukaryota > Metazoa > Mollusca > Bivalvia > Cardiida > Solecurtidae > Sinonovacula > Sinonovacula constricta. Next base: position 35,383,389 of record CM017561.1, on the reverse strand, counting down.
CTAACATTGTAGCTTGCAATTACAAAAAGGTAGCAGGCAATAATTTGAATTAGCATCGGTTTAGCGTGGTCTTGTTTCACAAAAGTAACCGAGTACGCTCGAGTTGCTATCTTACTAACTAATATTTTAAGACTTACTGCATGAACTTGTTGTGATCCGGATCATGTATTGTCTTCACTCCACCGGACATGAATATGTTCTCGTACGTCTATAAAATAAAAGAAGCCATAGACTAACACCTTCTTTTCTTAGTTGAACTCATACCATGTTACAATAATTAATGTCTAATACTTATTAATGTGCAGTTATCGACTCAGAATTCACGCAGAGGCTACATGTTGTAATGATAAAGACTTAGTCCCTAAACAGTACAGACCATGATCGGACCGCTCACAGTTGAGAGCAGACTCTGTCTAATCTCCTTGCTTACTATCTGACAGTTTGGACCAGTTTTTTTCCTCATGCAACCAAATAAATTATTATTACCCGAAAAGAACCCGCCACATACCGTTTATTAAAACTCTACATTCATGTGAAAAGTAAAGCATAACCCCATTTCTCATTATAAAAAATGTATTTCCTCTCCGAGCCACGCTGCACAGTTAGTTATTTTTAAACTGAGAATAACACGTGACGACTTAAGTAGTTAGGGTAATCAGCTCTGACGTCGATATCTATTTTTAGCTGAAATCCCCATCGGACTTAATTATAGATTTGGAAAAAATGCACATTTAAAGCGACTTATTTCACGATCTGTACAGTCTAATAGTAGTTGAGACCGTGTTTTCAAAAGCATTTACTTAAACCGAAGTATGAGTAAGCAGCCATGATATTTACATTCAAGAGAGCAGGGCTAAGATGTTGTTTCATATAATTATTAGATATAGCAAACTATCGGATATCACCTTTAAGACTGGTCAACTATTTGTACAACGTGTGAGAGATGTGACAAGTAAGCCAAAGAATTACATTAGCATTTGAACCTGGAATTTCACGACAATGTGTGGGTGCATTATGTTGACAATGTAGAAATAAAATTATATCTTTATCACCATAATATCCCGATCCTTCTTTTGCTATTTTTTTGTATCATCTTTTTTATTACATTAATTATGCCACTTGCATGCGAAGGACATCCGCGTTTATAAAGAGGTTTTATAAAGATGTTAATGCCTTAATGTCACAATGTATTCATAACATACATCTTAAGGTAAGAATCTTATGAACACGTTCTTTAAATTTTATAACGTAAAGGTTTCAAAATTGTCTGAGGAAGCTTGTGAAAGATTCTTGTGAATATTATAATTGCTTTGAAGTATCGGTTAACTGTATTTTGGCTTCTTTAAGACGTGCCTCTATCTTTACAAATAATAATTAGTACATGTAAATTGAATTAAATCAAAGTGCTCCGAAGCCCTGTTTAGGTTGTGTAAGTTCGACCCTGTACGCGATTATAGATGTGCCTTCAAGGATCAAAGCTATTTCGTAGTAAATCAAATGTCTCTTTCCTCTAGTAAATGTGTGATACTCGTACGCAGCTTTGTTAATTCATAAATATGCATTTCATGTATGTCTGAATTACACAATATAATAAACTTACAGTTTAAAACAGATAATATTGATGTTAACATTTAAAGCAAGCCTGGACAGAGTTGGCCGTCTAGTCTCCTTAGACATACATATTGGATCTGTACACGCACTACTTCTTCCCAGGCATGAATAACTGACCACAAGTAGTTAATGTTATGCAGGGTCAATCCTGTGTGCTTCCAGAAATCTCATAACTATGGACGGCGTCGCAATCGACCCCTCCCCCCAAAAACAACAACAACAACAACACCAACAACAAACAAACAAAAAACAACAACAACACAACAAAAAAATGAAATAAAAACTGTCAAAAACATGAAACTCACATCACAGTCTATGGTTAGAAATTCCGTGTATTCCATTGTCAGGACGGTTGATTGCCTCGGGATACGATGAGCGATGGCCAGTTCCTACATTATATACATTGGTAAGTTAGAGGAGGTATCAAGTATACTGGCTTCCAACAACCGCTTTATCATTTAAAATCGGCAATATAAAACTACGGTGTAGGTAAAAATAAATTAACGAATACAATAATTACAAACCATATTATATATGCAATAACAATGTTTAAGGAATGACACTGAAATAGCGCAGTATATTAAAACACAATTACAGCAGAGATAATAGTTATCACTATTACAATTTGTACGATATTCAAAATGTATAACTTCTAGAACTGTTCAATACCATTCAACACTCAAGCATAAATAAACATACATAGTTTAAACAAATAGACATTGCCATAATTAAAACATTAACAAAATTCAATTACATTTTTTCTCTTGTTAAAAGAAAAAAAACAACAATACCCCTTAGCACAAGTCTACAATAACTACACTAACTTAAAAGCATGGAGTTTGCGCTTCATTTTTGCTACATTCTTTTTTTTTATTTCTACACAGTACTAGCACATCCAGTTGCATTAGGCATTTACTGCTTACTGTATGTCTAGCAGTTCACCTTCTGAAACTAGAAACATAGACTTATCGAAAATCTACTAAATTCTCAGATTATTTTTTCTTGTCTTAACATTGAAATTAAAGGTTGTATATTGTATGAATGCTATCAACAACAACCATACACGCGTGTTAACTTTCCTATTGAACACAATACTAATAATGTGTTAACAGAAAAACGACAACACTATTACACACAACTGAATATCACAATATACATCTAATCACAGCATGTCAAAATAACGAACACTTTGTTTGTTTATTGGGTTTATTGTCCCACCAACAGTATTTCAGTTATCTGGAGACGGTGTCCACTTGAAGCAGATATAGTGCTGCCTTCACTGTGTATAGCATGCCGTGAACACCTGACATGATACCACACCCAGTCACATTATCCTGACACCGGGCCAACCAGTCGTGGAACTACCCTTATATTTGCTTGAGCGTTAGCAAGGGAGCTATACCACTGCCATTTTTTACGACTTTGGTATGTCGTGGCCCGGGATCGAACCCGGGGCCTCCCGTACCTGGAGCCGACGCTCTACCGATTGCGCTACCAGGTCCGGTAAAATAACGAACACTTAATGTTGTACATAAATAAGTATTGCATACAATATATCATTCCAATGCATTTATCCGCCGGTACGTTGCATAGTCTTATGATAAAAATATTCTCGTTGTGTCCGGTATAGCGGTATAAACTACAAGTATGCCGAAAAGCGACAGCCATGCAAGCAACAAGCATTAATGTTTATTAGCAAGCCATTATCATACTTAATACTTATTAAGTATTTTCTCCGTCAGACGCTTTTTATTCTACAAAGCACATCTTTCAGTTGCTCTGTATTTATAATCTAGTATATCTAAATAATTTTGGCATAACTGTTGTTCTGGTTGTGTTTCTAATGCACATGCAATTTGATATTTAACATGCAAACGCATGCTACATGTATCAATAACTTTCTAGTGTTGTTTAAATCAACACAACAAAACTCGACAAAACATGCATAAACTTACTTCAGCCTGTGTCAAGAAAAGATAAATATATTAGTTTAAATGCATGAAAATTAATATCAGTATGCAGTGACAAATTTAGCATCCGTTTAAAATAAATAAATATATATTCAAATAAAAGGGGAAAATATTTATTATTGTTTATTGTTGTTTAATAACGATTCTGAGTTATTTTCTAGATTTATGCAGTTAATACTGTCGCGAGGAAAGAAAAAATATCGACAACAATGATTTTCTATGCATAATACATGTCTTATTATATATGAGAACAAATTTATTTTTTATTATTTGAAACCGTTATAAAATGTAGAAAAGAGTTTGTTCTTTAGTCTTTATTACTCTATATATCAACAGCCAAATCTTAAAAACACAGTGTTTTATGGTAAGGTATTTCAAGAAGGTCTGCATGATACCTACCCCAAAGTTCTCTCCCCTTCTTAGTGTAACACGTGTCTTAGCATACTGGTCCCCGGTGTCTAACGTGGCTACAACCACTGACAGGACCGATGTAATACAAACGTAATAATTAAAATCACTCAATCTAATCCATCACTCTTCTCTTTTTTTTCACAACAAACATTGTACCAAATAAATATAGAGGACGCTTTTGTCAACCTTACTCGATTAAACTTATGACTGAATTGCGAATAATTATGGTTTTTTCTTAACAATTATAGTAAACTGTATTTTAAAAATAAGATGAAGTTATTCAGTCAGCTTCTTAAAGGCTTCATGAAAATTAATTTCAGAATTTTGTAACTAAACAATAAATATATTACCTGTTCCATAGAGAATGAAGTAGAAGTTGCTAGGTGGGTGTCCTTGTTTGACTATGAACCGCTTTGGTCCGAACCTTACAAAAGTAACAAGGAACACAGTATTATTACTTTTCTGGAATCATCCCAACAACAGCCCAAAACTAAGAACTTTTTTTAACAAGAGACCGTCGAAGACGGGTGATGCTCCCCGAATTGGTATTTTGTAACAAAAACGTATTGTTGTATAACTATGAAGGTAATTATTTGTAACGGACGGACGGACGGACAGACACAGACGGACGGACGGAAAACGCGGAGACTATATGCACCCCCGAATTTTCATTCAGAGAGCATAACAATAACATGAGGCGGGTGAATAATATTTTATATAAAGTTATTGTATGTACGTTTTAAAAAGGCACTTAAATATTATTCATACATTCGCTAGTTCTTTTTAACGAACACTAACAATTTTTACCAAAGCCACTGCAAATCATGACAGATATACGTTATTATCTGGTGACTCTTTAAAAATGATCATAACTGTTAATATAACTTAACTTACGACTGAAACATGCCATGGGAGGCCAACGCCTTCTGCATTCTGATTGGATAGTCAGCGATAGAGTTGATGCCCCGTAGTGCGATCATTGCCTACACAAGTCAATCATACAAAGAACATCTGGTAAACACTGTGCAAAGCACATACAATTAAATGTACTTGATATTTGCATAGCAACAGCGGATGTTGGTAACAAATTAAAATTTAGTGAACTCGTTAATTACGTTAAACTTCGTCACAGGCACATCTTGGAGTACATCACTTGAATTCTAGAAAGCAGGGTAACATGCCCTTCATGCCCCTTTTAGCAGGTGTTTACAAGTCTACATGCTTTCAGGGATGGGGGTGGTGTGGGTGTGAATGAAGGGATTTAAAGGCAAATTTTATATAAAGATGGCGTTGAAGGACATTATTTCCACATAAATTACACCTTACAAAAATAAAAACGCCATTGATTTCCATAAGTTCCTAAGCAAAATAGTCCAGAATAAAGTAAAATTATAAACAAGTGTTGCGTACATAGTATACTTCCTCCTCGGTGCGATCTTTTGGGTCCATTGACAGAATCCGCACGGCCTCGTGTGACATTCGCATCTGAAATACATATGTTATAGCTTTATCTAACATAATGTGCAATTAAACCCTTTGTGTAGAACACCAATATGGTGATTTTCAATGATAAAGCTATATTTTGTCTTTTAACCAATGTCAGATTAGTTTCTTTTATATATGGACCTTCTGTTCTCTATACACTTGAGTCTCACACAAAACTCAATTTGCAAAAGTGTTTAAAAAGTATGTTACAAATACAAAATAATTAATACTATTATTAGTAAGATGCTCTTAAGCTTTGTTCAAGACAAAAACTAACACTTTACCTGTTTGTTTGCCTTAAAATAAGAAGCCTTGAAGTCGACGGCGTTGTCGGTGCCAGTATTTTCTACGGACAGGTCATTGATCATCTGGTACTGCATGTAGAACGGATGGGTTTGAGATACTCTACAATGAATCAAATAAACAACACATAAAATGTTTGCTTAAATGTATTGATTGTTCTATACTAATTGGATGGGATGGGACGGGATTTGCCGGCATTTTTGCCGATGCTGTGCAGCGACATTTCTATCATTATAGCACAGGGGCACTTATGAGGTGCCCAGGGACTGAACCCGGCCGGTCCATTATACTGACACCGACGAGTCAGACGTAATGCTGTCCCCTTAGCCCCGAGCGTTAGGAGGGAAGCCACTACTACCAACTTTAAAGTCTTTAGTTTGACCGGCCGGGGTTTGAAACCGCGACCTCCCGATCCGCAAGCCGACGCTCTACCAATCTATACTAATGTATATTCTTTATCTGTATTTGAATAAGTTATTAATGCATTACGCTTTTGAAGTTGCAAATGTCAGCAGTTGGTTGTATCATTACGCGCCAAATCGACACTGACACTACATTAATCTATGTTGTAGTACACTGTAAAAAACGGAGTTAAGGTTCCAAAGATGCCATTTAGCTTAAATTCGCCAATGTAAGTAAGCTTTGTCAAGTACCTTTGATCTGATGTATACTGTTGATGTTTTCGTTTGGTTATTACTTTATTTGTTAAATTTTAAAATATCATATTTGGATAAGAATCACCCATATGCATTATGCGGCGCCTAGGATGTCAATCAGACGTGCTTTCTTATGTATATATAAACGGCATACTGCCGCTTCGTTGTGACAATAGGTGAACGTACTATTGAAGGCATACTGTAATGTTGTGACAATATATATGTGTACTATTAAAGGCGTACTGCAATATTTTAACTACAGATAAATGTACAATTAAAGACATACTGCGCCACTGTGATAACAGGTACACGTTCTAGTAAAGGCATAGTGAAACATTATGACATAGATAAGCCTACTATTAAAGGCACACTGCAACAATTTGACGATATGCTTACTATTAAAGGCACACTGCAACAATGTGACATAGATATGCCTACTATTGAAGGCACACTGCAACAATGTGACGATATGCGTACTATTAAAGGCACACTCAACAATGTGACGATATGCGTACTATTAAAGGCACATGCAACAATGTGACATAGATATGCCTACTATTGAAGGCACACTGCAACAATGTGACATAGACGTGCCTACTATTAAAGGCACACGGCAACAATGTGACGATATGCCTACTATTAAAGGCACACTGCAACAATATGACATAGAAATTCCTACTATTAAAGGCACACTGCAACAGTGTGGCAATAGATATGCGTACTAGTTAAGGCAAACTGCAACATTGTGACGATATGCCTACTATTAAAGGCACACTGCAACAATGTGACAATAAATATACTTACTCAGTTGCGTTATGCATCTTCCACCATCTGTGTAACAGGAGTCTAAATCGGATCATGAACCGGAACTTGTCCATTAGATTCTGGAAGTAGATGGCTTTAATGATAAAAAAATGTCATGATATTCACTTGTTAAAACGGAGTTGCTACACACCTCGATTGGTAAGAAATGATTTATGTACAATGTACGGACACAAGCGTCAAACCTGGTTAATTAGAAGGACATTCTCTCGTTCAGTTTTTGATAGTCGAAAAGTCCCGATGTGAAGATAAAACTTTGTATTATTAACATGGCATTGCATAGAAAACATTCTCCCTAATGACAATTTTGTTATTTTATTTCAGTAATTTTAAAATTGAAAATACTGAAAAAAAAACACAACCCAACACAGAACAATAAACATCCACTTTATAAACATGTCAAACATTTTTACACCAACATGCACATTTCTTTTTGTTTAGGACGTTTCTTACCCTTCGTTGAATTTCTTCCTTCACTGCCATGCTTAGTAAATGTGATGTTTGCACGACCTTCTCGCTGTCTCTAAAGATGGCGCCGGATGATTTTCGGCCGTGTCTGTATGCCACGCTAGAGGCGCGCCTGGAACCATAATGGCCTCCCGGGACTTCCGGTATAGTGGACACGCGCCGCATTGAGACGGCGTCGTCCTTGATTCAGGAAGTAAACAAATATTGATGTAAAACAACTACTGTCTGTCACTGTAATATTAAATGAACAACGATAACTAGTGTTAGTAGCTGGGTTTTCGATCACCGACTTACAACATGTTCTGGTTCACCTTGGTTTATAATCATACAAGAGATGTTCCAGGTCCGGCTGGCAGCAACATTGATTCACGTTCATTGCATCCTATTACAGTCAAGGTAATACTAGGTCTATTCTAAGTTACAACAAGCATTTGATAGTATTGCGGGCAATACAGTAGTCCCCTACCGGTCCCTCAAAAAGTTATGAGCCGGACACGATTTTTTTGCTTCAAGGTCATGCTGTGACCTTGACCTTCAAGGTAGCGACCCAAATTTTGCGCGTGCATATTGTACACATTGCTACCTATTAACATACCAAGTTTCATGCGCCTAGCTTTAATAGTGTTTAAGTTATCAAAGGATCCAGATTTTTAGCGGACAGACAGACAGACAGACAGACGACTGACAGACAGACAGACAGACAGACAGACAGACAGACAGACAGACAGACAGACGGAATGACGGACGGAGGGATAAACCTATAGTCCCCTCCAGTGTAAACACCGGTAGGGGACTAATAATGATGACTTTTGTTAGACTGACGAATGTAAACTCCCAGAAACAAACGTAAATAAATTGAGATTGACTTAAACCTATAACGTTAGTGCTATTTGAACCAAATAAGTAATTTTTCCATAAAAAAAAACAACAAAAACCAAAAAAAAACAGTAACAACAACAAGGCACATTGGCATTGCTCGAAACTCTCTTGCAAGTAAAGCAGATTCATATCAGAAAGCTCTCGTCGAATCTAAGTCTTACCTAAGTCTAGTCAATTTATGATGGCACAGTCTTAATGTTACTAACGAATCGCCATTTTGTGTACCTTGATTCGAAGTCCTAGTTGAATAGTCTGGACGACAGCCCGGAGGTTCTTGGCCCGAGATTGTTTCTTGGTCTCTGTCGGGGACCGCTGGGATACCGAGGTTCCCGACGACGGCCGGTCCCGTGAGTCAGCTGAATGGTCAATATAAAAGCAGTTTATTATTTTATCTGTTAAAGCTATTGAAGTCGATATGAATAACATACATACAGTTGCTATTTTTTACGGTGAGGCTCGGTGCTAATTACAAATAAATTTACACACCGCTATGCAATATTGCCCAATATTATTGTGTTTGGAAAGGTTCGGCATTTTCCGTATACAAAAGCCGTTATGTTTGTTTTTGTTTCATTGCACTGACACAAATATGGCCATGTTGGCGACGTCCAGCTAATTACTGGCAGAGGAAGACCACAGAATTAAGTCCTGATTGTCATCCTTGGCATTTGGCATTGGAAGAATTCCTTGGTTTACTCTTTCATTTATTTATTTCATTTTTGTTTTCATAGCAATGTTTACTTTTATGCAGTACAAATGAATTGCCTGTTACCTATTGTATGTTTCTCATGCCGACAGTCTGAACCAGTACTTCTTTATAGCGAAATAAGTTATTGTTACGTGAAAAGATTCCGCGAAATGCTGTTTGTCTAAGCCCTCGTGGTATCCAACACTTTGGACCAAAAGTATTTTCATTTAACATCTTTATAAACGATTGTTACCTGAACAGATCTCGCAATATGCTGTTTATTGATGTCCTACACATGTCTGAAAAGTATACTATAACGCCAGAATCGTCATTATAAACATGTATTTCCTATCTGAGCCACGACGCAGAGTTAGCTATTTTTAAACTAAGACATCCACGTGACCACTTTAGCCTATTTACGTCATCTGCTGTGACGTCGATGTCTATTTTAGCAGAAATCCCAATCGTTCTTATTTTTTTTTATAGATTTGAACAGAATGAAAATTTTAACTGTTGAATGGGAAAATCAATCTTAAACGTGTGGGGTTTGTAAACAACTAATTACATGTTTGGGATAGTTTGAGTAAAACCAAACGAATGCTGTTTGCCTGGTTTGTCTAATGCTATATCTTGTTTCCAAATGATACTCAATAGCAAAACACTTCTCCTAATAAGAAGCTGACATAATTTTTTGATTCTTCTACTAATTTTCAAATTCTATATATTTTCTATAACAAATGTTTTACCTTAAATATTCTTGCATGTATATGATACCGAAGATATACAGGTAGATACACACTATATTGATATCTTACAATACAATATTTAAAGTATATATAAAAGACCGTTTATAACCTCAGTTGTGTACATATCAGATATGCCAAACACATCTCATACCTTCTTTTAATAGCTAAATATTTATACTCATTAAAGCTTTCATTTAGAAAGGCAAAGAAATCCTCATCACAACTCTATGTAATTCCTCTAATTAACTCCTCCCTACGTTTATTAAGAGTAGAAATATTTAAATAGACTTTTTTAATTATAGATACACAACATAATTAAATGTTTAATCAAAGAAAGTGTTATATAGTAACGTGACACCAGCTCTGCGATTCCTTGCAATTATAAGAATAATCATTACTCAATGCCTTTTGTGAAAGTATTCAAAGAGATATTTGGCATTTACTCAGTCGTCCAATTAAATATTCTTTGTTTGATTTGTATCTTTAAGGCGTGTTTCATTTCATCTCAATTATCGAAAAGCACTTCCGCAAACCAAACCTAAGATATTTCCGAAGTTGATTTTTTCCCCGGCGTACAGCTCCTTCATGCATTATAATACAAAGTCCTTCATTCTCATTTGCTCACTCCGATTGAGTAAACATTGAAGAAGCAGCATTGTAAACAATCGGTATTCGACAAATGTTTGTTCGGGCTATGATTTCTTGGGGGATCGTTGTCCCAGGGGAGAAAGTGTCATCGCTTTTGAAGACAAATATAACAAAAAACGACCATCTAATAATGTTGGCTGTGTCGTCTGATAACTTGAGAGCACTTGTACATTGTATGATCTTTCAAGCTCTGGTTAGAGGTTAAAGGTCATGCCAGGCAGATGGCTACCCTAAACAAAATGCCGAAAAGTGGAAATGTAAATACATGTGTATAATGATAAAAAGTCCTTATATTTTTAACAGCTAGCATATGTTAGGTATAACATATATATAGCATTTATGTATGCGTCTTGAATTAATTCTGCTTATTTCGTCTGATTTATTTACTAGTAGAATTAAGCTTCACTCGGCTCCCAAATGGGCACAAATAAATCAAGAAGCAATTAAAGATTATTAATGTTTTATGGTTTTTTTTTTGGTTTTTTTTGTTGTTGTTTTGTTTTGTTTCATCGCACTGACACAATTATGGTCATATTGGCGACGTCTAGCTAATTCTTGGTGGAGGGAGAACCCAGACTTATAGGTTAGCTGGAAAACCTCCTCACGTGAAAGTTCTCACTTCGACCGGGACTCGAACCCACGCGGTGAGGGGCTGAAGTGTTTCAAATCAGCGATTCTAACCGCTCGGCCAACGGCGTCCCGAAGCATGTTCGAATACGAAACTATGAAAATGTCCTATAAAGATTACAACAAAGATCAATATTCAAATTTGAACTAGCAGTAGAAAAAAAGCACAAAAAGCAAGTTAAATGTAAAAATGACAAAAAAAAACTTAGAGGACACATTAAAGTAGACAATCAAAGCACTGAAAGCGTTGAGAGACGATCTTCGTGTATGCGCATATCATGTATGCTGAATATGGGCACATTAATTCCAACAGGTAGAACTTTTTAAAAACGCCTGCCGGCAAAAGGACCTACCATTTGTTATTTATGGAAAAATGGTCTTGCTTTGTTGTAAAAATTAAACTACTCAGGGCTTATACATTCCTGGTTGATTTTTGGGCATTTCAACTCCCAATCACGGAATAATCTAACAACCGACGGACCACCAACAGGTATTTCCATTCAAACAAAACCACCCTTTAATGTCAGCACAGTGAGAGATATTGGTGGATAGTCTCCCTTGAATACTCCCTTAATGCAAGTAGGTCCTTTTATTTGGATTACTCGGTGTATATATGTGTACACTTAATAAAAAGTATGTTGTCTTTTAGGCTTCCATTCTGATACCCAGATCAACTATCATTTAAAAACATGCCAATTTACTTGTTTAAATAACATATATCTAAGTATGTCATTAGGGTTAGAGCTCAATGCCATACATTAGTATGAAATATCTTTCTTTTAAATCGGACTATCTCCAAAATAATAAGCGATAAAGTCTGAGGAGATCAAATAAAAGGAACTATTTACTCTTTGGAGTACTTCGGATTTTATCCAACATGGGAGACAACTTTCAATTTCACCAATATTGCCCATTACACTGCACATGGGAACATAACCGCATGCACACTTGCCGGCATGAAATCATCATGCGTACACAAACTCGATGTCAAGTGACATACTATTAATTCTTCCTTTTGTTTATTTTGTTTTGACAAGACAAGAACTTGCACGCGTTAACATCGACATAACATATCAGTTAAACAGCGATGAAATGAAACATTTGTGATCCGGTCAGTTTGTCAGCTTTGATCAAATAGGGAAGTCGAAAATAACATTATTTCTTTTAAAAATATAACACAGAGACCATGATCTGTCATTCAACAAGTAACCACATTTCATTTTAACCTCATGGCTTTAATAAAACTTGCACTGAAACAGGTTTCTGGAAGAAATATAACAAAGTTCAAAGTGAGAAATGACTGGAACGGTTGGATTTTAGACGCAAAATGCTAGAATTATACACTTACTGATTTGGCAGTCAACATTCACTGGTGCATAAACTGGCAATTCTAGTAACAACTCGTACAGATTTCTGGAATATGCGCAACGTTGTTTTCGTTTATTGTGTTGAAATAACAAAGAAATGATACGGAGTGTAACAAAAGACTGTCTAAAAGAGAACATCAATTGTTGTTCATTAATAAATAATGATAAATTATGTTTGACGGACGTCGACGTTTGATGAATAGAATTTCTTAGATGTTTGCATTAGTGTGACGTTGTCTTGTTGTTGATTGTGGCTAATTTTAACAAAACTAGAAAATTTACAAATATGAAAACGTGAAATATTTAACTACAATAAATTTTGTTTGTTTTGTCTTGTCAGAAAAGAAGCGTTTGAGACAGTACTAAGACAAAAATAGCGGTTTTGGCAAAAATTATGTCTAATTCCCACATATAGTGGTAAGCCATTTTTATTGATATTAAGGGCAAACTATCGCAGGATATCTTTACATGCGGCATCTTTTGATCAAGACAAAGAAAACATAGAAAAATGCAAATGACGTCCACAACCAACTTGTCGATTTCATACATTTGTGAGAGAGTATATTTGTAACACTATAAACGTGTAACACTATAAACATAATTTCAGTGGGATGAGTCAGCTGTTTTTAAAACAAGGAAGCAGAAGTTTGTGACAGCTTGTCCATAGCTTTTGTTGTTGTTTTTTTGTGTGTGTGCTTTTTTAACATCGCGCCGATACTGTTATGGTCATATTGAAGACGTTCAGCTAATTATTGGCGGAGGAAGACCCCAGACTTTTGTCTGAGTAGAACCACCGCACCGCAGGCTAGCTGGAAAACCTCCTCACATGAACGTTCTCGCCCCGACCAGGACTCGAACCCATACAGTGAGGGGTTGAGGAGTTACAAGCCGACGACACTAATCTCTCGGTCACGGGCGCCACACAGCTGTTTTTGTAAATATTTTCACAATGCAACAATTATGTTGCAAAATTGTGTCACTGACAAATAATGTTTTCCTTCAGATACGTAGTCTGTGTTAAGCAGAAAACCCCAGTGTGTTTAAGAACGATTAGACAATGTGAAAAGACAGACTACATGTATTTCTTGAATTAGATCTACACTTTCTTTTTACTGAAGTTGTTATACAAACCCAATCGCATAAGCACGCAGTACCATGCCTGTTTTCAGTTATAATTCCCAAATACCAAAAAGACAAAAAGTTTTATACCGTAACTAAAATGTAAAATAGTGTATTTAACTTCTCTAAGCAAAATTGTCAACTAAAAGATTCAAGGTAAACTGTAAAAAAATGCGACATAAGGACGCACTGAGTGAACTCATTTCTGCTCTTCAGTAAATTCAGGATTTTCCGTTTTCTACTGTTTTTTTGTGTAGATTGTTTATGTGCTATGTTCATTATATGTTCTAATCAATAAAAATGTGTTGGCGTAAGGCAAACTAATATAACACACCAATGTTAAAAATATAGAATTCAGGTATAGGAAGGTATATTTACATGCTGGCAGGTCTCGGTAGATCTTTTGTAATCCCATTTATATTCCCAAGGGTAGATAGACACTCAGAAAGACAAAAAACAACTAACAACTAGTTATAAATAGAGTTTAACTGGTGTTAAGGTATCATTTTCTTCGAATGTAAGGTTAACATATATTCAGAGAAAAGTGACATCATATTTATGACATCACTGCTTTTGCTGAAGGGAGATAAATCATATATACTTATAAATGATAAACGCTGTTTTATAAGAATAGATCTATATGACAAAGTCCTATGAACATTGCAGCATATACCAAAATTTGAAAAGGCACAAGACAAAGGTACTCACGTGCAATGTAAATATAAAAGAACAAACCTCTAATGAGTCATTTAACAAAAAGTGGAAACCCGACAGTTACCGCCATGGAACGGTCAGTTGGCAATATGGGCCGACTGGGGTGCTAAAACGATTTTACAGAGCTTTAAGCTCGCACTTCTTGATGGGTTTCTCAAATGCAAGCAATGAAAAGAATACGATCTATTTTAATAAAAATGTCCATGCGCTGACGTTTTCTTTGATAAGTTATGACGAAAGTAGTGACGTCATTGAACAATAATTACCACATAGTATTTAGAAGAGAGAGCAGTATTATTTCGATTAGAAGAACTACACAAAAATGGTTATTATAAATTGAACTAACGTTTGGAATCAAGACAAAATGACCATAGAAGAGTAAATGGTTGTAGCATCCTGTTCATGTGAAGATGGACACAGATACATGTAGAGATATATAGCGCATTTGAAAAATGTACTATGATTCAATGTTTTCAAATATCCATAATGTTAATTTTACTGCAACTCTTCTTCTATTCATTTGGCTATTGCTTTAAATTACGTGCACGACGCCATTCTTCAATCCAGAAAATAAATATCGTTCTATCATAATCATATTGTTGACTTTCAGTCAGCTATAAAACTTGTAAATTATGGTATTGTTGACCCTTTCTTAATCTTTCTTCTATCACGTATTTTTCATCATTATTTCTTACAATACCATATCAAAATAAAACTGCAAAAATAATGTGTGCTTTTTTTTTTGTTGTTGTTGTTTAAATTTGTTCTGTTTTCAAACTTAGTCATTTTGAAGGTATTCATTTAACATGTACATAGGCTGTATGTATATAACCAATGTAAGCTTAGTATCTACATGTAGTTTAGAGGTTAAATAAATTGTAATTTAATGAGTGTCTTTTTATAATAATCATGAAATTGTGTAACAAGTTAAACTCTCCAAACAACAACAAACAACGCACAAACAACAAAACAGAATCTATTTCCATCCTAACATTTTTATAACTTGACTGTAATCTTCAAAAATATTCACTAAAAAATATTCAAATAGATCGATTTATTTTATAGCCATTCGGTCGATTTATTTTCCTTTCAATCCTGACGTCATTAAACGGTACATGACGTCATTTGTTGTTTTGGAATTGTTATACATAAGAAGACGCAATCGTATCTACTCGGCGATCTCCGACAAGCTTCGGAATACGTTGACGGAATTACCCGAGGAGTTCCGAGTGAAGAAGACGTTTTTTTTTTTCCAGATAACAATTAAAAAGTTGAAAGTTGAGTAAAAAAACACACGACCACGTTCGTTTAGAGGTTCTTTTGCTGATTACCGTTCCAAGACAGTAACTGTTGGTTGTTCTGTTTGTTTTCTTTCATGCCAAGGGCTGTAGATTTCTATTTTTAGGATAAGACGTACAAATATTTCCATTTCTTAATTCCCTATTTGGTAAACATAACCTTTCTACACTAAAAAGGATGTTATATAGACATGGGGCGGATCCAGAAAATGTTGGGGGTGAGGTGGTGGGGTTGAGTGGGGTGGGGGTTCGAAACAAGGTCCATTCAACTTTATCGCATTAAATGCTGGATATACATACATATTTATGGACCCTAACTTCGATCTAAGAAGGTTAGACATGAATTCTTACATTTACTTCCTCCAATATTTGTCTCAATAAATAACAAAAACAATAACAAAAAAAAAAAATAATAAAATAAAATAAAATAAATAAATAAAATAAAATAATACAAAAATACTATGCAGTTTATTGATATGGTTTATTTAAAATGTTGGAGCTGTCATTGTCACTGGGAACCAACAGGTGATGTAAAACTGTGTGCATTTTAATGCCAAGTTGAGTAATGTTTTGTTCCAGGTAACACGGTCGACATTTCAATTCTAATCAACTTGTCTTCTTGATGAAATTAGCTTTTACACTGACTTATAATAATGACGAATTGTCTTGATAAGAGGCTGCGGAGCAGTACGGTTCAAGTGTTAAGTTCACAGAGTAAATTCTTTTCACTGATGAACCCGGATATTTTTCTGCTGAACAAAAATGACCAATGACTGATTCTGTTCACAATCAAAACGCTATGCTGTTATAATCTGTTATACTCAGTTTTCACATTTCAATTGAAATTGATATGTTGAAACACCCGCGCAAAGTTTAGACTGGGAAAATCCTTTGTTTGTAAACTTTATGATTTTTTTTATGTTCACCGCTTGGTGAATTTTGCACATTCTTATTTTTTAGTTCAACAACCAAGTATGTTATACCGCGAGTGTACACATCAGTTCTAAACAATAGCCAATTGGGTCGAACATGATGTAATAATTTTAAAAGGCGTAAAATATGAGGGGGTGGGGTCACATTATTCTATGTGTTTAATTTTTATTGCTTGCAAGTAACGTTTCAATTCTCTGATTTCTTGTTACGTTCCAAGTCTCTTATTGTTTGTAACGTTTCAATTATCTTATAGCTTGTTACGTTTCTCAATTATCTTATTGTTTGTTACGTTTCAATTCTCTTATGGTTTGTTTCGTTTCAATTCTCTTATAGCTTGTTACGTTTCAATTCTCTAATTGTTTGTTACGTTTCAATTATCTTATTGTTTGTTACGTTTCACTTCTACTATTGCTTTTTACGTTGCCTTTCTCCTATTAGGCCACCAGGAGAACAGAAGTAAGAAATACAGCAAACAAAAATGTTTGCAAGCAAGATAAAAGTGCGATATAATATTTTAGCAGATCGATTATCTATCGGTTAGCGGATATCTGTTAAAAAGTGTTATCATTGCGCACGTATATGTCCTTACCTGCCATGCACGGATTTATCATAAAGCCTCCAATAGGATATAGAACAACACTTCCTACTGCCGAATATTCACATAGGTCTGCATTCTGGTGACTTATCATTGTTAGCTTCTTAACCCAACTGGTACAACGTGTGCGCGTGCGTGTGCGCGAGTGCATGCGTGCGTACGTGCGTGAGTGTGTGTGTGTGTGTTTGTTTGTCATAAACAATCATAGTAGGCAAAGGCTTTAGGACATATGTTTATAGCCACCATGAAAGTTCGGTCTCATCAAAAACGCGTCAAAGCTTGGTTTAAGATCAATTGTTATCTTTTTGTCGATATCTCTACTCATTAACAACCCCTTCCCGTGGATTAAGATGCAAGAGTTTTTTGCCTAAAACAGCATAATGGGGGGTCTGCAATATCTGAAGGTTTAAAAAAAGCAAACGTGTTTCGGACCGCAGTTTTCTGATTAGTTGTTTTTGTTGTTGTTAAAAATATTTTTGTTGTAAACCTGTACTCTATGATTCCATTTATATGTTCAGTAAAAAGGGTTAATCATAACGGAGTGTAAATATGAGTAAAGTTAACCTTTTGTAAATATTAACAGGACGCACAAAGGACACGTACTATGAATAAAATGATGTAGGATGTGTTTTTGTTTGTTTGTTAGGTTTATTGTCCCACCAGCACACTTTCAGTTATCTGGAGACGGTGTCCACTTGAAGCAGATATAGAGCTGCCTTCAGTGTGTATAGCATGCTGTGAACACCTGGCATTAAACTACATCACACCCCAGGGATGGATCCGAGGAGGTAGGGATGGGAGATGCATCTCCCCACCAACCAGGTGCAAATACATACATGTAAGCTTTGTCTGTTGACTGCTTAGGTCAAAGTTAGGAAACCTTACTGTGTGTATATATATATATATATATATATATATATATATATATATATATATATATATATATATATATATATATATATATATATATATATATATATATATATATATATATATATGTATATTTCTATATCTAGTATATACTGTGACAAAGTTAAATGGCTTTTGATTCATCTTCCCCCCCCCCCCCCCCCCCCCCACCACTACCAAAAATTCCCGAATACGCCCCTGCCACACCCAGTCCCATTATCCTGACACCGGGTTGACCATTTTTTTCTTAAATCAGTTGAGAATCTCCGCAAATAGCTTGCAGAAACATACTTTGAGAAAATCTCAACTGAGCTGACAAAAATAATGTTTAGACAAGATTTGAGGTTGAGATTAATCTCCATTTAGAAATATTCTTGCAAGCGGGGCCTGGATCAACCTTTTTTATAGATTTGAGAGATGTTCTTGCAAGCGGGGCCTGGATCAACCCCATTTATAGATTTGAGAAATATTCTTGTAAGCGGGGCCTGGATCAACCCTATTTCATAGATTTGAGAGATATTCTTGCAATCGGGGCCTGGATCAACCCTATTTCATAGACTTGAGAGATATTCTTGCAATCGGGGCCTGGATCAACCCTATTTATAGATTTGAGAAATATTTTTGCAAGTGGGGCCTGGATCAACCCCATTTATAGATTTGAGAGATGTTCTTGCAAGAGGGGCCTGGATCAACCCTATTTCATATATTTGAGAGATGTTCTTGGAAGCGGGGCCTGGATCAACTCTATTTATAGATTTGAGAGATGTTCTTGCAAGCGGGGCCTGGATCAACCCTATTTATAGATTTGAGAGATGTTCTTGCAAGCGGGGCCTGGTTCAACCCTATTTATAGATTTGAGAAATGTTCTTGCAAGCGGGGCCTGGATCAACCCTATTTATAGATTTGAGAGATGTTCTTGCAAGCGGGGCCTAGATCAACTCTATTTATAGATTTGAGAGATGTTCTTGCAAGCGGGGCCTGGATCAACCCTATTTATAGATTTAAGAAATATTTTTGCAAGCGGGGCCTGGATCAACCCCATTTATAGATTTGAGAAATATTCTTGCAATCGGGGCCTGGATCAACCCTCTTTATAGATTTGAGAGATGTTCTTGCAAGCGGTGCGTGAATCAACCCTATTTATAGATTTGAGAAATATTCTTGCAAGCGGGGCCTGAATCAACCCTATTTCATAGATTTGAGAGATGTTCATGCAAGCGGGGCCTGGATCAACCCTATTTATAGATTTGAGAGATGTTCTTGCAAGCGGGGCCTGGATCAACCCTATTTCATAGATGTGAGAGATATTCTTGCAAGCGGGGCCTGGATCAACCCTATTTCATAGATTTGAGAAATATTCTTGCAAGTGGGGCCCTGGATCAACCCTATTTCATAGATTTGAGATATATTCTTGCAAACGGGGCCTGGATCAACCCTATTTCATAGATTTGAGAAATGTTCTTGCAAACGGGGCCTGGATCAACCCTATTTCATAGATTTGAGAGATGTTCTTGCAAGCGGTGTCTGGATCAACCCTATTTCATAGATTTGAGAGATGTTCTTGCAAGCGGTGCCTGGATCAACCCTATTTCATAGATTTGAGAGATGTTCTTGCAAGCGGTGCCTCGATCAACCCTATTCATTGATTTGAGAGATGTTCTTGCAAGCGGGGCCTGGATCAACCCTATTTCATTGATTTGAGAGATGTTCTTGAAAGCGGGGCCTGAATCAACCCTATTTATAGATTTGATCAAATTCGTATTCAGGAGGCTAAGAGCTAATAATCGTAAATTTAGGACGTTCGTCTTCTTGTCATTGCTTAGTTTTGCAGAAAGTAACTATAAAATATTTAAAGATTTTTTACTGGTGCATCTGAAGTTATAGACAACATCATTAATGCCATATTTTGAAAAGGAATGTGATTTCAAAGGGATTTTATTTCGTATTTGTTTTTACAAAAGTTAATTATTTGTTGATATATGTAATATTTTCATATTTGCAAGATATTTTATATAAACCAAACCATGATTTGATGTATGTATAGCAGATAAAGTTCGATATGAGGCGTTTTTAACACAATTTGGTCTCAAAAACAGAATATTTGAAACTTTTCTTAATGAAATGATACATCTCATTTCACGAACATTTTCTCTACATCTTACGATGTATTGTATTTATAACAAACTATTAAAACAGCGAAATTAAAATTAAGGAAAAAAGAAAAGAAAACAGAAAATCTAGTGCTGAAGACAAGTACATAATATTATAAAAAACTGTTCAAAAGTCGTTAAAATGAATCGCAGCAATACCTCATAATTCTAACGCTATTATAAAAAGTAAAATAGCAAAACATGAGAAAAAGACTGTTTTGTGGAGGAAATGACAGCCAAAAGTGGCATTTTTAGTGGTGGTAGAGGTTGTGGTGGTTGTAGTGGTTATGGAGTCATTGTTATAAAAATAGCAGTATAAAAAATTATCAGTTATACAATTTTATAAATTTAATTAACAAAGAAATACTAAATACTATTTCTCAAAACAATATTCGTGAAATTAACGATAAAAGGCAAAATATCTTACCATCTGACATATCCAAAACTAAGCTTGTATTAAGAGCCATGGTTTTTATAACATTTGTCGGCCTTCAAAAACTTCAGCCCACAGTAAAATCAAATCTAAAATTATATTTGATTTACTAATAGTCTCATTTCCACCACAGGTTCGTTAACAAACATTTGAGCGAGTTAATATTTGTTACTTCAATGACTAAATAATAATTGTATATCACGGCCCACAAAGTCAACGAAAACTTTCCTTTTATTCTTTTGTTTAGTCACGTCAACTGGGCCGTTGCGACAAACACAAAAACACACAAGCAAGCCTTAAATGAAAACACCCCCGATGAATGCCAAACTCAAGAACTTATAATGGTAACACAATCAAGTATATAGTGTTTCAATTTTATTATGAACAAAAATAATATAATATCAACATTTGACCTGCGTATATTTATATTCTAATAGAAGAAAGCGAAAATTGATACATACATACCTGAGGTAAAGAAGCGTGATTGGAGTTATTATTTCCACTGTAAATGAATCCGTCCAAGCGGCTCGTTTGTTAGCATTGTTTAATGAAAACAATTGGTATAGTGCTTTTTATTGTGTCTGAATGACAATCCCTTTAAATAACTATCTCATAATGAGAGAAAAAATCCGCTTTTGAATGAAGGTGACCGTTAAACAACTGTGTATAAATAGATGTACTGCGTATACATATATATGTATAAAACATGTCCTTAAAACAGTCGCGACGACTTCGTTTCTTCACGAGCAGATACGGTATTACTAAACTGTTCGTAGAAGCGGTAAATGGTCTTTGGAGACAACCACTTGGCAGGTAGGTTTACGAAACGCTCTATCTATCCACCTACACCCCTCCCCCCATTTTTCCCTTTGCCGTTAGCCAGGCAGTATATACAGTATAGCACTCGTCACTTGTTAACTATCGGTGCACTCACGTATTGTATCAACCCGCCTTGGGACAAAAGCTCATTGATAAATCTTGTTAGTTTAACATTAACGAAGCTCTTCCAATATTGATAATTGACTTTCACTGATTGACAAGATTTTATCCGTGGATTCCTTTCTATGCTTGAGAATGTTGGGTAAATACGCCATAATGAACTCAATGCTCAGACCAAACCTAAGTGACAAAAAAAGCTCCGCGTTGTACATGCAAGACTTCATTGTGTCTAAACTAAAAGAAAAAAACAACACATTATTTACAAAGCAACTAAAGTACAATAGTACAATAAAGTACAATAGTCTTACGGTGTAAGGTGTAATCAAGGCTTACTTAGAAGTTCATGTATAAGATTTTAACATTATAAATAACACGAGTGTGTATAAAGATGTCGTAGTTTATTTGAAATGGAGTAAGAAAAAATTATCAAATACCAACTTAAGTAGCAAAGTAGGACTCAAAGCTACTGCCCGTGTAGAACCATCGACGCATTGATAAAGTAGAATGATTTTTAATTGTAGCAGTGTTCGGTGAAGTTACGAAACATATAGTGTTTTTGAACCATACACTCCTATTATTTATATTTAGGTAAAATGCTCTTTATGTCTTTTATCAAGAAAAAACTAAACATTTGATCAAATGTAACTTCACTTGTGTACTGGTGTACTGCAATGATAATATACCCTCAAGCAGAATCACCCAGCCCCACTCCACTCCATCTCTAAGTATGCTATGTTTGTTGCTAGGCAACACAAACAATAAATATTTGCTAAAAAAACTATACGCAACGGTAAGAAGCCATATTCTTAAAGGCTTAGCAGGATGATCTGGAGATACACTATTTGCCTAAGTCTGATCAATTCGTGAGTAGCTGGTTAGGCTTTAAATTACAGTTTAAATAATTTTACATGCAGGGGCGGATCCAGAAAATTTTGGTGGTGGGGGTGGTTGGGTAGGGGATATGAATCAAGATCTATTCAACTTTATCGCAGAAAATAGTAGATATATATATATATATATATATATATATATATATATATATATATATATATATATATATATATATATATATATACACACACACACAGTAAGGGAACCTGACTTCGACCTAAGCAGTCAAAAGACAAAAAAATAAAATAAAAATACTTTAAATGCATAGCATTTTTTAAGCTTACATGTACGTGTTCTTCTCTACTCTTTTACCTGGTTGGTGGAAGTGGGGTGGGGGAGGAGGAGGGGGTGGGGGGCTGCACATAAATAACTTTTAAAAAATGAAAATGAACCTGTTATAAAGAAGTCTTTGAACCTGACAACTTTCAAAGATATGCTTCGCTAATGGGCTAATATTATCGCAAGGGCTCTCGAAGTTAGCGAAACACGACAACCTTTAAAAGCTTTGATGGATAGACCATTATTTTCTTGAAAGGAATATTGTCAAAGCTTTTCACAATGTATCCGATTTATTTCATTCGGTTTAATTTTTGAAAGCTAACAAAGAGATCGCCCTGTAGTTCGTAGTATTCCCCGAAACGTTTTTATTCCGTTATTATTTAGGAATTTATGAATAAATGTTAATAAATTTATAAAAAAAGGCAAAATGTATTAAATTTGTGTTTAAGAATTTATATATAATATAGACGTCCGTTATCTGAAGCCTTAAAATACATATTTTACGTGAATATTTCTGCTTGACGGAATTGATTTTATTAATAAACATGGTCAATAAATACATAGAACAGAACAGTATTTTATTTAGACCTATGCATAAAAGTACAAAGTTTTAACGGAAGAACAAACATCCGGATGACGGAACATATGATTTGCAAAAGAATCTTAACATCAAAAACTCTTTCCATCTGTGGTTATCTCATTAAGCGGCTGGGTCTCGTATTTCGCCAGTGTCAGACGTATACATATAATGAAAAAAAAAAAGTTTAAAGGTTGTGTCCGACAGTTTGCCTATATCTGATATATGTAACAATATCTGAACTCTATATGTAACATAGGGAGAAAAATGTGCAGCCAGTCCGGGACTCGAAGCCGGGACACTTCGCTAACAGGGCGAATGTTCTACCGACTGAGCTAACCGGACCGCTTCCACATTATCTCCCTATCACCCGGCTACTTATATTTGGGGTATTTCTGTATAATTTCGGTAGAAAAACATCATACTGTAGTCTAAGCTTTGACGATTTTCAACAGAATATCAGTGGTAGGGCTGTAGAACTCGTTAATCAACACTTAAATTTTTAATTCTTTTCAAATCTATAAATATAAACGATTGGGATTTCTGCTTAAAACAGACATCGACGTCACAGCGGATGACGTGGATCAGCTAAAACATTAGCGGTCACGTGGTTGTCTTAGTTAAAAATTAGCTACCTGTGCAGCCTTGCTCAGACAGGAAATACATGTTTGTAATGACGATTGTGGCGCTATGGTACACTTTTCAGACAGGTGTATGACATCAATAAACAGCATTTTGCGAGATCTGTTCAGGTAACAATAGTTTAAGAAGATGTTTAATGAAAATATTTTAGGCCCAAACTGTCGGAGACCACCTCTAAATACTTATACATAATTCAAGCGTTGATTCATACATACTATGTAAATAATATAGAAGGCAAACATTTGTTTTAATATTTAAATGTTTTCTGACAATTATATTGACTGAATACTAATATCGCCCCATTTATCATGGGGTTTATGAAGACTCTATATGAGATAGATGCAGCCATGACGT
Organism: Sinonovacula constricta; assembly: GCA_007844125.1. NCBI lineage: Eukaryota > Metazoa > Mollusca > Bivalvia > Cardiida > Solecurtidae > Sinonovacula > Sinonovacula constricta. The sequence continues at coordinate 35,358,875 of CM017561.1, read as the reverse complement.
GTTTAATGACTATGAACAGAACCAATGTGACCAGAACCATTAACCTGTCGATTGTTTGCTTGTTTCTTAAGATTATCGTCCTACCAACAGTATTTCAGTTATCTGGACTCAGTGTCCACTTCAAGCAGATATAGTGCTGCCTTCACTGTGTGTAGCATGCCGTGAACACCTGGCATGATACCACACCCACTCACTTTATCCTGACACTGGACCAACCAGTCAAGGAACTACCGTTATATTTGCTTGAGCGTTATCAAGGAGCTATACTACTACCATTTTTTAAACGACTTTGGTATATCGCGGCACGAGATCGAAACCGGGACCTCCTGTATACAGAACCAACGCTATACCTTAACCTTCCGAGCCCGAATATGTCGTTTAAAGTAAATTAATGTAGATCCAGATGAAAAAGATGTTTGGTCAGAAAATGCACAAAATTTTGCAGGTTTTATTACAATAGGTATTGGAAACTTGGTATCCAGCTGGAATAAAAAGAAGTATGTATGTGATATTACTATACGTAGTGTGATACGGCTTACATTCTGATTATCTGAACATATTATTCCATCGACATCAGCGAAGAGAGGTAGATCAAGAAAGATCATTACGGATCAATGTCATCAAGATCGGTGAAATCGAAAGCTTCAAACCTTGCAAGTGCGTGTTAAATATTTATACCGGACACTCATATATTTCTCAAATCGCAATATTGCCAAACTTGACGGGATGTTAGTGTTTGCGCTCCTTATCTAGATGGGGGCCATCTTTAAATACAGAACAAACACAGGGATTAGAATGCGATCTTCGGACCGCCGTAGTTGCGCTCGTTTATTATGTTCAGTTTGTCGACGGGGTACTTCAACTTTAGTAAACATCACAAATCACCCTATCTACTTAGTTTGTCTACATTTGTTTAACATTTGTACATCAGGGAGCGCGTGATCACTATAAAAGGACGGCTGTGGATTGATTGAATGTAAATATAGACTAACCAAAATTTGGGATATCGGTTTTAGAATGCACTCTCAATTATGGTTGGTTTTTCACGCATATGTACCCAACAGTATTTAGTCAAATGAAAGCGATATTTCCTTAAATTGATTATAGTTATTTTGTCACTTAAGGGGCCAACTTTAGAATAGTCATTAACTGGTTTGCGACAGCTTGCGATTAATTTTATAATAGAAACTCGCGACAAAGCTCGCGAGTGGTCTGGTTAACTTTATTTGGAAATAAAATGGCGATATATCTACCTTGTTAACATAAATATCACGATATCACAAAAGTATTACATAATTGAGAAATGAGTTTAAATTTGCACAAAACTTGCATACATTTCAGGAGATTTTCTCACGAAATTTGCGATGTTCGTAGGTATTTTGCACCCCCTTCCAAATCTGCTTAATTTTGATAATTAAGCAATGGTTTGCAACACTAGAACGACATGCCTGCGGTTCATTGCGAATTGTTGTAATATAAATTATACACAATATGAATAATGTTTTTGATGCTGCCCAAGCTGTCATGAGACATCAAGCGATATTGATCAAACCACACTGGACACTGGTGAAGATTGCATATAAAAAGTGAAGAAGTTGCGAAGAAAAGAGACCGATTAAGCAAAATAACGTGTTCAGGGAATCCACCTCAACATCTGTCCAATCAATTGATGGTCTTACAACCCTCCCCGAAGGCATAGAAGGCACCTATATTTAAAATCCCCAGGTTAACTTGCGAGGTGGCATTTTAGTGTACATCAAGATAAAAAGAACTGTCTGAACCGCCGGGTTTATTAAAAACCGGGTTACGCCGAACATCTCACGCAATTAAGTATTTTACAGGTCCCAAATATATAATTTTGATTTAGTTTAATATGTCTTAAAGAATTCGTAATGGTGTCTTTTGACATTTATAATATTATCACACAAATGTTTCGGAGAATAATGTGAGAATAGTGTGCGTCAATTGTGATGATTTTGCGAGTTGAGATATATTTTTGCCGCGATTCTTTTATTTGACATGTTGATAATTAATAAACAAGACAGCTGACTGTTAACTAATTACATATCAAACAAATAATCGAAGATCAATTTAATTTTACACACAGACAAACACGCATGTTATCGCTATATATATAATTGTCTACCGGCTGTATTTATGTCTGATTATAGAGAATTATCAATTTAATCTCGCCAAATTGACCGGTCTCCAATATTAGATTCTTTAACAAAAGCTGTACTTCAGGCACCTTATCAATCATATCTACAACTTATCATTATTGACAGGTTTATATTAAGGCGGCATTATGATTACATAATAACCCATATCGAACATACTAATACAATTAACATTAACTGTATTTCATAAGGCGTTTAATAAACGATTTAGCTGGTCTTTCTATTAAAAACATTGCTACGTTGTTACATTAATTTATGACATAAGAAAGATTCGATCTATTCTTTTGTTGATGTCATTAAAATAATATATATATTACACAATATTATTGCCCTGACACTATTTGGAATGTCAGAAAGCCAAGTAATAACAAACCACTAACCGTGCTCACTTTAAAGGTGGTATCTCACAGTTTGCGCCAGAAATTATACACTAACAACGCGAATACGATATGGTAAGCTTTAAAATGAAAGACCAAAAGTCATGGGCGGATCTAGCGGGGGGCGGGGGGGGGGGGGGGGGGCGGATATAGCGCGAGGGTTGGGGGTTGGGGGACGGTGTCTGGACCGCCCTGAAATTGTAAACATTAAAACAACAAACACCTTCCATGACATTTTAACATTGTGGGATGAGTCTATGGCACTACTAGTAGTATTTTTGCATCTATATGTTACAAAACATAAAAAATTAAAGTTTGTAATGAATTACATTTATCAATTTATAGAGTTTCCTTCTATGTAATTACATTTTTTGAATGATCATATATAAAAGTATGTTACATAAACTATTTAACAATGGAAGCAAACTAACATCTGACACAGTTTATATGACCACTTCTGAGTTCATTAAAATGCTGTTTACATGCAATGATACATTTTGAGTTATTTTTACAAAATCTAATAACATACACATTGTCTAACATTTTGATAAAAAAGCAAGACTGCATCAATGGCCTGCAGTTCTCCCCAAATACGGGTCTACCGACATTGAACCACTATCGTCATATGCAGTTAATATCGGTACATCTTATGATAACACCTTTAAATATAAAATTGCTATTACAATTTCATTATTTATTGTCATAATTATTTCCGCGATTTCTACAATTTTGTTGGTCACTAATACATACTGATTATACTGATTATACACATTATCGTAAGCTTGCAGTAAACGTCTTACATTGCTGGCGGGCAATACATTTAAATACTGTTATTTATATTCTTTTCTTTGCTACAAAAATTAACAATGACAGATAAGACTCTCCTTGTTGCTTCTTAAATATGAATAGAACATATCATTTAGGTAAACCGTATCTACCGAATATAGCCATATGTCTTTCAAAAGCTTATATCATAAATAAAACCTTTGTATGTTCTATTATGTGTAGTGGTGTTATTCTTTGGTAAAACCTATAATGGGACACTTGAACAATTTAACACATTTGTTTAAAAAACACAACCATGTTTAAATAAAATTTAATTAATCTATCAAAGTACATATCCTATGCAAAACTTTATAGAAATACTTAAGAAAGTAACTCCTCTGACTGCTTAGCCTCTCACCGCGTGGATTCGAGTCCCGTTCTTAGCGAAGGACTTACTGTGGGAAGGTCTTCAAGCTGACCCGCGGTGCGCCAAGACAATAGCTTAGGTGGTAGAGCGTCGGCTTGCGGATCGGGAGGTCATGGGTTCAAACCGAAGACTTAAAAGTTGGTAGTAGCGGCTTCCCTCCTAACGCTCGGGGCTAAGGGGACAGCATTAAGCCTGACTCGCCGGTGTCAGTATAATGGACCGGCCGGGTTCAGTCCCTGGGCACCTCATAAGTGCCCCTGTGCTATAATGATAGCAATGTCGCTGCACAGTATCGGCAAAAATGCCGGATAATCCCATCCCATCCCATTCCTTCTACCATAACAGCTGGACCTCACTATAATGATCATAATTGGTCGATGCGATGTATCTTAAAAACAAAGCAAACATTTTTTTTTACTATGATTATATGTTCATTATTACACTCTGTTCATTCATAAAATTCATATTATCTTGAAAGTTTTGTTAGTCTTGGCCAACGCTTTGCTGTATTTGTGACACATATTTGCTAAAAAATTGTATGTTCAATGCAATAAATCCATGAGTATGAGTAAATACAATCGTTCTTATTGTTTGATATGATAATTTTGTAACTTGTAAAGAAACAGAATAACAACCATCTCTCAAACGTAATGCAGACAACAGTACTATGATAGTGCAATCCATGATTCTTTTCACTATTCACCGTTCCTTAAAGTAACATGGGAACATGAGAACAGCTTTATGCATGTGCACGTCACTCAGAATACATTGCTTGGCTTCTAATCACTTCCTCTTGAAATGTTGGTTATTTGGGCAACAATGTAAAATCATTTGACAGCCCCACCCCATCAAATAAACAACAAAGATCTGTGGTATTTAAAATCCGTCATTAAAAACAACAGGGTTATGGGCAGGAAAAAGATTTGCTTCAATACCGCCATCTGACCTTGACCTTCAATGTGGTGACCCTAATGTCGGAAGCAAAACGTTGTCTTGATATAATAACCACATTAGACCAGACCTGAACATCGGACACTTATTCGCTTCTGTGACGTCATGAGGTACCGACCAGCAAGTTTGATAAATACTTGTAAAAAAACAACAACAACAAATAAATATACCCTACAGTTTTGGGTCGTGAGGATTTGCTTCTACCGCACTGTAACCTTTGCAACAAGTCGCTTTTGTTGGATGATCATTTGTGCCAAATATTTTTCAAAGCCGTCAATAAACAACGAAGTTATGGTACGCGAACGAATACGGGACAGTCAGATAGACAGACAGACAGACAGACAGACAGACAGACAGACAGACAGACAGACAGACAGACAGACAGACAGACAGACAGACAGACAGACTTGAGAACAAAGTGGCGACTATATGCTCATCCAATTTTCATTCGGGGAGCATAATAAAGTTTGAAACCGATATAAGGTTTGGATATCACAGTCTAACGAAACGAAACTTTTTTTAATAAAACAAGTCATCTCAAACACGGTATGTTACCCACGATGCTGCTTTAACTGTTAGCATCAATTATATTTAGCATTGGTGTGTGCGCGTGCGCGCATGCGTGAGTGCAATAATTGAAAATACAATGAGATAAACTGTATCGGAGTCTCCTCAGAACACTCACAGGTTGTTGAAACTGCGTTCAACTATAAAATAGATATGAACAAGTTCAGTATTTAATTATGTAGTTTGAAAAAAAAATACACGAAGACAAACGCTAAGGAGTATTTGAGTAGGTTTATATAAATTCATTTTCAGTGTTTGCATTGCTCCTTACAAAAGGTCTACAACGATATGTATCTTCGCAACTAAAGAGTATATAAATCTATGCAAGAACTCTTCTGCACTTAAAAAATCGTTCAGTTCGTATGTTAAAATAAATTTAGTTCAGTGTAGGTAAAATAAATACAACAGATAACGAATTCGTTTTAAAATAGACATGTGCGTTTTCTTGTCGTGCGATTATTTTCAAGTACGCAGATGTTTTCTATTGAAAATAAAACATGTATATACATATGTACCAAAAGTAATTAAAATGTTATCACGATGAACGTATATACGTTAAAGGTTGTATCCATCAGTTTGCTTATATCTAAAATATGTAACAAAACATAGTCACGTGGTTTTCTTAGTTTAAAAATAGCTGACTGTGCAGCGTGGCTCAGATAGGAAATACCTGTTTGTAATGACGATTGAGGCGTTATGGTTCACTTTTCATACAGGTGTAGGGCATCAATAAACACCATTTTGCGAGATATGCTCAGGTAACAATGGTGTATTAAGATGGTTAATGAATTTTTTTCCCCAAATACCACCTTTAGATGCGTTTATGATCATCGTTCAAAATTTGCGAATTAACCGACTTTAAGCCCCTCACTCATTTAAGATTTCCCATATACCTGCATTGATGACACACCGGCAAGTAGCAATCGGAACTCCTCGGGTAATTCCGTCCTCGGGACAATCATCCCTCGGATGTATCTGGTGCAATAATACTTAATGACATCACGATCGTTTTGTTCGCTGGAAGTCGGAAAAATATGCTTAAAATGTAGTTCGCACAAAACATAAACAATCGAGTCGTTTGACAGCTGTGTCTTTGCTGTGCCGGGTAAATTAAACTTGAATGATTTAAATTTGAAGCAGCCACAAAGATTTACAGGCATCGTCCAATAGTGAGCTGTCATCCGAGCTGCCATCTTTGTTTTGACGTCTTTCACAAAAGAAGTCCCATTTTGGGAAGTGGCCGAGGTAATCCGACTACCTACATACATCCGAGAGATGATTCGTGAATTATCCGAGGTGTTCCGATTGCGTCTAACATTGTGAAAATATATTTAGGCAAGACAGTGTTCAAAGCATTTACAGGAAATTAAAAACAGATACATGAAGAATAAGAATGAATGAAGAAAAAACTTGATCTAACAACAGTTTACATTATTATGAGTAATATCAAACAGTTCTTATGTGTGTGTGCAGGTATTGCCTCCATTGTACATTTCGATTTAATTGTAATGTTCTACACCAGCACCACCAGCAGCATTAACAAAAACAATAACAACAGAACAACGGCAGTACAACAGCTGAACGAAACCAACAGCAACAAGAACATCAAAAGCAACAGCAACAACAGTACAAAACAGTACAAAAACAGCACAACAACAAAAATAAAAACAACAACACTAACATGAACAAAAACAATCGGACAGCTAACCCATTACGCTAGAGGATTGTTAGCAAAATCATATCATTTGAATAACATTTAGGATTCGAACCTGCGACACCTTGCTTCGCAGCCAAATGCTCTACTGACTCAGTTACTGACTGTTGGTACAGTCGTGTTCTATGCAATTGTATTTTACATTATGACCGCAACACTCTTTGCATTCAAATGCCAACATTACGAATGTCATTACTTTGACGGGTTTCAACCTTCGTCTATCAGTTTGTTTTTAAGTTGGGCCTACTCAGTGGTTAATTACTGTAGTTTTGGCCAGTCTTCTGCGCCCATATACTTCTTGCTGTGAATAATTTTGTTCTAATTGCCTTCTGTTTTTGTTACATATAATGATGTTAAATAGAGGATCTGATATGAGTGGTCATTAGGTACTGAAAATATTAAACGAGTTGAATGAAACGATACGAAACGAGGCTCTGCCGTACCGTTGAGGTACGTTACATGTACTCTTACTTACTACTCTTACTACTTTTCATTTTTGGTCATCGCTTTCGGTTTACTAATAAAAATGATAAAGTTTAGTGTAGCGAACATCTGTAGCTTTCAAGTGGACAAATGGGTTCAATAGATATTCTGAATGAAGCTAAACAAGTAGAAAAGTTTACAACATTTAGCTATTCTCCGAAATACACAGTTTCGTCTTTTTCCTTCTAAGTGACAAAGTGACCAGGAATGCATCAATGATATTGCTGTCAAGCTAATAAAACGGGTGAGTACACATACACATGCACAGACAAAAGTACCGACACATAGATTTGCAGCAAGAGTTTGTACATGTATAGATGCTCAAGATATTGGGTATTTTGGGTAAAAACAATAATAATAAAATTTAATTATAATCTGGAGCCTTGCATGAAAAGGAATTGGAAAGCTAACACATGACGATAAGGTATTGTTAGCAAGTGTTGCAAAATCATAATATTTGAATCAATTTTACGGACCATTCCTTGAATATCACATTCAGTTGTAACGCAACATATTGCAGCTTTTATAATAAATACAAGGCGCGTGTCACTGGTTCTACCCAGCCGGCGCTGACGATGTCACAGTTCCACCCAACCATCCGCATGGTGGTCTACGCTATATGTGTTTCACAATGTGACGATCCGACAGGCGCATAGGCTGTCCAATTACTTCCCTTTAACAAATTTATAAAACAGGAAGTTAGCAGCAAACTGTCAGTGAAGCATTGGACTATTACTCATATTGTGCCATGTTTGAATAAATTGAGGATCAGGCATGTTTTGCTTTTAATACATTTTGACCTTTTCTTTCTTTTTCTCATGTCAACATTTATTTTTTGAAAGTTTGTATACATGGGTTTTACAGTACGTTCGACGAAGGACATAAGCATAATTTCAAATTGGAAAAACGCCTCTGCTCATTATATCCAAACGGTATCCCAAACATTTTTCTGGCATAAAAGATTGACAAGGAGTGTAATAGATGACGTCTCGTACCACTGACCAGAAAGTCGTAGGTAGGACACTGTAATTGTAACTGATCGGTGGATGAAAAAAATATTTAAAATGTATTTGTCGAAAGAATTGAGAAAATGAACGTATGAAATATGAAAGAAGACAGAAAAAGTAATAAAACTACAAGAAAATAAGTTTTGACGATTTAGAATTTGAACCTGTGACATCTTGCTTTGCAGCCCAGTGCTCTACTGACGGAGCTACTGAGTCTTGGTACATACATTTGTAATTGTATTTTAGATTGCGGCCGGACCACTACTTGCATTTAAATTTTCAAGGGTTTCCTTTTTAATTCGGGCCTGCTCAGTGCCCAATTGCTGTAGCTTTGGCCAGTCTTCTGTGTAATATTCTTCTTGCTGTTAATAATTTTGTACCAATTGCGTGTTGTTTTTGTTAGATATTATGGTGTTAAAATGAAATCATTGAATTAAATTGTTGTTCTTTTAATTTTATTGTGCACTTCAGGTACGATACGTGTACTATTTCTTATTACTTTTCAGTTTCTCGTCATCTGTTTTCGATCTACATAATAAAATTATAAAATATAGTGTAGGGTACAACTTTTCAATGCAAATCGAAAAATGATTTCAACTGATGCTCTTGGTGATTCTTGCAGTGTAGTGCGGGTAACAACAGTCAACTATACTCAGAAAGACACATGTTTCGTCTTTTCCTTCCTTTTGACAAAGTGATAAGGAATGCATCGATGATATTCCTCTCAAGCTAATACAACCAGTGAGTACACATACACACGCACAAAGTTCCAGAGACATAAATGTGCAGCAAGAGATTGTACATGTATAGATGCTCAAGATATTGAGTCTATTGGGTAAAAGCAATAATAATAAAACTAACTATAATCAGCCTTGCATGAAAAGGGAATTGGCAAAGCTAACCCATTACGCTATGGTATTGTTAGCAAGTGTTGCAATTTAAATCAATTTTACGGACCAACTTGAATATCACATTCAGTTGTAACGCAACATATTGCAGCTTTATAAATATAAGGCGCGTGTCAGTGGTTCTACCCAGCCGGCGCTGACGATGTCACAGTTCCACCCAACCATCCGCATGGTGGTCTACGTTATATTTGTTTCACAATGTGACGATCCGACAGGCGCACAGGTTGTCGAATTACTTCCCTTTAACAAATTTATAAAACCGGAAGTTAGCAGCAAACTGTCAGTGAAGCATTGGACTGTTACTCATGAGGTGCCAGGTTTGAATTAATTGAGGATCAAGCATGTTTTGCTTTTAATACATTTTGACCTTTTCTTTTTTTCATGTCAACATTTATTTTTTTGAAAGTTTGTATACATGGGTTTTACAGTACGTTCGACGGAGGACATAAGCATAATTTCAAATTGGAAAAACGCCTCTGCTCATTATATCCAAACGGTATCCCAAACATTTACTGACATAAAAGATTAACAAGGAGTGTAAAAGACGACGTCTCGTACCACTGATCAGAAAGTCGGAGGTAGGAATCTTTTCTGTCGTATGCTTTTTCGTTTCATGAATTTCTCCAAGTGTCATAATTAGGCCCAATATTTATAGTCATAATAATGATGACAGGCCCGTTGATTTACCCTAACCAAAGCCGTTTTAATTGGTCGGTGGTCGTGACAAATATTAAAAAGGAATTTGTCGACAACATTGAGAAAATGAACATATGAAATACTAAACAAAACAAAACGGTAACGAAACCAAAAAAAAACGATTGGACTTTTTTGGATTCGAACCTGTGACATTTTTGCTTTGTAGCCCAGTGGTCTACCGATTGAGCTACTGAGTCTTGTTAAAAGCTTCATCTATGTAATTCTATTTTAGATTGCGGCCGGACCACTACTTGCATTAAAATTTCAACGATTTCCTTTTAATTCGGGCCTGCTCAGTGCCCAATTGCTGTAGCTTTGGCCAGTCTTCTGTGCAATATTCTTCTTGCTGTTACTTATTTTGTACCAATTGCGTGTTGTTTTTGTTAGATATTATGGTGTTAAAATGAAATCATTTATTTGAAATAAATTTTTGTGCTTTTTATTTTTATTGTGCTTTTCAGCTATGTTACATGTACTATTTCTTATTACTTTTCAGTTTCTTGTCATCTGTTTTCGATCTACATAACAAACTTATAAAATATAGTGTAGGGTACAACTGTTCAATGCCAATCGAAAAATGATTTTAATTGATGCTCTTGGTGATTCTTGCAGTGTAGTGCGGGTAACAACAATCAACTATACTCAGAAATACACATGTTTCGCCTTTTCCTTCCTTTGTGACAAAGTGACAAGGAATGCATCGATGATATTCCTCTCAAGCTAATACAACCAGTGAGTACACATACACACGCTAAAAGTTCCAGAGATATAAATGTGCAGCAAGAGATTGTACATGTATAGATGCTCAAGATATTGAGTCTTTTGGGTAAAAGCAATAATAATAAAACTATAATCAGCCTTGCATGAAAAGGAATTGGAAAGCTAACCCATTACGCTATGGTATTGTTAGCAAGTGTTGCAAAATCATAATATTTAAATCAATTTTACGGACCATTCCTTGAATATCACATTCAGTTGTAACGCACCACATGGCAGCTTTTATAATAAATACAAGGCGCGTGTCAGTGGTTCTACCCAGCCGGCGCTGACGATGTCACAGTTCCACCCAACCATCCGCATGGTGGTCTACGTTATATGTGTTTCACAATGTGACGATCCGACAGGCGCACAGGTTGTCGAATTACTTCCCTTTAACAAATTTATAAAACAGGAAGTTAGCAGATAACTGTCAGTGAAGCATTGGACTGTTACTCATGATGTGCCAGGTTTGAATTAATTGAGGATCAGGCATGTTTTGCTTTTAATACATTTTGACCTTTTCTTTTTTTCATGTCAACATTTATTTTTTTGAAAGTTTGTATACATGGGTTTTACAGTACGTTCGACGGAGGACATAAGCATAATTTCAAATTGGAAAAACGCCTCTGCTCATTATATCCAAACGGTATCCCAAACATTTACTGACATAAAAGATTAACAAGGAGTGTAAAAGACGACGTCTCGTACCACTGATCAGAAAGTCGGAGGTAGGAATCTGTTCTGTCGTATGCTTTTTCGTTTCATGTATTTCTCCAAGTGTCCTAATTTAGAAGGTTGTAGGCCCAATATTTATAGTCATAATAATGCTGACAGGCCCGTTGATTTACCCTAACCAAAGCAGTTTTAATTGGTCGGTGGTCGTGACAAATATTAAAAAAGGAATTTGTCGACAACATTGAGAAAATGAACATATGAAATACTAAAGAAAACAAAAAAGTAATGAAACAACAAAAAAAGATTGGACTTTTTTGGATTCGAACCTGTGACATTTTTGCTTTGTAGCCCAGTGGTCTACCGATTGAGCTACAGAGTCTTGTTAAAAGCTTCATCTATGTAATTCTATTTTAGATTGCGACCGGAACACTCCTTGCATTCAAATTTCAACATTTTGTTTTAAAAGTCGGGCTGCTCAGTGGCCAATTGCTGAAACTTTGGCCCGTCTTCTGTGCCATATACTTCTTGTTGTAAATAATAGATGACGTCTCGTACCACTAATCAAAAAGTCGAAGATAGAAATGTTTTCTGTGGTATGGTGTTTGCTTCATGAATTTCTTGAACTGTCATAATTAAGAATGTTATAGGCCAAATATTTATAATCATACTGATGCTGACAGGCCAGTTGATTTACCCTAACCAAAACAACTGTAATTATTCGGTGGATGAAATAAATATTAAAAATGAGTTTGTCGACAGAATTGAGAAAATGAACATATGAAATATGAAAGAAGACAAAAAAAAAGTAATAAAACTACAAGAAAAAAAAGTTTTGATTTTTGGGATTCGAACCTGTGACATCTTGCTTTGCAGCCCAGTGCTCTACTGACGGAGCTACTGAGTCTTGGTACATGCATCATCTATGTAATTGTATTTTAGATTGCGGCCGGACCACTACTTGCATTAAAATTTTAACGATTTCCTTTTAATTCGGGCCTGCTCAGTGCCCAATTGCTGTAGATTTGGCCAGTCTTCTGTGCAATATTCTTCTTGCGGTTAACAATTTTGTAACAATTGCGTGTTATTTTTAGATATTATTATGTTAAATTGAAATCATTTATTTGAAATTAATTTTTGTGCTTTTTATTTTATTGTGCTTTTCAGCTATGTTACATGTACTATTTCTTATTACTTTTCAGTTTCTTGTCATCTGTTTTCGATCTACATAACAAACTTATAAAATATAGTGTAGGGTACAACTTTTCAATGCAAATCGAAAAATGATTTCAACTGATGCTCTTGGTGATTCTTGCAGTGTAGTGCGGGTAACAACAGTCAACTATACTCAGAAAGACACATGTTTCGTCTTTTCCTTCCTTTTGACAAAGTGATAAGGAATGCATCGATGATATTCCTCTCAAGCTAATACAACCAGTGAGTACACATACACACGCACAAAGTTCCAGAGACATAAATGTGCAGCAAGAGATTGTACATGTATAGATGCTCAAGATATTGAGTCTTTTGGGTAAAAGCAATAATAATAAAACTAACTATAATCAGCCTTGCATGAAAAGGGAATTGGCAAAGCTAACCCATTACGCTATGGTATTGTTAGCAAGTGTTGCAAAATCATAATATTTAAATCAATTTTACGGACCAACTTGAATATCACATTCAGTTGTAACGCAACATATTGCAGCTTTATAAATATAAGGCGCGTGTCAGTGGTTCTACCCAGCCGGCGCTGACGATGTCACAGTTCCACCCAACCATCCGCATGGTGGTCTACGTTATATTTGTTTCACAATGTGACGATCCGACAGGCACACAAGTCGTCGAATTACTTCCCTTTAACAAATTTATAAAACCGGAAGTTAGCAGCAAACTGTCAGTGAAGCATTGGACTGTTACTCATGAGGTGCCAGGTTTGAATTAATTGAGGATCAAGCATGTTTTGCTTTTAATACATTTTGACCTTTTCTTTTTTTCATGTCAACATTTATTTTTTTGAAAGTTTGTATACATGGGTTTTACAGTACGTTCGACGGAGGACATAAGCATAATTTCAAATTGGAAAAACGCCTCTGCTCATTATATCCAAACGGTATCCCAAACATTTACTGGCAAAAAAGATTAACAAGGGGTGTAAAAGACGACGTCTCGTACCACTGATCAGAAAGTCGGAGGTAGGAATCTGTTTTGTCGTCTGCTTTTTCGTTTCATGAATTTCTCCAAGTGTCATAATTTAGAATGTTGTAGGCCCAATATTTATAGTCATAATAATGCTGACAGGCCCGTTGATTTACCCTAACCAAAGCAGTTTTAATTGTCGGTGGTCGTGACAAATATTAAAAAGGAATTTGTCGACAACATTGAGAAAATGACGTTTGAAATACTTAAGAAAACAAAAAAGTAAAAAAACAACAAAAAAAGATTGGATTTTTTTGGATTCGAACCTGTGACATTTTTGCTTTGTAGCCCAGTGGTCTACCGATTGAGCTACAGAGTCTTGTTAAAAGCATCATCTATGTAATTCTATTTTAGATTGCGACCGGAACACTCCTTGCATTCAAATTTCAACAATTTGGTTTTTAAAGTCGGGCTGCTCAGTGGCCAATTGCTGAAACTTTGGCCCGTCTTCTGTGCCATATACTTTGTGTTGTAAATAATAGATGACGTCTCGTACCGCTAATCAGAAAGTCGGAGATAGAAATGTGTTCTGTGGTATGGTGTTTGCTTGCTTCATGAATTTCTTGAACTGTCATAATTTAGAACGTTATAGGCCCAATATTTAAGTTCACAATATGGACAAATTGAAATGATAAACGACGACCAAAGTCGAAACGTCGATGAATTTGGATGCTTTTTAATTAAAAAAGGAAAGTAGCTTGGACTTACTTAAACCTTTTCATTGTTCAGCGCATCCATGTGTTCATATCTCTTTACACTACTGAAAACATTGAAAAAGGAATTTCAATCTTCGATTTTTAATATTCTGTAATTGTCCGAATATTTTACTTCCTTTATTCAACAAACCAAATTTTTTATTACCCGAAATACGTAAAATATGAAAGAAGGAAGCGAGAAAAAGAGTCTGCCCCAGTGATCGTATTCAAAACATATAGAGAGTAAAATGTAGCAGGTTGAAGAGGAAATTACTCCATCGCTACAATTGTCAATGTTCTTGTTGTCTCCCTTACATATACAAATCGAAACCAAACTCGTATGACGTTTATCAGCGCTAATAATAAATAGCACATGTAATTTTTTTTCTATCTTTCGTATAATTGCTGATTATAACATCACATTTAAACCGTTCTTTAGAACATCTCTCCGTGAATTGATAATGTTGCCAACAATTCAAGTAAGTTTCACAATTAATATACAGATATGCAGCCTAGGATATCCTCCAATACAGTGGGTATTAACGATTCAGCAGTTTCAACATGTTGATTGCAATATTGACACTACGACCTGACATTAATTGGCATAGTTATTGGACGCATTCGCTTTAGAAGAAGATTGCAGCGTGGCAGATTGCAAATTAACTTCAAAGTCTCGGGGTTGTATGAAACTGATGTAACTTCTGATGATTTAGTGTTGTTATCAGTTTCCTCATTTAAACGTTGCTGTTGCTGGGTTCGGGACCCTTTCGGGGCGAGGACTTTCCTGTGGGAAGTTTTTCCAACGAACCTGCGGTGCGCCGGTGGTTATATCCGGGCTTAAGTCTGGGGTCTTCCTTCACAAATAATTAGCTTGACGTCACCAATATGATCATAATTGTGTTGGTGCATTGTAACAACAACAAAAACAAAACAAACAAAACAAACAACAACAACAAAAACGCACAGACCCTCGACTTTGTCGAACTGAATAATTTTCAAATTACTGTACACAATAAGTTAACATGGCTTTCGTCATAAAGCTTCATTCACATGGGCTCGCTCATACGTGTTGGTCCTATATTTTGTCCAATTCACACCAATTTCCGCCAAAGAAAAGGGAACCATCAGACAATGCTATTTCACAAAGCAGTAAATGATTGAAGAAATTACAACGTTTGTTCGATATTTTGGTTCTATGGGATAATTAATTTATAATTCAATTTATTATTAATAATTAATAATAAGTTGTTTTTGTGCCGTTTTATGGGTTCCGTTCACACTGCAGTGTCAACTGTCAAAGTCGTATCGCATACATGTGACGTTTTACGTGTGCGGGCGCATGAACATAATTGTGTTATGATGAAAAGTAGTTCCTTGATGACGCTTTACGACGCCTTACGACGCCAGCTGAATACATACAGACTGCTGTTATACAATGTAAAGGGATAGGAATTAAAACTGAGCCTTGTATCTCTTAGCATCTGCAATCTGTTTTACAAACTCATTTATATAAGTTAAACATGTTTCATATACATTTGCCCTGACCAAAGTTACGAAAGTAACGACACGCCCACCGTTTGTTTGTTTATGTCGTCCAGAAATTTTGCGATACATGTAAGTTGAGCAATAACAACTAATGAATATTTCAAATCAATTTCTCCAGTCTTATCAGTCTCACAGGCCATCCACTAAATGAGAGGCTGATATTCTATTTGCTCAGTCTTCATCTTAACACGATCATCATTCGGTCCTTTACTTTATACACGTATGACAGCTCTTTGTCAACGGTCCGACAGGTTTATAAAAAACTAATCCACTCTCAACATACAATTGTGAAATGATGTCTTTAAAGCTTTTATTAGGAAATATATTCGAAGCTGCAGCTACCTATAGCTTGAGACTAAGCAGCAAATATTGTAGACCTTTAGCAGGAGCCGACTTATCAGAATCTAAAGTAAAATACACACGCCTGAAAAAGTTAGTGCTGAGTATAAAAAGCTGTTTAGCCATTTGAAGAAAATTCAGTCTCAGCTCTCTCCAACTACTTTAAAAAAAAGACCCTACTTACCACAAGGAGACTTACTACATGTACATCTCAATTAATTTTACCTATTCACTCCAATTAGTGTCGTTTAGACATCACTGAACCTATAACACTTCAATTTAAGACTTTAGTCTAAAAAGCGACAATAGATAGAACTTTAACTTATAATAGTTATATTATATACATGTCTTACCACAGACTTTGTGCCAAATAGAATAGTTGCGATGGTGCAAGAAGAATTCATACATCGGGACATTTGTATTAAAGTACAGTTTACATAGTTTTGTTAATTTTAGGTATGTTTATGCCATGTGTGTAATTAAAATAGACCTGACACGCAATATCAGGGTAGACAAATTCTCATCTTCTGTATTATGTTGTATGAGTTATCTAAACGAATAATGAGTTTTAAATATGAATACATGTTGATAGATAACCTTACTTTTGCACACAATTTCCTAATTAAAATAACCTATTATGTTGTTTTTTTTATTCTAACAATGTGTGTAGAATTTAGTACAATAATACACTAATTTGGACCATCCCTTGTACAATGGCACCATAACCATACTCATAGAACAATGGCACCATTCTACTGACATGTTGCTCTAATAAATGGCTGTATAACCAGTGAATAAAGTCTACACGAGACCAATCTCCACAAGCTTTGACATTACACATGTTAACTGGCACATGTAGAAAGAATATATACATTGCAAATGATTCAAATTGCAAAACTTTTTTTTCACAATTTGATTAAAATCATATCATGAAAACCGCTCCGCTATCAGGATCTGACGACTAGTCAATAAAACCTTTCCAACCAATCAGATTGTCGCCTGCAAAATCGCAAAAGTAATTGATGATCCGAAGCGTTCCGAATGTATCATTTTAATGGCTGCGCCCATTTACAAAGAAATGTACACATGGACACTCGGCGAAGGACTTCTGTCACTGAAAACAGGTGCGTTGTATACGGTATCCCATTTGTTTCAACATCAGTCCGTAATGCACTGAAAATCAAGATTTTGCTTCTGAAGTGGTTTTAACGAGCGGATTCCTAATTGTGGCAAACACTTTTCTACTGCATTATCGATAGCTGCCATTTTGCTTCACTTACCG
The DNA here is from genome assembly GCA_007844125.1 of Sinonovacula constricta. Lineage (NCBI taxonomy): Eukaryota > Metazoa > Mollusca > Bivalvia > Cardiida > Solecurtidae > Sinonovacula > Sinonovacula constricta. Next base: position 35,341,315 of record CM017561.1, on the reverse strand, counting down.
AAAGCGTTATGCATTACGCTCTTTAATTGGCTGTTATTTAAATAGTAATCGGGGAAAACCATTCTTGATTATAGGCGGTATTTGCGGGTTGTCATCAGATCTTGCATTTTGTAAGATCTGACTTTAATGAGATTGATTATTTTATAATTAACTAATATCAAACAAATGCTCATACCATTCTGTAATGGCGTCCAAGAAATGTTATTTATCTGCCACCAAGATCTGGTTATCATATAGTTGATACCAACAGCCACTCTCCGGAGAGAAGGATATATATATCAAGTATATATTGAAGTATATATATATATATATCCTTTTCCCTTTATCATTTAATATATTCTTGAATCAAAGAAAACAAACACAAATAATATAATTTCTATTTGTAATATATATATATATAATATGGAAGATAAAATAACTACATGTAACATAGACTGTCCCCGCTATATCATTTAACAATACATGTTTAATTCATTTGCAAATATTGCCAAATATGTTTGAGGCGATAGTGCATTGATGCAAAGCTGAGTTCGAACACAGTCGAGAAGTATGGATAACGTATCCTTAGTCAGTCAAAATGAATGATACGTTTCTATCCATTGCCTGAAGTTACCACTTTTGCCCAATTGCCGACTGACCGTTCCAAGGAGGAAACTGTTGGGTTTGCTCTATTTTGTTTTATGTCTCGTCACAGTTTTGTCGTAATTTAAAAAAATGACTGGCCTGTTGATGCCCTAATTTGTCCCGTGTCTTTTTATTAAATTTTGATATATGTCGCAATACTTATAGAAATTTGTCATATTTTGTTATTCTTAGACTGAGCAATGTTAGAATAAAATATAAACATCATTACCAACAGTTCAGTTGAAATCTTGTACAACCTTGCGTTTGTTTTACACAATGGTTTAAACGAAGCCATTGTCGGGCGAGATCGGTAATTTACAGAAATCCAAAAATTATCAAAACACGGAAAAATTAAAAGGAAGCGAACAGCTTTTGTTAAAGGTCCGTATTAATAGTAGGAAAATATGTAACTTTTTCATTTTGGTCTCAAGTGCATAGAATGTTTTCAAAGACTGGTACAACCGTTTTCATGACTGGCAAATAATTAATAGGATGAAGAAAAAATATATATTCCTCGAAATTGTTTAGATTACTTGCATCATGCATGGTCGATGTTAAATAAAGCTTGTATATTAGGTTATTTGATTAAATTACGAGTATATTTACAAACATTAACGTTGTCATATGAATAACTTGTCATTGGCTAATTGCGGGCCGACATTGTAGTTTGTGGAAACATCGTGCCCACCCTCCCCTACTCTTACGTTTCTAATTTAATATCGTAAAGTATGGTCTATTTCATGTACATATTAAGTAGGCGATTATAAAGACAACAAAGCAATTTAAAGCAGAATTTTGCAGGACATCCACATATTTGTCTGTTTTAACTTATTGACCATCCACCAAAACAAAAACATCCTTCTGTAATAAAAATCAAATGACACAGACAAATTTTCAGTGATTGGAATTTCTTTCGGAGTCTTCCAGCCTGTAGAAGTCTGCTCTAATGTAGCATGAACATATGTACCTATAGGAACTAATGCATCAGACGATTTCTATGCTTTATTAAACACAATGATAACTTTGATGACCAATTTATTAGAATATATTAGTCATTAGGCCGATGTTTAATAGACTATGGTTCGTTAACATTTACGATGAATTGTTGTGCTCAGACAGCATTTAACACCTACCTACGCAAAATTCTTAATTGCAATCAGCTTCATGCATAGGTAACTTAATGTATTCTTAAATACTTTTATCACATGATTCCACCTTTTTTCCATTCAAAACACCCATTACATATTTTGTACTTTACTTAAAAAGGATAACGCCTTAAAAAGTTGGTCAGACTGAGTAGACTGGGTACACATGAACTTGCACAGCCAGGACTTTTAAGACGAAACATTTTGTTTCTTCATTTTTCGTTTATCATTTTAAGCATCCAACCGCACACTTCCCCATGCTAGTAACTTTGTACACGCCAACGTTATCAATCTGACACTTCAGATTTATCATTCGATATAATTTAACAACAACATGTTAAGTAAAAACCTTCTTCTAATGTCATGCCTACGCAGAACAAAGAAAATAATGCATATACGTCAGTTGTTGACAGTAAGGTAATCTCTATCTTGTTTCTGAAAAATGTGCCGACAATTGAGCAATGACACTTTTAAAGAAGGTCCCTGTTAATTTCTTCGCTCTTTTAATTCTCCGCCATTAATGAGCTACTGATTGGCTCAGATCTAGAGAGCGTGCCTTATATGGAAAACCTCTGTAAATGGAGTAAATAATGTAGAAATTGATATGAATTTGCAATCAAAGGCGTATAAATGTAGCAGACATTAAAATAAAAGTACAATAGCCGGGAACAACATGATTTACAGCAGTTTGACAAGGTCCTTAAGAGTGTAATGACTGCAGAGGTCAAAATATAAGCACTTCAAACCAGCCTTGCTGCTGGGTTAACTCTTTAGCGACGTGGTTTAAGCGGCTTAAACTTACGCTGTTAAGCAACGACTACCTTGGCTGGTGCACGGATTGGTGACCTTTGAAGAGCGCCGGCCTGCTTTACATTGGTGGCAACTGCCGGACTGGAGTTGCTTGCCGACAGAACTTCCCAGACCAATTCTCAGGACGAGACTTCTCGGAGTGGGGGTGGATGGGGGGAGTAATGTAACGACCGCAGAGGTAAAAATATAAGCGCTTCAACCCAGCCTCGTTGCTGGTTTAACACTTTAGCGACATTTTTAAGCGGCTTCCGGCTTCCAAACTTGTGCGGTTCAACAACAGTTACCGTTGCTGCTGTATAGATGGGTGACCTTAGCGGTGCGCCGGCCTTCGTTGCAAGAGTATTGTTTCTTATAAAAAATGTACATGCCGACAGTAAGATCGCAGATTGCAATTGCCAAACACCAACAACAAAAGGATTATCAAAATAAAGCGTTTCAATAACTTTTCTGACCTATGTACAAACCTTATCAGGTATTTATTGCCGATGGTTTAAATCTTGCACTTCGATGAACTGCTTCACCTGCAATTCATCTCTTTACAGCCAAGGACTTGAATTGCTTTTTAATTACACCTGACCGGATAGGTCGTTAAAACAACATGACGACGGTGACTTAAAAGCCATGATAAGGACAGTCACAAAGGGAATACAGTCTATCTCTCCACTCATGGTAAGTAACTCATCTATTGTCCTTTTCGTAAGAGTACAAAGTAGGAAAACTTTCTTCATAGTGTTTGACTTTTGTGTAGTACATGACATCTGCTGATGAATCATTGACCTAAACTAGTATTTTTGAAAACTCGTTACTAATAATTTCGTCACAATGCTAAAGCACTGATCTTGTGTACATATTGTATATAATTTTGACACATAATTTTGTTTACGGATATGTTTTTTTGTAATTAGGATTCTTCCATTTTTCCATGTATTGCTTTGAACATAAAATCAACATACGCATATGAGTAAACTGTTATACTTGAAAAAGTCCTTCAGATTCCAATCACAGTCCTCTCTCATTGCCTCAAATTCCTGGGGGAAATACTTCGAGTCACCCGGTATTCGATATGTCCGAAGTAAGTGATAGTTTTAGAAAAATCGGTCATTAGTATACAATATAAAAGTACACACATTCTCGTACCTGGAGTTGAGGATCTTATTTCTATAAATGGCCGGCATAATTATAATAATTACACGTTGTATTGTAGTGTGTTTTTTTTAAATGCCCTTATGTATGCATATGGGACAAAATTAAAAAAAACGGTGATTTTGTAAAAGGCACACGGCGTTGTTGTAATTTTCTTTGCCTTTTTGTCCCCTTTCCACCTTCATGGTCGTTTCATGTCGTATGTCGTCACATTGTTTTGAGAGTAATCAGCGTTTGTTTTTTGCTGGATAATTACCCAATTAGCACCCCTTTTACTTGCATCTTTCCTCATATAAAATGCATGCTATGAGATACTCATTGTGCATGCATCATACATACTTCCTCAGCAACTGTTTGGTGGCTTAACGCATTTTCTTTTCGGTAATTAATAGGCAAAAGTGCATGAAATTCATACACGTAGCAAAACTTTGTAAAGTATATGCAAGTTACGTTAAAAGGACAATAGAGACATATACATGTTATACTACACAATAAAAGTAACACAACGTCCGGTTATTAAAAGTGGATCGATAAGTCAAATAAAATAACAGACTCAAACTTTTTTGGGTTGTGTGTGTGTGTGTGTTGGAGGGGGGGGGGGGGGGGGGGGGGGGTGAGTGGAACGACTTACTTCACAAGATAAATTTCAATGAGTCTAAGTAAAATATCCAATCAAATCGCTAGTACAATTAGTAAACATCGGCATAAGAAGTAAAGACAAAGTGGCTTAAAGAAAGAAACCAGATCCCTAAAGACATAGTTTGACTGTCTAAGCCATTATAAGCACGAACTAAACTTTATTCCTCTCCAACTATAGACTATGGTGCCACAAGGATTCTAGATAATTATACTACGTCAATGTTATCGGATACAAGGAGGATGACGTAAACACCTTACACTGAACCGTTCAATTAAATCGACTAATTGAATATCATATTCAGTTGTAACGCAACATATTACAGCTTTAATAATAAATACAAGGCGCGCGTCACTGGTTCTACCCAGCCGGCTGTGACGATGTCACAGTTCCACTCAACCATCCGCATGGTGGTCTACGTTATATGTGTTTCACAATGTGACGATCCGACAGGCGCACAGGTTGTCGAATTACTTCCCTTTAACAAATTTATAAAACAGGAAGTTAGCAGCAAACTGTCTGTGAAGCATTGGACTATTACTCATGAGGTTCCAGGTTCTACTCAGCCGGCGCTGACGATGTCACAGTTCCACCCATGTTTTGTTTAATACATTTTAACTTTTTCTTCTTTTTCTCATGTCAACATTTATTTTTTGGAAGTTTGTATACATGGGTTTTACAGAACGATAGACGATATTGCAATGATAAACGGCGACCAAAGTGGAAACGTCGATGAATTTGAAAGAAGCTTGGACTTACTTTAACCTTTTCAGTACATATCTCTTCACACTACTGAAAACATTGAAAAGGGAATTTCAATCTTCGATGCTGAATTTTCTGTAATTGCCTGGACATTTTACTTCCTTATTCAACAAAACAAATTACTACCCGAAATACGTAACTAGAACTCCGCGAGTCGGATGTGTCGCCTGACGAAAATTTTGTTAGTCGACATAAAAATGTTAAATACTTTTTTGTTGTACAGATATTAGCAATGTATTTGCACAAAATTCACATAATTATAAAATAACCTTTTAATTGTCTCATTGCAAAAAAAACATGCACAACAAGTTATGCCCTTTGCAAGAAATGCACTAAAAATCAATCAAATGGGAATAACTAAAAGCAGAAGAAGGTAGGGTTACCCTTCTTGTGCACTGTACTTTAAGTCATTGCCAGAAACATGCATACCAAGTTTGGAGTCATTTAGACCTACGGTGACAAAGTTAGGCTCTTGACAAGAAATGCTCTAAAAATCAATCAAAGGGTGATAATTAAAAAATGGAACAAGGTAGCGTTACGGTTCTTGTGCCCTGCACTTCGAGTCATTGCGAGAAACATGCATACCAAGTTTGGAGTCATTTGGACCTACGGTGACAAAGTTAGGCTCCGGACAAGAAATGCTTTATAAAATCAATCAAAGGGGAATAACTAAAAAACAGAAGAAGGTAGAGTTACCATTCTCGTGCACTGCACTTTGGGTCATTGCCAGAAACATGCACACCAAGTTTGGAGTCATTTGGACCTACAGTGACAAAGTTACACTCCGGACAAGAAATGCTCTATAAAAATCAATAAAAGGGGAATAATTAAAAAAGGGAACAAGGTAGAGTTACGGTTCTTGTGTGCTGCACTTCGAGTCATTGCCAGAAACATGCATACCAAGTTTGGAGTCATTTGGACCTACATTGACAAAGTTAGGCTCCGGACAAGAAATGCTCTATAAAATCAATCAAAGGGGAATAACTAATAAACAGAAGAAGGTAGAGTTACCGTTCTTGTGCATTGCACTTTGAGTCATTGCCAAAAACATGCATACCAAGTTTGGAGTCATTTGGACCTACGGTGACAAACTTACACTCCGGACAAGAAATGCTCTTTAAAAAATCAATAAAAGGAGAATAATTAAAAAAGGGAACAAGGTAGAGTTACGGTTCTTGTGTGCTGCACTTCGAGTCATTGCCAGAAACATGCATACCAAGTTTGGAATCATTTGGACCTACGGTAACAAAGTTAGGCTCCGGACAAGAAATGTTCGATAAAATCAATCAAAGGGGAATAACTAAAAAACAGAAAAAGGTAGAGTTACCCTTCTTGTGCACTGCACTTTGAGTCATTGCCAGAAACATGCACACCAAGTTTGGAGTCATTTGGACCTACGGTGACAAAGTTAACACTCCGGACAAGAAATGCTCTATAAAAATCAATAAAAGGGGAATAATTAAAAAACGGAACAAGGTAGAGTTACGGTTCTTGTTCACTGCACTTCGAGTCATTGCCAGAAACATGCATACCAAGTTTGGAGTCATTTGGACCTACGGTGACAAAGTAAGGCTCCGGACAAGGAAATCCGGACGCCGACGCCGACACAGACGCCGACGCCGACGCCGCCGGCGCCGCCGACAAAGTAATCCCTATATGTCGCCTGAAAAGGCGACACAATTTTCAGGCGACACAAAAATGAAAGAAGGAAGCGGGAAAAAGATTCTGCCTCAGTAATCGTACTCAAAACATATTGAAAGTAAAATGTAGCAGGTTGAAGAGGAAATTACTCTATCGCTACAATTGTCAATGCTCTTGTTGTCTTCCTTGCATTTACGTTTCGTAACATATCATATTGAATAGCACAGGTACATTTTGTTCTATCTTTCGTATAATTGCTGATTGTATCATCGCATTTAAACTGTTCTTCAGAACGTCTCTCTATGAATGGATAATGTTGCCAACACTCCAAGTAAGTTTCACAATTGTTGTACAGATATGCAGCGTAGGATCTCCTCCAATACAGTGGGTATTAAAGATTCAGCGTTTTCAACATGTTGATTGCAATATTGACACTACGTCCTGGCATTAATTGGCAAAGTTATTTGACGCATTCGCTTTAGATGAAGATTGCAACGTGGCAGATTGCAATTTAACTTCAAAGTTTCGAGGTTGCATGAAACTGATGTAACTTCCGATGATTTTATGTTGTTATCAGTTTCCTCATTTAAACGTTGCTGTTGCTGGGTTCGGGTACTGTTCGGGCGAGGGCTTTCCTGTGGGAAGTTTTTCCAACTAACCTGTGGTGCGCTGGTGGTTAAGTCTGGGGTCTTCCTTCACAAATAATTAGCTGGACGTCGCCAATATGATCAATATTGTTGGTGCATTGTAAAACATTGTTTTCCTGCCGTTTTATGGGTTCCGTTCACTGCAATGTCGAAGTTCAAAGTCGTATCGCATACATGTGACGTTTTACGTGTGCGGGCGCATGAATATAATTGTGTTACGATGAAAAGCAGTTTCTTGACGACGCCTTACGACGCATTACGACGCCAGCTGAAAACATACAGACTGCTGTTATACAATGTAAAGGGGTAGGAATTTCAACTGAGTCTTGTATCTCTTAGCACCTGCAATCTGCTTTACAAACTCATTTATATAAGCATGTTTCAATTACATTTACCCCGACAAAAGATACGAAAGTAACGACACGCCCACCGTTTGTTTATGTCGTCCAGAAATTTCGCGATACATGTAAATTGAGCAATAACAACTGATGAATATTTCAAATCAATTTCTCCGGTCTTATCAGTCTCACAGGCCACCCACTAAATGAGAGGCTGATATTCTATTTGCTCAGTCTTCATCTTAACACGATCATAATTCGGTCCTTTACTTTATACACGTATGACAGCTCTATGTCAACGGTCTGACAGGTTTATAAAAAACTAATCCACTCTCAACATACACTTGTGAAGTGATGTCTTTAAAGCTTTTATTAGGAAATATATTCGAAGCTGCAGCTACCTATAGCTTGAGACTACGCAGGAAATATTGCAGACCTTTAGCAGGAGCCGTCTAATCAGAATTTTAAGTAAAATACACACGCCTGAAAAAGTTAGTACTCAATAAAATAACTGTTAAGCCATTTGTAGAACATTCAGTCTCAGCTCTCTCCAACTACGTTAAAAAAAGACCCTACTTACCACAATGAGACTTACTACATGAACATCTCAATTAAATTTACTAATTCACTCCAATTAGTGTTGTTTGAACATCACTGAACCTAAAACACTTCAATTTAAGACTTTAGTCTAAAGGGTGACAATAGATTGAGCTATAGCTTATAATAGCTATATTATATACATGTCTTACCACAGACTTTGTGCCAAATAGAATAGTTGCGATAGTGCAAGAAGAATTCGTACATCGCGACATTTATTAAAGTACAATTTACATTGTTCTGTTAATTTTAGGTATGTTTATGCCATGTGTGTAATTAAAATAGACCTGACAGGCAATATCAGGGTAGATAAATTCTCTTCCTCTGTATTATTTTGTATGAGTTGTCTAAACGAATAACGAGTTTGAAATATGAAGACATGTTAATAGATAACCTTACTTTCGCACACAATTTCCTAATTAATATAACCTATGATGTTTTTTTTTATTCTAACAATGTGTGTAGAATTTAGTACAATAATACACTAATTTGGACCATCCCTTGTACAATGGCACCATAACCATACACATATATCAATGATTCAATCTACTGACATGTTGGTCTAATAAATGCCCGTAAAACAAGTGAATAAAGTATACACGAGACCAATCTCCACGAGCTTTGACATTACACCTGTTAACAAGCACATGTAGAATAGAATATATACATTGCAAATGATTCAAATTGCAAAACTTTTTGATTTTATAGCAATTTGATTAAAGTCATATCCTGAAAACCATTCCGCTATCAGGATCTGAAGACGGGTCAATAAAAACTTCCCAAACAATCAGATTGTCGCCTACAAATTCGCAAAAGTAACTGATGATCCGAAGCGTTCCGAATGTATCATTTTAATGGCTGCGCCCATTTACAAAGAAATGCAAACATGGACACTCGGCGAAGGACTACTGTCACTGAAAACAGGTGCGTTCTTTGCGGTATCCCATTTCTCTCAACATCAGTCCATAATGCACTGAAAATCAAGATTTTGCTTCTGAAGTGGTTTTTACCAGCAAATTCCTAATGGTGTCAAACACTTTTCTACTGCATCATCGATAGCTGCCATTTTGCTACTCTTACCGAAAGCGTTATGCATTACGCTCTCTAATTGGCTGTTATTAAAATAGTAATCGGGGAAAACCATTCTTGATTATAGACGGTATTTGCGGGTTGTCATCAGATCTTGCATTTTGTTAGATCTGACTTTATTGAGATTGATTTTATAATTAACTAATATCAAACAAATGCTCATACCATTCTGTAATAGCGTCCAAGAAATGTTATTTATCTGCCACCAAGATCTGGTTATCATACAGTTGATACCAACAGACAATCTCCAGAGAGAAGGATAACGTATCCTTAGTCAGTCAATAGTTTTGTCGTAATTTAAAAAAAATGACTGGCCTGTTGTCTTGTTTTTAAATTTTAATATATGTCGCAATACTTATAGAACTTTGTCATATTTTGTTATTCTGAGACTGAGCAATGTTAGAATAAAATATAAACATCATTACCAACAGTTCAGTTAAAATCTTGTACAACCTTGCGTTTGTTTTACACAATGGTTTAAACGAAGCCATTGTCGGGCGAGATCGGTAATTTACAGAAATCCAAAAATTATCAAAGCACGGAAAAATTAAAACGAAGCGAACAGCTTTTGTTAAAGGTCCGTATTAATAGTGGGAAAATATGTAACTTTTTTTATTTTGGTCTCAAGTGCATAGAATGTTTTCAAAGACTGGTGCAACGATTTTCATGACTGGCAAATAATTAATAGGATGAAGAAAAAATATATTCCTCGAAATTGTTTAGATTACTTGCATCATGCATGGTCGATGTTAAATTAAGCTTGTATATTAGGTTATTTGATTAAATTACGAGTATATTTACAAACATTAACGTTGTCATATGAATAACTAGTCATTGGCTAATTGCGGGCCGACATTGTAGTTTGTGGAAAGATCGTGCCCACCCTCCCCTACTCATACGTTTCTAATTTGATATCGTAAAGTATGGTCTATTTCATGTACATATTAAGTAGGCGATTATAAAGACAACAAAGCAGTTTAAAGCAGAATTTTGCAGGACATCCACATATTTGTCTGTATAAACTTATTGACCATCCACCAAAACAAAAACATCCTTCTGTAATAAAAATCAAATGACACAGACAAATTTTCAGTGATTGGAATTTCTTTCGGAGTCTTCCAGCCTGTAGAAGTCTGCTCTAATGTAGCATGAACATATGTACCTATAGGAACTAATGCTTCAGACGATTTCTATGCTTTATTAAACACAATGATAACTTTGATGACGAATTTATTAGAATATACTCAACGGCCTTCAAGTCATTAGGCCGATGTTTAATAGACTATGGTTCGTTAACATTTACGATGAATTGTTGTGCTCGGACAGCATTTAACACCTACCTATGCAAAATTCTTAATTGCAATCAGCTTCATGCATAGGTAACTTAACGTATTCTTAAATACTTTATCACATGATTCCACCTTTTTTCCATTCAAAACACCCATTACATATTTTTTACTTTACTTAAAAAGAATAACGCCTTAAAAAGTTGGTCAGACTGAGTAGACTGGGTACACATGAAATTGCACATCCAGGACTTTTAAAACGAAACATTTGTTTCTTCATTTTTCGTTTATCATTTTAAGCATCCAACCGCACACTTCCCCATGCTAGTAACTTTGTACACGCCAACGTCATCAATCTGACACTTCAGTTTTGTCATTCGATATAATTTAACAACAACATGTTAGTTAAGTAAAAACCTTGTTCTAATGTCATGCCTACGCAGAATAAAGAAAATAATGCATATACGTCAGTTGTTGACAGTAAGGTAATCTCTTTCTTGTTTCTGAAAAATGTGCCGACAATAAAGCAATGACACTTTTAAAGAAAGTCCCTGTTCGTATCTTCGCTCTTTTAATTCTCCGCCATTAATGAGCTACTGATTGGCTCAGATCTAGAGAGCGTGCCTTATATGGAAAACCTCTGTAAATTGAGTAAATAATGTAGAAATTGATATGAATTTGCAATCAAAAGCGTATAAATACATTAAAATAAAAGTACAGTAGCCGGGAACAACATGATTTTCAGCAGTTTGACAAGGTCCTTAAGAGTGTAATGACTGCAGAGGTCAAAATATAAGCACTTCAAACCAGCCTTGCTGCTAGGTTAACTCTTTAGCGACTTGGTTTAAGCGGCTTCCAAACTTACGCTGTTAAGCAACGACTACCGTGGCTGGTGCACGGATTGGTGACCTTTGGAGAGCGCCGGCCTGCTTTTACATTGGTGGCAGCGGTTGGATAGAGTCAACTGCCGGACTGGAGTTGCTTGCCGACCGAACTTCCCAGACCAATTCTCAGGACGAGACTTCTCGGAGTGGAGGTGGGTGGGGGGAGTAATGTAACGACCGCAAAGGTAAAAATATAAGCGCTTCAACCCAGCCTCGTTGCTGGTTTAACACTTTAGCGACAATTTTAAGCGACTTCCGGCTTCCAAACTTGCGCGGTTTAACAACGGTTACCGTTGCTGCTGTATGGATGGGTGACCTTAGCGGTGCGCCGGCCTGCGTTGCAAGAGTATTGTTTCTAATAAAAAATGTACATGCCGACAGTAAGATCGCAGATTGCAAATGCCAAACACCAACAACAAAAGGATTATCAAAATAAAGCGTTTCAATAACTTTTCTGACCTATTTACAAACCGTATCAGGTATTTATTGCCGATGGTTAAAATCCTGGAATTCTTCGATGAACTGCTTCACCTGCAATTCATCTCTTTACAGCCAAGGACTTGAATTGCTTTTTAATTACACCTGACCGGATAGGTCGTTAAAACAACATGACGACGGTGACTTAAAAGCCATAATAAGGACAGTCACAAAGGGAATACAGTCTCTTTATCTCTCCACTCATGGTAAGTAACTCATCTATTGTCCTTTTCGTAAGAGTACAAAGTAGGAAAACTTTCTTCATAGTGATTGACTTTTGTAGAGTACATGACATCTGCTGATGAATCATTGACCTAAAATAGTATTTTTAAAAACTCGTTACTAATAATTTCGTCACAATGCTAAAGCACTGATCTTGTGTACATATTGTATATAATTTTGACACATAATTTTGTTTACGGATATGTTTTTTGTAATAAGGATTCTTCCATTTTTCCATGTATTGCTTTGAACTTAAAATCAACATACGCATATGAGTAAACTGTTATACTTGAAAAAGTCCTTCAAATTCCAATCACAGTCCTCTGCCATTGTCTCAAATTCCTGGGGGAAATACTTCAAGTCAGCCGGTATTCGATATGTCCGACGTAAGTGATAGTTTTAGAGAAATCGGCCATTAGTATAAAATATAAAAGTACACGCCTTCTTGTACCTGGAGTTGAGGCACTTATTTCCATAAATGAACGGCATAATTATAATAATTACACGTTGTATTGTAGTGTAGTTTTTAAAAAATTCCATTATATATGCATATGGAACAAAATAAAAAAAGGTGATATTGTAAAAGGCACACGGTGTAATTGTAATTTTCTTTGCCTTTTTGTCCCCTCTCCACCTTTATGATCGCTTCATGTCGTACGTCAACACTTTGTTGTTAGAATAATCAGCGTGTGTTTTTTTTGCTGGATAATTACCCAATTAGCACCAGTTTTACTTGCATCTTTTCTCATATAAAATGCATGCTATGTATCATACACAATGCTTCAGCAATTGTTTGGTGGCTTAACACATTGACACGACTTACTTCCCAATATAAATTTTCAATGAGACTAAAAGTGTAAGTAAAATATCCAATCAAATCGCTAGTACAAACAGTAAATACCGGCATAAGGGGTAAACACAAAGTGGCTAAAAGAAAGGAACTAGATCCCAAAAGACATAGTTAGACTGTCTAAGCCATTATAAGACGAACTAATCTTTATTCCTCTCCAACTATAGACTATGGTGCCACAAGGATTCCAGATAATTATAGATAACAACGTCAATGTTATCGGATATAAGAAGGATGACGTCACCACCTTACACTGATCCGTTCAATTTAATCGCGAAGCAGCGACTGTGCGTTAAAATAGAGATTTCATTCTTCTGTGATCAAGAATTGGTGTTAAAACGTTTAAACAAAATATGTCAAGGACAATCAGACTCTATCAAGACTTGCTTAGGTCAGGATTACTTATCTTTTTCTTTAATTATTTTTATACGTACATTTTGGGTGCACAGCGCATTAAACCAATGTTCATAAATGATGATATCTGCTTCATTTGAAATTGAGCTGCAGTTGTATTATCATACATTTGTTTTACATTGTCTAGCAAGTCTGAACGATGCCATTTCTTACGTTTTGTTTACAAATGGTAAACAAAGTCAAAATTTGTGAACAGTTTTTTTTTATTGTAGTTTATGGACCATGGCCAAAGTCTTATCATACATGTACATTCCGCATTAGAATCGGCATCTTCCTTTGACACGCCAATAGACTCGACAACAATGGTTGCAGAAACATAAATGTCATTTAAACGGACTCTGTCTGCTTCATTGAACGAGTTTTCAAGTTGCGGATGGTCAATTTGTTTATAAAAGGCACTGGAAGAGTGCAGGTCTAGACTAGTCTATTCAGTGTAAATCCGATTTTGGTACTGGAAATTGGACTGGAAAATAACAACAACAACAACAAACACACAATGCATTTTCTATTTTCGAAAGTTCTTCTTAATACATAAACCATCGATCCATACCGCTGCAAAGATTGTTTTATAGATGTTTGATGTATTTGCCACTTAAAATAATATTGAATATAATGATTTTCTTTTTGGTCCTTATCAAATATGGCTAATTCATATCCATTTTACTTATACATGTACGCTGTATAATGTAATTCTCTTCGATTTAATGAATATGAATTGAAGATAATTAATTTCCCTGTTATTGGCAGAATGCCCAGTTGGTGTCGCTTCTTGAAGTCATGCTTTGCACGTGCAAAATTGATCAAAGTCATTCAGCTCTGTGCGATCGACGGAGACACCTGTTTTTATATAAAACTTTACTATAATAAAACTTGTTGATGGGTCGAATTAAATGTATTTTTGACTTTTTAAATAATTATCCGTGTACTATTAACGTGTGATACCTGTGAGTGTGTGCATGAGCATATATACATGTTGTATAATATATATACATTTGTCGACTGTCATGGTGCTAAGTACCAGTTTTGTCGACAACAGTATTGAAACTTACAGTAAATGGTTGTCTTTTGTATCAAGAAATGGCGTAAGTCTTAGGGAATGTTTTTTTTTCTAAAGTACTTGCAGCCACGATAAATCTTCTACAAAATAATCTGTAGTTGAATTCGCCCAAAAGTGCTATTACAAGCTTTACACATGCTGCCACGATAACAGAGAACCCCAACACATGCACGACATATCACATTGTTCAGTCGTGTCTTCAGTTTGGACGGCACGCTGTTTGTATTAGAGACATGTTTACATGTAATATTGCCTTTACAAGCACGGACCATAACACGAGGTGGATATAAAAATGAAAGGGAGTTTACATGAGAAAACTCCACATCTTTTACCATTCTAAGCGATGGACTGTGTCCAGAAAGTACGTCAGGTAGACATGTTTATGGATTGAATATGAAAGAGTCCTTCACGAGTAAGGTCACAAGATAACTTTACAAAATGTTTTTTTCCAATAAATACGACAAAAATACTAGTTTTCACAGTATTGA
Source organism: Sinonovacula constricta (assembly GCA_007844125.1). Classification (NCBI taxonomy): domain Eukaryota; kingdom Metazoa; phylum Mollusca; class Bivalvia; order Cardiida; family Solecurtidae; genus Sinonovacula; species Sinonovacula constricta. The sequence goes on along the minus strand of CM017561.1, from coordinate 35,326,204 downwards.
AGGTATAGCTTTAGGTTAAGCCACAAATATAAAAACAAAATTTGTACAATTTCCGGACTATACCCTATATAATGCAGAAATGCCTAGTCTGCGTTGGCGTACTGTTAGTTGTCTAACTTTGATGAATAGAATATATTTGTTTGCACGGCTTGTCTTTGAGAAAACGGCCAAGCAGTAGAGTTTTTTGAGTGCTCCAAAAACCAGAAGGATCCCAGTCCTTGTATGGACTGACCGTTTCTAGGCGGTAACCTTTTTTCTATATGCGCATTATTGTCTCGATACAGTGTTCTGGGCTGTTTACATTTACTCTGTGTATAGGTGTGTGCGCGTGTGCTTGTGTGTGTGTGTGTGTGTGTGTGTGTGTGTGTGTGCGCGCGCGCGCGCGCGTTTGTGCGGGGTGTGCGAGCGGGCGTGTGTGAGGATGTCCGGGCGTGATTATATGTGTGTGTGCGTGTATGTGCGTGCTTGTGTGTGTTTGCGCGCGTGCTTGTGTGTGTTTGTGCGCGCGCGTGAGTGCGCGTGCGTGCGTGTGTGCGTGTGTTTGCGTGCTTTTGTCTAGTAATTGTTCTGATAATATTGCGGTTCTCATAGGACCTTTCCATATTTAACGTAACATTTTATCCTCATTCAAAATGCCAAATATCTGGCGTCACACGGTAATTTAGACGATGGTCCGTCAGTGTTCGTACCCATGAGTCTTATACTAGAGTTAATATTTATGTTACAGAGGTTTGACATTTGCAGTCGCAGTGTCCGTACATTCCTCCAGTGACATACTAATTATTCTTTAAATATATTTACAAACAAACTTCTTTGGCCAAGTGCGCAATGGGTCTACGGATGAATCGCTTTTTTCAGCTATAACAAAATTATGGTCAGTCATACGACTAGAATTGCTTTCGTATGTGTTTTGATGTTAGTTTAATTTCTCAAGAGTTCTTGTACAGTATGATTATTTGTACAAATGACATACCGTCTAAGCAAAGAAAAATCTGTAATTGCTACAAGTGTGTTCCTTTGCTCTTTGCGATATTTTTTTTCATATTATTGTTCTTACTATGTTTTGTTGTTGTGTCTTCACTCACTAGATACATGTGCTGGACCAGAGAGCGTTACATCTGTTACAAGGAAAACCTGTTCATTTCATTATCACTGAATAATTGATCGACGGGGAACAGAAGTTCAAGACTAAATTAGCCTAAAAAGGTAGAATTTCATCATTGTAATTAACCCCACGTACATAAATCCTTATATGTATGTCGGATGAAGACAAATGGTAGTCAGTTCATGCCAATTGTTTCCAGTTGGTAGGAACTTTCGTCCAACATGTTATTGTTTTCGGATAGCTCTCGTTTCTTTCCTTTGAATGTAAATAGGTCCATGAGTGATACTCTGACAATGTTGATCACCTCATTAAAGTCATAGTAACAGATTTTGTTGAGAGTTTGGTCGCCTAACTCCAGCACATGTGGAAAGATCATTACCTGGTTACAGGCATTGAAAATGGCATTCTTTAATGCCCCCTCCCACTTTCTACCCAAAGACAACACCATGCAGTGAGATCACAGCTGGACACCTGATAAGTTTATTATACACAGAGACCGACCGCAATAGCTCAGGTGTTAGTGCGTCGGCTTGCGAATCGGGAGGTCGTGGGTTCAAAACCCGGCCGGTTCAAACCAAAGACTTTAAAGTTGGTAGTAGTGGCTTCCCTCCTAACCCTCGGGGCTAAGGGGATAGCATTACGCCTGACTCGGTGGTGTCAGTATAATGGACCGGCCATTATAAATAAATAAACCCTCTACTTCCTCTATAACTATATTGCCTTTTAATGATTTTTTTTCATACCGCCGACAAAATATACAACTTATTTTTTTTATTTCTTTATATTAAAAGGCGAAGTTGCCTTTTGAAGGATTTAACAGGGATACTTTCATTACGGTGGCTATCATAACTGTGGAGTATATATTTTATCTAGTTTTATATATTTCAGTGCTAAAAAATCCATGCCACAAACGCACAAATGGTATAAGTTGAGAAAAATAAATTAAAAATAAAAAAAAAACATCCGAAATACATATTTTATAAATAGAATTCGATTTTCATGTAAAATGAAAATAAGATACAATGTCTATGCAAACGATAATCGTTTTATGCAGACTTATCATACATTTAACGTAAATGTAGGTTAATTGTGTTCTGAAGTTTCTGAAAAGAGCCATTCTAATTTTCGGTAAATACGGAAACAAACTCCCAAAACAGAAGCAAGGAGCTGGCTGAATCTCATTTTCTTGTGACCCTAAACTGAGTACACTGGCAGTTTCATCAACTATTTATACAGGTAGGTCTGGTGGAAGGTTTTTAGGTACATGGCATGGCGACATAAATAACATTAATTAACAATGTCACGAATTTGGTAAACTTCGTAGAAAATAATACCCTTTCGACTAGGCAGTTAAAATGTTGACAAAAATAAAGTTATTAGTATAAGTCTTGGGTTTGAATAGTTTGACAGACATTTAAAATTATGTTTATGTTTATTGGGTTTATCGTCCCACCAACAGTATTTCAGTTATCTGGAGACGGTGAACACTTGAAGCAGATATAGTGCTGCCTTCACTGTGTATAGCATGCCGTGAACACCTGGCATGATACCACACCCAGTCACATGATCCTGACATCGGGCCAACCAGTCGTGGAACTACCCTTATATTTGTTTGAGCGTTAGCAAGGGAGCTATAGCGCTACCATTTAACGATTTTGGTATGTCGCGACCCGGGATCGAACCGGGACCTCCCTTACCTGTAGTCGAAGCTCTACCGATTGCGATAACAGGTCCGGTTCAATTTAATCGATTTAACAATTAAAAGTGTAAAGCTACAACCAAAGAAAACAGTGTGCGCAATCTCAAAAAGACCAAACTTGCTCCATAATGGCGTAAAAAATAAAAGACGGCTCGATAAATTTGTCATCTAAGTTAACAGGGAGTTTAATAGCGCGGAGACATTGTCTGGGTATTAGTTCCCTCAGGTACACATCTACACGCCGCGTTAGTCTTCGTCTTCTGTTGACAATCTAAAATGCAATAATGCCATTTATTAATGTCCTACAGCCTTGTGAAACGAGGAGCATAACACCACACTCCATGGGCGGATCCAGAAAAAAATGTTGGGGTGGGGGTAGAGTGGTAGGTATCAGAATCAAGATCCATTCAACTTTATCGCAATATTCGCGAATCATTTATCATAATCTACTAATGCTGTAGAAAGATAAATGTCTACAGTACTCTGATGTCACTTAAACTCACGTTCACATTCTGTTTTGATAAAATGATACAATAATAATTATCCACACTTTTATTACAAGGTTGTAGGCTTACACGTTGAAGTTACCTACAAATGTAAATTTCCTCTCAGAGGCACCTATGCATAATTAACTGTTTTTAATTAAAGGCGCTATCCAACAGTTTGCCTATATTAACTACATGTTACAAGATCTTACCATTGCTTTGAAGGGTTTGTTATTGCTAAGTAAAGATGCTTGTAAACATTTACTATATTCTTAGACAGTACATATCGTGAAAAA